>OY725326.1:68713003-69313003 GCA_963242795.1 Inga leiocalycina
TATTTTCAATGTAGTTTTTTGGAATTTTCCCTTATAAGAAGCCATAATTAAAAGTGATATACCACATAAAAATGAGCTGTCATTAATATCACACAAATCTCTATGCTTTTCTTATGTCTCATATTAATTGATCGATAAGATTGAACAAAAACAAAACTATGGAAGTTGAATTTGGGACAAATCTTAGTATATTCTCTGCGTTAATAATCTAACAATTGCACACAATCAGCAATATGAAGATGATGGAAATGCGCTTGATTTTTCTGCGCAATTTGATATAACGATCAATGTTTTTGCTTTTAGTTCATATGAACAAAGCCAATAAAAACCAAAATTTTTATTGTTGATGTACTCCATTTTTCTTCAGCCATATATATGCTTCAAAACATTTAGAACACAGCCAAAAATCTAGAAATTAAAAAAGGAAAACTAGAGATATGCATCTAGAGAGGGCAGAGAGACAAATTTTTATCGTTTGATATATAGAGTTTAGGCATTACTACTACAGAATAAGGATACAACTACTCATCGAGAGATTAGAAGAATAGCAGAGTGAACAGTGAATTTTTCTCTCTCTCGGGTTTAGTGCCATTTGAAAAAGAACTTTCGATGGAAGAAGCTACAGGCCGGAAAATTCCACCAGACCGGCCACAAAATGACAATGAAACCAATTAAAGAGCTAAGAAATCAAGGAAGGAAGTAAAAGAAGATTGTATTATGTCGGATTTGATGATTGATGCGGAGGAAGGAGAGGAGGAGAGTATGTAGAACCAAGAACAGAGTAGGGAGGCCAAAGAAAAACAGCAAGTCTCGTACAGAGACTCTCTCCTTGACTTCAAAGGTAATGGTTTTAATGGAATAGCATATGGATCGTTGGACATGGAGGAGGACCCATTACTTTCAGACTTGATTGGTAAGGAATGGAGCATTCCAAAAGCATTTGATGAACTAAAGAAACTGATGAGTGTATACCCTGCCATGACTCTCAGCGAAGAAGAATTTAATGAAGGATGTCACTATAAAAAAACGTGATTTGGTAGCGGTTAAAAATGGGTATTAGTAGCGGTCTTAACCGCTACAAACAACATTAGTAGCGGTTAGAAAAACCGCTACTAAATCGTATGTTGTAAGGGGTTTTGTAGCGGTTATACAAAACCGCTACTCAAGAAAAATAACCGCTACATAATTTGTAGCGGTTCAATAGTTTAACTTATTTATAAATTAAAAGGAATCATTTAATTTAATTAGATTAGTATAAAAATTGTATTGATAATATTATTAAGGATACGTAGGTAATAAAGAACTATTATGTTGTTTACTACAATGTAATTGTGTATGAAAAATAGATGAAAATGAGATAAAGTTGTAAAATATCTAGAAAAAAATGGTGAGAATAAATTTTACACAAAGGAAAGAAGTATTGAAAAAAAATTAAAAAACTTGTTACCATATTTGATCGTATTGTTCAGCTCCTCAACTCATATAAAAGAAGTTGTAAATGAGAGAAAATGAAAGAAATGTAAGGTGGAAAGAAATGGGAAAGTGTTTGAAATGAGTTGTGGTAAGGGTATTTATAAGAATCCACATACCATTTGTAGCAGTTAATGTATCCATTTTGTAGCGGTTAATGCATCCATTTTGTAGCGGTTTTTATTTAGTAGCGGTTATTTTTATCTTTGTGACGGTTTTTAATTATTAGCGGTTATTTTTTATTTCTGTAGCGGTTATTGAACAGCTACAAATATTAATTTATTCTTTTAAAAAAAATTTCCAATTTTTTTTAAAGACAAAAGTTTAATTTGAATTTGATCACTCATCGTCGCCATCCCTACAGAAATTATGTAGAAAAATGATTGTTAGGGATGTATTATTAAATTTAAAAGATTTAATTTAAATGATGTGGACTTAAAAAAACTCACCACAATAGAGGTAAATTGTCATCACCTTCAGGGAAGTAGTTTTCAAAATCGGCTGGCTAAAATGGCTCACTCTCGTAGGTGATGTTATCGCCTTTACCCATGTCATAAAGGTCTCGTGGTTTTAAATGAACAACCATGTGCCAATCCCTGTGCCTCTCGTCCTTGACATAATAAATCTGATGTGCCTCTGAAGCAAGAATATATGGCCCATCATCTTGAGAAATACCAGTATGAATCGACAGTGAGAAATTGACTGATGTGATCCCTAAGTCGTCAATTGTCAGTCCTCGAGAAGTAGTGGTATTTGTCCACAAACACTTGAACAGTGTCACGGTGAAACGACCTTGATAATTAAGTTTAACCACATCAAGAAGCTTTCCATAGTAAGGGACGCCTCTGAACTGCATGTTGGCATCACTGCTGCTCGTATAACTCCTTGTCCCAAATGTGCCATAACCACTCGAATTCTGAGTTTGCAATCCTTAATCCCGTGAAACCGTTTAAAACTTAAAACCATTGACATTGTATGATGTAAATCTTTTTGCATGATTAAGAGGGCTGATTGCGAGAGATCTGAAATTTGGTGAGTGTGGGTTGTGGTCATTTAGTATTCTATACGCAAACCAGCTCGGGAATTCTCAGTGGACCCTCCTATCAACTTCTGAGGATGTTTGAGTACAGATCCTGAGTTGACGCTTAACATGACTTCTGAATTCCCTGCAATTAATAATGGAAAGGCGATAGTGAAATGAAAGTGAGAAATGTTATGAAAGATATAGAATAACATGTGAGTGTACAATTCTTACTGTATGAAATGTTCAACTTGAGTGCAATTAATCAAGACATGTCTATATGCTTGCAACTTCTCAGTTGCCGTTAATTTGAAGTTCTCAGTTGCTCCAACTAGTTTACCAACACGAGGGATAAATTCTCCTGATATCGGTACAGGTTCGGGATAATCGTCAACACAAGGTGGGCGGTTTAAAGCTGTCTGAAGATCATCAAAGTATATTGAACAAAAATACAGCACCTCATCCCCTATATAGCCTTCAGCTATAGAACCTTCTGGCCATGCCTTATTCCTTACGTAAGATTTTAATTTCCCAAGGAACCTACGAAGTAAAGAAGAGAAAATTGATACTAAATGTTGAAAAGGATGACTAGCAAACATTAAATATGGAGAATAAAGCACATATTTAAAATGAGTACCTCACAATTGGATACATCCATCGATATTGTACTGGTCCAGCGAGCTTTGTTTCATGAATGAGGTGGACTGTAAGGTGAACCATCTCACTAAAACAGGACGGAGGAAATATCATCGCTAAATGACAAAGCGTAAGAATGATTTTAGACTGCAGCTGATCGAGCTCCTCAACGATCAAAAGCTTAGAACACAACTTCCGAAAGAAAGAACAAAGTTCCACCAAAACGATGGAAACATTGGGAGGAACTATATTCTTTATAGCCAGAGGGAGTAACTGTTGCATAAGAACATAGGAGTCATGACTCTTCAGGCCAGCAACCTTTCGAGCATACAAGTCAACACATCAAGAAATGTTGCTTGAATACCCATAAGGAACTTTTAATTTCTTCAACGTCGCGAGGAAGACTTCCTTGTTCGGTTTTGTGAGCGTAAACTTTGCGGGTTGAAATTTGTCATGCTCATCTGGCCAAGCGTCTTCATAAACTCCCATGTCGCATAAATCTTTCCTCATTTGAAGGTGATCTTTTGTCTTGCCGGGTTCGTTAAGCAACGTATATAGCACATTGTCGCAAACATTCTTTTCAATGTGCATAACATCAAGACTGTGGCAAAGTAAATTAGATCTCCAATATGGAAGAGTGAATAAAATACTTATCTTCTTCCACTGCTGTGGCGCCGAAGTCCTGCGCGTCTTTTGGTAAGTTTGTGCTGAATCGTCGCTTTTTCCAAACTCAAAGTCAACGTGCTCAAGCTGCAGTAAGATATATGTACCGGACAAAGTCTGAGGTAGTCTTCTTTTTTCTAGTTTTCCATTGAAGTGATTCCGTTGCAATATGAACTTATGCGTTCTATCGAGAAACCTCCGATGCCCCATAAAGCACCACTTTCAGCTGTGGGGAAGGCACACTGCGTCAGAGTCAAAATTGCAAGCTGGACACGCTGACCCAGTATGCACATTCCAACCAGATAATGTGCCAAGGCCAGGAAAGTCACTAATCGTCAACATCAAAGCTGCACGCAAGTTGAACAAAGTCTTGCCGTAAGCGTCGTACATCTCCAAGCCGACATTCCACAACATCGGGGAATGCATCTTGTAATAATTCGAGCAACATCGACATTCCCTTATATGTGATTTCACACAAGCACTTGATATGATACAATTTGATCAAGAAAGATAATTTAGAATATTTTTGACAACCTGATATAAAGGACGATCTGCTTCATCTATCAAGCTGAAAAAATCCTGAGCTACTTCATTCCTCATAAACACTGGCTCAGAACCGTGCACTTCTTCGTTGAAGTTGTCGCCTTGAAATCCAAATGCATCACGCACAGCATCATTCACAGGATCATCTTCATCTAGTTGAACGCCTACTTGAGAACTTCAAGTAAGAGCATCATCATATCTAATGCCGGCCTTCTCACTATGAACTGCCCAGAACGTATAGTCCTCAGGGAAAGGTTTCAGAAGAAAATGTTCTATCACAACATTTTGTTCATGCCACTTCTTGAACTTGCATCTCTGACACGGACAGACGATCTTACTGTTACAACTGGCGTGAGTGAATGCGAAATCCAAGAAATTGTTTTATCCGTACAAATATTCTGGAGAATTGCGTGGCAACCTAATCCATGACTTATCCATAGCTACTAGTGAGAGAGAATAAAGTATAGAGAAGAAGATGAGTTAATAGAGAATGACGAATGCCTAGAACCTTATATTTTGAAATTCCAATGTTTAAAATTTTGTAGCGGTTGAAAAACCGCTACACTAATCGCTACAGTACTACAAATTTGTAGTGGTTTTATGTATAAAACCGCTACTAATGTTCAAGCCGTTGGAATTTTGCACAAAGTGATGGGAAATTCAAAATTTAAAAGTTGAGTTTTTGTAGTGGTTATATGGCTCAAACCGCTACTAATATTAAAGCCGTTGGAAATCAAATGGAAAAATTATTTTTAAATTTGTAGCGGTTATACATACATAACCGCTACAAATTTGCATAGTTGAGTATTTGTAGCGATTTTTACTATTTAAACCGCTACAAATACGGAACGTTATTTATAAATATAAAAAAAATAAATTATATGTATGTTTGTAGTGGTTATTTATTGTAGAACCGCTACAAATATATATATAATTTATTTCTTTTATGGTTTAGAAATATAAATAATATTGTTGCAATTAATTCAGAAATTCAACAACGCGGTCTAAGAATTTAAGTTATGAAATACAAAATTATATATATTTATTTACAAATGTTTCAACAACAAATAAAAAAAAGATGTCCTAAACTAAGTAGCTGGGGGCTGATTATCTGGTGCTCCCTCAAGTCGGGCTCCATCAGGTACTGTTGGATCAGGCCGCTGGACAAAGTAAACCACACCATCATCATCAGCAGGAGGTGGAGGCTGCACGACGAACTGAGGAACAGTCAAAATCTGTGGATGCTGCTCGTCCGGGAACAGGTGACTCCATCTGCGCTCGAGTATGTTGTTCGTGATATCACGCCACTGCGTCTGCTGAGCGTGGATCATATCAACATGCTTCTGCATTTACCATATTTCCTGCAGCTGCAGCTGTTGCATCTGCTATGCTGCTGAGCCACTGCAGCCTGTGTCCGCTCCAAATCTGATAGTAGCTGCTCAACAGACTCATCCCTTGGACGTCTGACCATTCTAGAGCTGCAGCCTCAGAGGCAGTGCTCCTGCCGTAGACCATGCTAGGTTGGTGCCTATCCCCATCCCCCGAACGCGTCCAGGGTGCTCAGCCTGAGCTAGACCCGCCTTCAAAGGAGCCGTTGGGTCGACTGACCCCTGTGACTCCTCGGCTTGGGTCTCTCGCAGCTCAGCCTACGACTGCTGCATCCACTCCTGCCATTTTATAAAATAATTACTACTTAACATTTTTCATTATTATGTTGGTTTTATAAAAATTATAATAATGAAATTGATTACAATGGCCGCCTCTGCCTGCTGAGAGGTAGGAGTCCCGTCAAGGTGTCTGTGTGTGACCGCGGACAACTCCCCATAGTCCGTCTGACGGTTCTCCTCCTGTGCCTTCCTCTCCTAAAACAATTACATAATTCAATTACTATGATGAAATAACCAGCTAAAAGTCAGTGATATTTTGAAAAGTTACCAACTCTCTGTAGGTGACAACAAAGGTCTTCGATCCTGCTGTATGGTGGATTGTCTGCTGCCCACGGATGCTGGTGTTCCTCTGAGAAAACGCTTGAAAAAAAATAATATTAAATGTATTAAAAAAATATAAAAAATTTAAAATTAATTACATTTAAATTATAATTTAATAATTAAAAATTACAAAATTATATATAAATAATCTAATAAATACATTACCTGCCCCTCAGCGCTCCTCCTGAACTGGATAAAACTCGCCCAGTCGTTTGGCGACACGCCATCCGGGACGCTCTCGATCAGTTGCTCCAGAGGCATCGTCCCATCATTATCCACCCTATGGAAGAGACGGTTCCTCCTGTTCCTCCAGCTGTTACCCATCTTCACAAGGGTGTACCTCTTCCGATTGGCCCAGATGGCAAACCGCAACTACAAAAAAATTATTTAAATATCAATAATTACAAAAATCCTATTAAAAAATATTAATTAAATACTATTAATTACCTGAACCACCTCCTCCCAAGCCTAGTCCTTCGGCCCCTTCGGAACGTGCCTCCACGTCCTGAAGTGCAGGGGGAACCGCATCCAATTCAAGCCCAGGTCGTTTAGGAAGCGGTTGAACAGGTGACCCCTATTGTTGATAGGCTAGTTCGTGCCGTCATTCCACGGCACTATAACTTGCAGTATCCGGTCCATGCTATTCAGACCGGCCACATCCAGCCTCCTCGTGACACATTCCCCTGCTCATTTGCACAATTTACCGCATGTTAGATAAATTGTAATTCAAATTTAACATTTTGAATTTAAATAAATAATTTATTAAATAAAAAAAATATTTACCTTGGACCTGCACCTCAAACCCAATGGACTGCAAAGACAACCCTCGTGGGTTGTTCTGCTCCCAAGCCTCCTCCTCATCGAGGAACTGTTCCATCTCCCCGAGCCCAATCAGGATCTCGAAGTCCTCCTCGTTGTAGTCCTCGACACTGATATCTACCCCCCAAACTTAGGCACCTCTGGTGCGGTCGTCTCCTGTGGGATCATCTGCGGTGCCTGTGGTAGGGCTGACTCTTGTGGGGGGATGGGCTGAAATGCCACGGTCACCCTCTCTCCGTGCTACTCCCTCCCTCTGTCCCCTACTCTGCTGCTGTCACCCCATAAAATTGCCTTCCCCCTATTCTCTCTCGAAGCCATATCAACTGTGAAAATTCAAAAAAAATATTTTAGTTGCATTATTATGCAAAAATATAATAAAAATATAAATACAAATAAAATACGCCTTATCTCATTACCTCAAGTATAAATACCAAGAAATACTGCAGCAAAAACTCTTTCACAAACGTCTGAATGCTCAATCTAAAAGAAAACACTCAGAGAATAAAATGAGCAAACGGAGAAATGAAGGAGGGAGGGGAGGTTATATAGGCGAAACTTTTTTAGCGGTTATTGAAATAACCGCTATATAAACCGCTACAAATAACTTAGGGCGGCTAAACTTTGTAGCGGTTCTAAGATAACCGTTATACAGCACAAAAACCTTTAGAGTTCTGTAGCGGTTAAGGTATAGAACCACTAAAATTTGGGACCTTTGAAATTCTGTAGTGGTTACAACCTAGTAACCGCTACAAAATACGCGACGTTTGGAATTTTGTAGCGGTGTTATTGGTCAAACCGCTACACTGTTGGTGCACCATATGGCGCGAAAACTGTAGCGGTTAATATTTATTAACCGCTACAATTAAACTGCTACTATTTTTTGTGGGAAATTCGTGCCATATTTGTAGCGGTTTTCTTTAGGTAACCGCTACAAAAAACGCAGCCAATCTGTCCCACCACTTGGCGCGTAGCTTGCCGCTACAAATTTGTAGCGGTTAAGGTTAAAACCACTACAAATGTTAATATTTGTAGCGGGTAATTATAATCGCTACAATTTCACTACTATAAAATACCTTTTTTTGTAGTATGTAAGGAGTGGAACAATGTGCTCATTATTACAGTGCTGGGGGCTCGCTTAAATTACTACAAACTGAAGGAAAAAGTTGGTAGATTATGGGGATTCAATGACTTTGACTTGGTGGATCTTCCGAATAACTATTACGTAGTGAAATTCATGGATGACAAGAACTGGGGGCAACAATACAAGAAGGTGTTATTTGAAGGGCCATAGGTAGTATTCCAACAGTGTGATGGTACAGAGGTGGTCACCCTACTTTGACCCGTTTCATAATCAATTAGGGCGTATTGCAACATGGATTAAAGCGCCTAACATACCTTTGCACTATTACACGAAGAATCATATATGGAGACTCGGGGATATGGTAGGCAAAACACTGAAAATTGATATACATACATTATCAAATGGAGACAAAGATAAACTGAGAGTGGGAAGGGGTAAATATGCAAGGATCTGTTTTGAAATTGACCTTCGAAAGAAGCTAGTTCTAAGAGTAATCTTAGCATCTTCTATCTTCAACATTGAGTAAGAAGGGTTGGACCTGATTTGCTTTGCTTGTGGCAGATACGGACATAAAAAGGAGACTTACCCCTAGAAGTGTAGTCCGAACAAAGTGAGAACCCCACAGACTCAAGAAGTTCAGTCGCTCAAAAAGCCAATCAACTCGTCAGAAGTTGTGCTACCGGTGAAGGGCGAAGAATTTGGGCCTTGGATGTACGTGGATGGGTCAAATCGAGCACGAGTTTTGAAGAAAGAAGCCATAAGGCATGGGCATGATGGGTATGGAACTCAGAGTAGGATGCGAAGGACGCTAGAAATTAGACCTACTCCCCCAAGGTTTGCAGTAATTTTAGACTTTGAAATGGAAGAGGAAGGCGGTGAATGTTAGAGTTTCAATAAGAGGGAATGGGTTCGGAAAGATGAGAATGTGGGTAAGGAAATTGTTGCTTACGAGGATGATATACAACAGAGAGAACTAGATTTGGTGACATGGATAAAGGCGAGGAATAAAACAAAGAGCCAACCAAATTTCAAAAATACCTATGTACCGAAAGGGAAAGAAAATACCAAACCAAAAATTAAAGTGGGCCAGTTTAGGACCCAAGCAAGTGGCGAATGCAGTAAGTCGAATGAGCCCCATCAAGATAGCCCAAAAATGAAGATAGGCCAAAGTAGTGGGGGCCAAAGGGTACATTGTGTGACTAGTGGGAGCATGAATAATTTGGAGCATACCATTGTAGCTGAACCGACTTCTCAACACGTGGCAAAGGTATTACTTGGTCGTTTTGACCCAGAGGCAGAGCTCTCTTCCCTGAAAATTCCTTGTAAAATAGCAAAGGTAAACATGTCACCAATTCTGGGAAGTAAATATAGAGAGAGCGTCATGAATAATGACCACGGTGGTATAATGGACCAGACCAGATTAATGGTTGAAAAGGCAGTAGAGAAAGCAAGGAACAAGATCTCCAGAGGAGAAGCAGCAATGGAAAATATCCCTCCAGATAAGTCATAAGTAATTCTGTTCCCATTTACTTATATATGGATTGTTTAATGACTATTTCATCATGGAATTGTCGCGGAGCGGGGGGGGGGTAGATCGTTTCCGCGAATTTTGAAATATGTAGTTAAGGAGTAAAATATACAGGTTATGGGGCAGATTGAAACTCGGGTAAGTGGAAATAGAGCATAACAGGTAATTAGGAAGTTGTGATTTAATAATTGGATTAGAGTGGAACCCATAGGTTTTGCGGGAGGCATTTGGGTTTTATAGAATGAGTGGAATGTATCGGTGGAGTACCTGAATTCTAGTACCCAGCTTCTGCATTGTAGAGTTGTCTATAAGAGAATAGCGGAATCTACGTGTGTATCATTTGTATATGGAGATACCACGAGTAGGAAGAGAATGTAATTATGGAACTCTCTAAAGGATATGGTGTTGGAAATTGTGCCATAAGGGCCAATCATTGTACTTTGAACATTATTATTTTAATGAAATTTCTCTATTATGTTATCATATTATTTGCATGTTAACTGTGATAATTGTATTCTTGGAAATTCATAAAGATTGTCCTAAAATGTCCCTGGTCGGTCATCTATGCAGGAGCAGAGATGAAATAAGATCAGTATGACTTTGGTAAGATATGGAGATACGAATCAAAATCTTAGGCACTGGTAAGAGTACAATGTGCTAGACAGACCCACTATGAGAAAGCTACATGGATCAAGTCATAAGCTTTTCTCATGTATAACCACGTCACAATGCCCTTAGACCTGAGGTCATCATGGATTCCTACATGAGAGTTGCTAAGCTTTGAACTAGTTAAAAGTCACTTTTGACCAGGTGATGATAAAGGCTACGATCGGGCTTGGTGGTTTTTCATGCAAAGGAATATGAATGATCAAGATGGAATTTGTCCCTCACATTAGTAGAGAGATATTACTGGGCCCCTCGATGAGTGAGTCTGAGAAATGTATGGCCATACTATGATGAAAGGAGTTTCTGTCTCTGTTATCAGGCTACTCAGGAATCGAGAAAGTAATGGTCAGGAACAAGATGATGACATTATCCATGCCTTATCCTTGATCGATATATCGTGAGACAAAAGGGACGTGACATTGTTGTATGACAGGCTCCATCGTGACAACGATCCTCATATGAATTGGGTAGTCGTAATGTCTTGCTAGAGGCCGCTTGCGAATTTTGGGTTAGTATAGTTATTGGCCCACTGCCAACTTCATATGGGCCTACAGGGTCGCACACAAGAATGGCCCAACACGAGATAATGTTTCATTTAGGGTGGACGTATTTTATATATATATATATATATAATATAAAATTCATTAATAATATTATATAGATATATATATTTTTGAAATATATATCTTATATATATATATATATATATGTATATATATATTATATGATATTATTATATTGTGTTAGTTTTAAATTTAATTTATTAAAATATATTAAATTTAATAACTAACATGATAGAGAAATAGTATCTCAGATTTAATTTATGAAGATAAATTAAATCTAATGGCTCTTTATTTGGATTAAATAAATAGGTTAAATTAAAACTGTTGGACATATTTAATTTAAATTGAATTTATTTAATTAGCTCATCAAGATAATTAATTTTTAATTAATTTCAAAATTAATGATGATTAATTTTGAAATTTGAAAATAGCCCTCATAGGTTATAAACTTGATAGAGCAGATATATTGATACGCACATGAGAATTAAGAGCCGCAAGGGAAACCCCAGGAGACATTAGAGGCGTTAGCATGCAGTCTCGGTTGGAGAGCATTCGTGTGGATACCGGTAGAGAAGCGGGCCTGAAGTGTTGGCTCCTAGAGATCGTGAAAACTCTGAATCATCAAAAGGTATGAATTCTTCCAACTTGGTTTAAACGCCGTTAATATATCCATAATTAGGATCGGTGAAAATTTTTAAAATTCTTCCGCTGTGCCTACCAATTCTAACATATGACTGAGATAATAAAAGGTGCTTAGGTAGTTGTAGGTGATTTCAATGCATTCTTAGACCCTTCAAATAAATGTGGGGGGCCCCACCTAATGTACAGAGTCTTGGCCAATTTTAGGAGCGTGTAGGGGCTTATGATTTATTGGAAGTACCTCTTGTTGGTGACAGGCTTATGTGGGAATGGAATGGCATTAAGGAGAGACTAGACTGGGCGTTTTGTAATATTGAGTGGGAAATTTCTCATCCACAGTTCAAGGCCTTTAACAGATTACATTTTAAATCTGATCATAGAGTGTTAGTAGTGGCAAAGTCTAACCAAGACAATCAGGGGGAGCGTGACATTGTTTTTCGATATCAAGCAGGTTGGTGTTTAGAAGAGGGCTTCGCTAAGCTAGTTCAGGACTCATGGAATGGTAAGAATTGGCTGGAAGGGAAAAATGGGTTTGTGACAAAAGCTGCCAAGTGGAATTCACAATAATGGGTAGCATACCGAGGAAGAAAAAAGAGCTACCGAGGAGACTTGCAGGCATTGATAAGGCTAAACAACAACAATAGTATCACCTGGGGCTAAAGCGGCTTGAGAGGAGACTCTGGAAAGAGTATATCAAAGTGTCTAATCAAGAGGAAATTTTATGGTTTCAGAAATCCATATGCAAATGGCTCCAATTTGGCGATAAAAATACAAAATTTTTCCATGCAACTGCAATGTCTAAACGGAAAAGGAATAAGGTGGAAGCTCTTCAAGATGAGAATGGCACATGGGTGTCTGATCAAGGAATTCCAAGGGTATGGCCTGTAACTTTTTTAAGATTCTTTATACTAAAGATCAAAATGTTCCTGCAACTACAGATTAGCCAGGGTCAATCCCACTACTAGATGATGCTCAACTCAATTGGATTCAGAGAGAGGTAACAGAGACAGAGATTAAGAACGCTGGCTTCGAGATGGGAGCATTTAAGGCCCCCGATCCAGACGGATTGCAACCTCATTTTTTCCAGACACAGTGGGAGGAGATAGGCTCCAAAGTATATGATATGATTGTCAGGGTGTTCTAATCCCTCAATTTGGTTAAGGATATTAACCAAATGAATATTGTGTTTATCCTAAAGGTGGAACACCCGTGTATGCTGAAGGATTTCAGACCCATTTCTTTATGCAATGTTAGTTTCAAGATCATCACTAAAGTGCTTACAAACATATTGAAGAGAGTTATGAATGATCTTGTCCAGCCAAACCAGTGTAGCTTCATAAGCGAAAGATAGGGCAGTGACAATATTATTTTGGCACAAGAAGCAATTCATACAATGCATACCAAGTCTGGGAGAAAGGGTTATGTAACAATTAAGGTGGATATGGAAAAAGCATATGATCGTTTAGATTGGGGGTTTATTCACTTCAATCTACGAAGTCTAGGATTGAGTGACAAGTTTGTTCAGTTGATCATGCAATGTGTGACATCTACGACTATGAAGGTATCGTGGAATGGTAAGATGTCAGAGGGATTTAGCCTTTCTAGAGGAGTGTGCCAAGGCGATTCCCTAAGCCCATATCTATTTATTCTTTGTATGGAAAGATTGGGCCAAATTATCTCCCAGGCGGTTGAAGGAAAGCAATGGAAACCACTGATGATAAGTAGAAGAGGGACAGCTTTATCCCACTTGTTTTTTTTGCAAATGACCTCTTCTTATTCTGTGAAGCTTCTCGAGATCAACTGGAAGTAGTAAGAGATATTATGGCATTTTTCTGCAAGGTATCGAGCCATAACATCAGTTTCCACAAAACAAAAATGTTTGTTTCTCGAAACATGCACTTTAACAGGGCATATGAGTTCAGTAGGGTGCTCAATATTAGCCTCACGAGTGACTTAGGTAAATACCTTGGGGTCCCTCTACTCCACAAATGAGCTACCCGACAAACCTTTACTCCTTTATTACAGCGGGTTAGAGAGAGGCTAACTAGTTGGAAGGGGCACTTCCTTAGCATGGTAGGAAAAATAGTATTAATCAAGTCAGTCTTGTTTACACTTCCATACTACCAAATACAAACTCTCCTCATTCCCAGAAACATAATCAAGGATATTGACCGAATGAGTAGAGATTTTTTCTGGAAACATGGACAGGACAACCGCAAGCTGCATCTTGTTGCAAGGGATCTAATAAAATATCAAAGGGAAGATGGCGGGCTTGGGATAAAAGATCTTTTGTGCCAAAATATGACATTCATAATGAAGCTTTGCTGGGGACTTATATGTAAGCCGAAGGCGCTTTGGGTGAGATATCTGAGAAACAAATATAAATGTGGAGAAAGCATTTTACCATATGTCAGAAAAAAGTCAAAACAGTCAGCAATTTAGGGAAGTATTACGAAAGTTTGGGATATCTTCTGCAATGGACTAGGCTAGAAACTGAGAAACAGAGCCACGACTAGAGTGTGGTGGGATTT
Organism: Inga leiocalycina; assembly: GCA_963242795.1. Classification (NCBI taxonomy): domain Eukaryota; kingdom Viridiplantae; phylum Streptophyta; class Magnoliopsida; order Fabales; family Fabaceae; genus Inga; species Inga leiocalycina. The sequence continues at coordinate 68,727,152 of OY725326.1, forward strand.
GTGGATTCCTATAGATGGACCCCTGGTGCAATTTATAGAGAGGAACACCCATGTATTTGAGCCAGAAGCTACAGTGGAACAATTCATAAATAATGATGGCTCTTAGAATATAGACAAGTGGAAAATGTTCCTCCTGAACTGGGTGGTGTGAAAGATCCTGTTGGTTAATCCACCCACAGGAAATGGAACAAATGCACACTACTGGCGAGCCTCCTCAGATGGAAATTTCAGTGTGAACTCAGATTATAGAATAGTATATAACGAACACTTACAGGTGGTAGGTCCAAGGTGGAAAATTCTATGGAAGTGGCCAATTGTGAAGAAAGTGAAATATTTCATATGGCAAGTATTCCATGAGAGAATCCCAATAAATTCACTTAGAGCACAGCGAGGATTTAGTGAGAATAATAAGTGCCCATTTGAGTGTCAAAGTAAGGAAACAATTTTACACACTCTGAGAGATTGTAAGAGAGCTAGTACTTTATGGATGTCATTAATTAACCCAGTATCTGAGACAGCTAGCAAGGGTGGCTACGGTGAAATGAAACACATGAACCAGGCAGTCCGAGAGTTGGCAAGTGGCCATGGCTAAAAGTCTTTGGATATTATGCTGGTCAGTATGGAAGAACAGGTGCAGGAAAAGCTTTAATGAATATTGTAACCCACCACAAAGTCTGCTACATAGGTGTCTACATCACCTTATGGAGGAGGTTGAGAATGGAAATTTTAAACATCAGTTGTTTAATCTTCCAAGGAAATCGGAGGAGTGCTGGAGCAAGCCACCAACAGGACATGTCAGAGTCAATATTGATGGAGCTCGCACACAACATGGACAGGCAGCTTGTAGACGTCTGGTGAGAGATTGTGATGGTAAATGGCTCATGGGTTTCCAAAAGAAATTGGGTTTTGTCCCAATAGTTATGGCTGAACTACAGGCAATTCAAATAGGGAATACAAATTTGTCAAGAGATGGGTTTAAAGAAAATTAAGCTTTATTCTGATTCACTGGAAGCTGTACAGCTACTTTAACTGCTAGTAACCCCTTACATCCGCATATATCTGAAATAGAGGAAGCTCGACAGTGGGTGTTTAAGTTCAAGGACCTCGAGATTATCCATGCTAAAAAGGAGGCTCTGAGGTGTGCAGATTTAATGGCAAAACAAGCTTTAAGTATGGAAGTAGAACGGCTTTATCTGGGGGAAGCACCAGAATATTGTGTCCAACAGCTGATTGATGACACTGGCTAATACTTTTTGTTCCCTTTGTTTGTTGGGGTGTTAAGCTTAATATGTAACCAGTAAGGTAACTTCATCAAGAGTGTGTCTTGTCTTGTCTATTAAAAAAAAAAAGGATATAACTACTCTAAGGGACGTCCCTTCTTTAGAAAAGGGTAATTAAAAAAAAAGGCAGTGGCAGTTTTATAAATGTGTGCATAGGGAAAAACTTTACACGTCCTAAATTTAAATTTGAACGCCTAAAATTCATTCATGACGCTAATTACAAATTTTTGGGGCATCATTTTCTTGTTTTAGGTGTCCCAAAAGAGTTTGGAACGCCTAAAGGCTTGTTTTAGGCTTTCCAAACTCTTCTAAAACAAGACTTTGGGACGCCCAAGCCCAGAAAATGGCATCCTAATAAGGATTTGGGACGCAAAAATTACCCCCTCAAGTCAGTCACGTTATCAGTCGTCAGTCATCTTCTTTTGCTTTGCTTTACCAAATCTCTAGCCACCCTAAGCTTTTTTCATTCCCCATGGCATCCCGTGACCCATTTCATTTTCCCAAATCCCGTGACTCTTTTTCCCTCACCATCCTCGTTTCCCTCTCACCACCATCATCGACCGTCACCCCTATCTTTTTCCCTCACTATCGTCACTCTGTATTTTTTCCCTCACCATCGGTGTCTCATTGCTCTTGCGTCCTCCTCTCCCTCTCACCACCATCGTTGCCCGTGCTGGTTTCTCCCTCTCCACGCTTGCTGCCTCAAAGTCGTCCCTCCCTCTCCCATCTCATGCTAGCTGCCGTTGGCCTACTACTCTATCAAGGTATGTTTACATCTTATCTGTCAATGCCTGATACTGAGATGGAGTACCCAATTTTTCTGCGTGTATACAAAATCATCACCATTACCATTACGAGTATTATTTTTAATACTGTCCCAAAACATAGTAAGTTTCCTATATTGTACTATTCGGGTCCTTCCGTCGTGTGACAAAGACCTAAGAAGCTGGGGTCTTGAAAGTGTGGGGTGGCAGAGATAGGTTGAAGGTTAATGATATGCTAAATAAAAAAAAATATTATCTGGGTTAATGATATTCATTTTGATTTATATGTAATGCGTCAAAAGTAATGACTAATGATATGGAAGGCAGCTAGTTGGGCATGGGTGGGAGAGAGTAAGTGCGTAGAGTTGAAGGAAAGGCGTTGGTAGGAGCACTTGAATTAGTTAATTAATTAGAATGTGGGTTCTTTGTAGGGAATCTATTTTACTTCATTGCTTTAATTCAATTGTCTTTTGCTGACTAAGATGAAAATTTAGGGAATTGCTCATTACTGGGTTGTCTTTGTATCTAGTTGTAGAAGTGTTGATAGCACTGTTTAATATTCTTCCCCTTTAAATTGTTGTTTATACTTTACTTTGTCATTCTGAAAGTTTAAATTTAAAAGGAAAAAAAGAACTTAAAACAATGTGGTATATACGATTATCTATAGAGTGATTCTATAGATATATCAATAAGGCTTTTTTTTTGGGCCAATTATCAATACAAGCAGTATGTAGTTAAGCTAGATAGATAGATATATACAAAAATTCCTTCTACCATATTGACAACATATTATAAATTCCAAAAAAGAAAATTATATATATCAACATTTATATGATCACATCACATATGGTGTATATATCTATACTTATTTACCATATACTCCTCTACTCTTTACTGTAAAATCTAATAAGCTAACAATATGTTTTTTTATGTTCTAAAAGGATTAGCAAGATGCGGGAAAATGACCCTTCTTGGCACGACTGCAACAACTCTACAAAGGCATTTGCCAGATTGATTTGCACATACCTCCATGGATTGTAGGCGTAACATTGGAGTATCTCTTTACTATTGACAGGAAAGATCTCAAAGAATTCATTAAGTTGGAGGAGATAGATGTAGGATGGGTTAAATTTGCAATCTTGTAAGTTTTTTATTTCCCATTTTTTTCCTTCAACTAATGCAGTGATTTTTAGGTTTCATACATTCACTAATTCATTCATCATTTTAATTCTATTATAGCTCCTTCCATTGCATATGCATTGACATGCAAAGGCATGATTTATATGGATTCTTGTGTCCTGCAAATACTACAAGGGATACTAATACAGTGGCAGCAAGGACTCACTATGCAGGCTACACAATGGGAGAGACCAAATATCGTTATTATCTAGCACCAATTGTTCAAGGGTATGTATTTTAATTTTGTCTATTTAAGATGTTTAATAAATAATTGCCTTGTCATCTAACTTCATTTTAATCTGTATATGTTGTTATAGTTACCATTGGAGTTTGTGTATTCTCTGTCCTCGGCTCAATGTAATTTACTGGTTTGATTCCTTGCATAAAAAGCCAGACAAAGAAACAAAATATGTCTTCAACACGTAAGTTATTTTATTTGTATTTCATTGATTTTTGACTTTAAATGAATTGTTCTAATTTTGGTTGATTTTTATTTTAATGATAATGCAACCTAGACATATAGACTCCTTGATGAGTCAGTCAAGCCTAAATTTCTTAGAAACTCGAAATGGTTTTATCCAAGAGTAAGTAGTTTCAAATCAAGTTCTTTTATTGATGGTCGTTTTATATATGCGTTTATTTATTTTAACCATTTGCTTTTGATTTTTAGTGGCCTCAACAACCTGGCAGCATTGTATATGGATACTATATCTTACTTTATATGTATAACATCATTCAAAGTGGAATTACAAACGATTTTGAACAAGTAACTGTTTCTTCATTCTCAAATAATAATATTTTTTGTGTGTAATTGAATTGCTAATTAATTCATTCACTTAATTCATTTCATCTAAGTTTATTTTATAATTTGCAGATTTTTGACAATGAAGAAGCCTAATTATATAAAGACATTAATTCGATCAGAGACATTTTGGTTGGACATATTCTTCAACGTATATAATAGTAAAGGTTTTTTTTATATTAGTTGATTAGTAGTTGTGTAATAGAGAGCTTTTTGACACTATGTGGTGGTTAGTGTACATGGAATTAGGTAGTAGGAGTTGTTGTAAATAGTATTTTTAGGTTGTTGGAGTTAACAATTTAGTTTGATAGTGTTGGCTGTCCCTTACATATTGTACATGAAATTAGGTAGTAGTAGTTGTTGTACATAGTATTATTAGGTTGTTGGAGTTAACAATATAGTTAGAATAGTGCCTGCTGTGTTTCCTTATGTAAGGGGACATTATGGTTTATGTATAATTTTGTGATCTTTCTGTAGTTTTAATTTTGCTGGGCAGTGAAGAATATGAATGGTCATTTAAAAAAAAAAATTAACGTCCACCAAAAAAAGGGACGTCTAAAGTCCAGCGTTGATACTTTAGATGTCTTAATTTTAAGATTAGGAAGTCTAAAGTCCAGACTTTAGACTTCCCAATTGTAAAATTGGGACGTCTAAAGTGGGTGTGTGGTACTTTAGACCTCCCAATTTTAAAATTGGAAAGTCTAAAGTCTGGACTTTAAACCCCAGACTTTAGACGTCCCAAATTTTTACGAATGTTATTGTCACTTTTAACTATGTCGCTTATATAGACGTCCTTATATTTTCAGACATTAAAAACTTTTTTTGTAATAGTGATTAAAGGCATGTTATATATGATGCAAGCTAGCCTCATCCATATACTTACACATCGTATATTTAGAGTACTCTATATATAATGTTGGATTCAATCCGTAACATTCCAAATTTTGGGCAAATTATATTAAGAATTAGTTTGAATTAAGTAAACTATTAAGCCCCATGAAGACAAATATCTTAAGGGAAAATCCATGAAAAAGAACTTTAAAATTGGGGAAGACAAAAAGGTGCTCTGAAATTCCATATTTCACATATGTGCGAGTGCCTGAACTGGAATATTACAAATCGAAAGAAAATGACTTAAGTAACCCTAGGAGTTTTTAAACTGAAAAGCGTTAAGGGAGGCGTTATAAGGGGTGTATAATGCGAAAATGCAGTCGGGACTCTTCATCTCTTGCTGCCGTCATTCGGTGCCATTGGTTGACGTTGGGTCCGTGGTGGTGAAAGAGGCTAGTGGTAGCGACATGGGTGTGGTTGATTTTGAGGGGGAGGGACAGTGCGAATACTCCATTGCCTGAGATGGTTGGAAATCAGCGTCGATAAAGTTTGGGTTTGTCGTTGTGAAGATGGTGCAGCGGTTGACATTTGGGTACGATTTTTGGGTGGAATAAGGAGTAGCAAATGCAGCAGGGGGTGGAGTTTGGTTTCGAATTTTGGGTGGATTTAAGGAGGAGAGAAGGCAGGGAGAGGTTGGCACTGCCTTCGAGTTGACTCTACTTGAAGACTCAAGTTGACCCATATAGCACTCGAGTTCTAACCATCACTAGAGGGTAAGTGCGTGTAAAGTAGTGTTCTTAATCCACGGACATACTCGAGTTTCTTATTTAAAAACTTGAGTTCCAAGCATTACTAGCGGGTGATGCTTCATTACTAGCGGGTGATGCTTCATTACTAGCTGGTAACCCGCTAGTGATGAAGCAAGTGAAATGAATCACTAGCTAGTGAAATGAATCAAGTTGCTTTATCACTCATCACTCGAAGTCCAGTTCCTATTTCTCCCCTGTTTTCTTTGTTTGAAACAGAGTGAGAAATAAACGATGAACAAACGTGAATGTGAGTGAGAGCCATATATAGTGGTAGAGATCGAAGATTGAAAGCCCGCCGTCATTGGAGAAAGAGTCACTGTTACTGGAGGAGGCCCCCATCGCGGGAGGAGGAGATGCTTTTGTCGAAGGAGAAGATGATTTCAAGGGTAGTGATGTAATTTTATTTTGATTTCAAAAATGACAAATTAGGCACTAACACCTCTGTGGGAAATGGAAATTGAGATAACCTTTTTGTCTTTTCCCTATTTTATAGTTCTTTTTCAGAGATTTTCCCATATCTTAAATATGTTATAAGAAAAATGCATAAGATAATTATAAAAATTATTTAAGGTCCCAGATATATTGAAAAAATAGTATGAAATGTTATTATGGAGAATTAAAAAATTTATGAAGAGGTTTAATAAAAATTTGGGCTATTTAAGGTCCAAGATGACTGATAACTGACAACGTGACTGACTTGAGGGGGTAGTTTTTGCGTCCTAAATCCTTATTTGGGACGCCATTTTCTGGGCTTAGGCTTCCCAAAATCTTCTTTTAGAAGAGTTTGGCATGCCTAAAACAAGCCTTTAGGCATCTCAAACCCTTTTGGGACGCCTAAATCCAACAAATGCTGCCCCAAAAATTTGTAACTAGCGTCATGAATGAATTTTAAGTGTTCAAATTTAATTTTGGGACGTGTAAAGTTTTTCATGTGTACACATATTTATAAAACTGTCACTGCCTTTTTTTTTTCATTACCCTTTTCTAAAGAAGGGACATCCCTTGGAGTAGTTGTATCCTTATTCTGTAGTAGTAATGCTTAAACTCTATATATCAAACGATAAAAATTTCTCTCTCTGCCCTCTCTAGCTGCATATCTCTAGTTTTCTTTTTTTAATTTCTAGATTTTTGGCTGTGTTCTAAATGTTTTGAAGCATATATGTGGCTGAAGAAAAATGGAGTACATCAACAGTAAAAATTTTGGTTTTTATTGGCTTTGTTCAGATGAACTAAAAGCATAAACATTGATCGTTATATCAAATTGCGCAGAAAAATCATGCGTATTTCCATCAACTTCATCATGCTGATTGTGTGCAATTGTTAGATTATTAACGCAGAGAATATACCAAGATTTGTCCCAAATTCAACTTCCATAGTTTTTTTTTTCAATCTTATCGATCAATTAATATGAGACATAAGAAAAGCATAGAGATTTGTGTGATATTAATGACAGCTCATTTTTATCTGGTATATCACTTTTAATTATGGCTTCTTATAATGTACAGAATATTTATAGTCCTATGCTTTTAGTTTCTCTATATACAGGAATGCCCTAACAACATTAAGGGAAAATCACAGCAAGGTTCTAATAAAAAAAATAATATCAAAAAAGTCTTATAACTTGTTAATGATAAGTGAAAGAATAAATGTTGACAAGTTATAAGACTTTTATGATATTATTTTCATTAGGACCTTGGCGTGGTTTCCCTTAACACTAATAACAAATAATGAAGATAACATCCATAATTTTTTTTTAGGGTTTAGGGTAGATAGAAAAAAAAAGAAAAGTTAGAATGAAAATCTGGATACACGTTTTTGTCTCTCAAATTAATTATTTTCAACACTTTCCCAATAAAATTAAATATCATATCCAATAAAAGGGTCCAATAATTTGTCTGTTGTTTCAATTATTTTTAATAAAAATTAGGTTATATGAAATCAGTTATAAATGTTGGCACTTATATATGTTTTTCTTTTCAATCTTGCTCACTCGTATTTTTTCAAGAGCATACAACCTTAAGAGAGAAAATGAATTTTATAAAGACTTTGAAATTCTTTAAATTTAAATTAACACTTTGCACTCAAGTTTAACTGCCTATAACGAATCATAAAAACATAATCTAAACAAATAACAACCAAATTAGAAATATAATAAAAAAATGAAAGAAATTAGAAAATAATCATAAATAAATTATCTTTATTGATTAATGGAACTAAAATGGATCCCCCTAATACTTATTACCAAATTCAAATCCTTAGTATTTATAATATTTTTTTTTTGGCAAAAACATTATATAATTTTAAATTATGATAACTCTTTGATTTATGAAGATAAAAAAAAATTTAATTATGAAGAAATATAAAAATGAAACGGTATTACTTAATGGAATTAACTATTTCTCTTTTTTACCTAGAAAAAGTAACAATCACAGCTTTCAAATTTAAATAACACAGGCGTATTATAGACCTAGATTATATCAATTCTCATATATGTTTATTGACATATTTATTAGATACAATATTTTTTTGTTAAAAGTATAAATATATTTTAAATCTGTTATTTTATTTTACTCCATAAGTCCATCTTTTGTTTACAAATTTAAAAAATCACAATAAAAAAATTCTACAATATCAAGATTGCAATAAGAAAATATCTAATATAAAAAAGTACTTATTTTATTTCCTAAAATTCTCAAATACCTTTTTTGCCAACTCTAAAATGCCCAAGTACATTAATTCATTCAATGTACAAAATCAAATGCAATTAATTCTAATCTTGTTATAAATAAATTTTATGCATTAAAAATATGTTTTACATTTATTTATTTTTCATTTTTCATTTCCTTGTGCTTAAATCTTGCAATAAAATAATATTATTTTAATAACTTTAGATAATTTTTAACGTTGATGTTTGTTCCTAGAAGGTTATACAATAAACAATTGTAAATTTATTATAATTAATTTCTCATATACATATGTGTATGTGTATGAGAAATTAATTAGCTATCACTTTTACTATTTTGATATTATGGAACTTTCAACTTCAAAAATTGGTTTTGTAATACCATGACTCAACTGCACACAGAATTGGCAAAATTTTGCCTGCAGATACCATGAGCACAATATTATATATATATATAGCACATAGAATTGACAACCTTTTACCCATGGATTTCGTAAACTTAACAATTCAGCACACAGATTTAAACAACATTTGGCAAACAAGTTTTTCCCCCTTTTCTAAGCCATCATCTCTTTTTTGAAAATTAACCCTTGGGTTTATGTCATCAAGAGCACGCCATTCGCTCATGTTTCTAAAACTTCATAAGAAGTGGAAGCTTCAACCTTGCCATGATTTTGAGACTTGAAGAAAAGGGTATATGGTTTCTCCCTCTTCAGATCTCTCTTTAACTCAAACTTCCAGATGTTTATGCATGCATATAATCTATGAATCATACCATAAATATTTCTCTTTCTAGATCTCTTGTTTTTTTTTCCCGGTAATTTCTAGGTTTTTAGTTTCGGTTCGAAGTATATATGCGGACAAAGAAATATGGAATATGTCCACAATAGAAGTTTTTATTGGATTTGTTTTGGACGAACTAGAAATATAGGCAATATAATGATAGTTATATCAAATTGCCAAGCCAAACATTGTGTACGTATTTCCATCATCTTATTATTGCTAGTTTTTGTGTGATGCAAAGAAAAGATCAAGATGTATAATCTGTTTCATTCTATCTTATCAATTAATATAAAATATAAGAAAAACACAAAGATTTGTAACACCCATTCTTTATACCCTTTTACAATGCATCGGAGGTGACATCATTATTATTACGGCTTAAGAGAATCAGTAAATAATTTTAACTTTTAGCTAAAATTTTTCACATTTATTCTTGGGGTATTATTCATTTGATAAAAGAAGTATTTACTATATTGTTTAACTTCATTCACAGGATGACTTAATTCTTTTCATTTCTTATTATCAGAGTATCTCTCTGTTTATTAAACCGCTCTACATACTTAACTAATGGGCTTAATTAACATAATAGATTAGCATGTCTTAGTCTTCATCTCTTCATTGCAACTTCTTCATCTAGCACATTGTTCTGCACTCCTCTTATGTGTTTACGTGCCTATATGGTTGGTTGAGGGAGGGTGAGATTCGGGGGAATCTCAATAGCAAATAATACTATTTAGCATATAAGATAAAGGCTAGCTTAATGCATGACATACTTGCTTTACATGAATTTATGCTAACACAATGACATATTTGAATGCTCAATGTATCATACACCATATTCTGACCATAACATATATAGAAACAGAGCTTCACTTAGTCATATATGTATCACTACAGCCATCACATCAGTCAAAGCCATGTGATTTTGACCCGCAAAGCAGCATATATTTATCGCCATTTTCTTCTCATCTTGCAGAATTTATAATTTTAGTTTTTTTAAGTTGATAATTTATTTTTTAAAAAACAGGTAAAAGTTATCAAATTTTGCTCCAAAAAAATGGACATCCAATTTATTTTAACTGGTCAAGGTTTTATCACCAAGAAAATTGAGATTTAAAAATAAATATGCGTGGGATCTATACATTTTCAAATACTAACTATGTTTCTCTTTTAATTCTATAGCTTTTTTTTCCAGCAACCAACCCATCATAATGATTAAAACACATGAACGACTTAGAGTAGAGCGCCATGGGTCTCATCAATTAAAGGAAAAGTTGGAATTCCATTGTCATTATTTTTTAGGGTATAATTAAATATGAGCACCTCTCTTAATAAAAATTTAAATATAAATTCTCATGTTATAAGGGTCTAATTCTTATATAGATACCCAAACCCTGTTGATTTTCATTTCCGATTTTTACAAATCCAAAATAATAGTTTTTGTTGCGGATCGAAGTTATTCCTTAGCTTTATTAATATTTTGTAACCTTTTTATTTCTACTCATAAATTATATGTTACTAATTTATGTAAATTAGATATAATATTTGATATTTTTAAAATTACTCAATATTTTCAAAAATTGCAATAGATTCTAATATACTTTTACGCATTTTAATCCTCTCCCACTTTTACTCATGTTTTTCAATCATAGCTCTCTGCAGGGAAATAGACAACAAAGATAGTACGAGGAAAAAAATTAATTGCTTTAAATAAAATGACTTGTAAATGAGGAAATAAAAATTTTCTGAAAGAGATTGATTTGTATATAGCAAAGGAGGGAGGGAGTAGCGATTAATTTATGATAAATTGTAAGTTTGGTTTTCTAAGTTTACCCATCTATATAATGATAACTCCACAATTGAACGCGGAGAAAGCACACTAAAAATTTTATCATTTAATAAATATTTTTATATTTTGAAAGATGTGTTGTGATAATGTTAAAAGTTTATATCAGACAGAATTTTTATTAAGTTTTATTTCAAATATTTTTCAAATAGCAAATTTTAAATTAAATATTAATATGTCAACATATAATTTAAGAGTCATCATTTAAATTCATTAAGTCGATATTTGTCATTAATGAAACTAAAGATGCTAGCATTAAAGGACTAAAAAAGAACAATATAAAGTTGGCTAAACTAAAATTTAATGTAAGCTTAGTGGACTACATGTATATGTTAGCCCATTAATTTAGTACTATATTAGGGAAAAAAAAGATAATCCGTCAGTATCATACATTGTTCCAATTTATATCTCCTCAAAAAGAAATACAGAGTACATCAGCATTTAATGATAAAATGTTAGTGTCATTGCTTATAATTATGATCAGAAAATTCTTTTCTCACTGCTCTGTAAATGAGATCAAAGTGACATTCAACAGTCAAAATGAGTGTACACTAGAACTCTCTTTGTAAGTTAGAATCCTATGGAGACCTAAAATCTTTTATAACAGAATAAGGGAAAATTCTTAAAAAACACCATGGAAATAAGTAAATCCCAAGTCAATGAGTCGAAATTCTAAAATCCCTGATCAATGTTGTGTCAGTACGGAGGAGGAATCTGGGATTTTGAAATCTCGGCGAAAAGACGAATTTGCCCTTCAGTTGTTTCCATTTCTCAGTTCGGAAGAACAACACTTCCCTCTTAATTAACAATATCGCATTCTACATTAATAACTCCGTTTTATTTTTTCACATCTTCGTATCTCAAAATAGGGGATTGTTAATATAAAATACAATGTTGTTAATAAAGAAAGAGATGTAGTTATTAGCCCTGAAACTTAAATTATGAAGTTGTGAAACAAGAAAGTGGAGTTGTTAATGTAGAATACGGAGTTGTTAATATGGAGATTGGTATTGTTATTGTGAACAAGAACGTCGAATTGTTAATGGACAATACGATGTTGTTAATAACGAGACTGATGTTGTTATTATGAAAGTAGAAAGCGGAGTTGTTAATATAGAATGCGGTGTTGTTAATCAAGAGTGATGTGTTGTTATTCCGAGCTGAGAGATGGGGAAAATTGAAGGACAAATTCGTCTTTTCGCCGAGATTTCAAAATCCTAGATTCCTCCTCCGTACTGATATAAGATTTTGTATTTTCGGCGCACTAATTTGAGATTTCCCTATTTCCATAGTACTCCCTCCGGTCCTATTTATAAGCAATTTTTTTTCTCATAAGGCATGTCTCTTTTATAAGCAACTTTCACTTTTTGTTTGAAAATGTAAACTTTTTTTTCCTATTTTACCCTTATTAAATACTCATTCTCTCTCATATTTTATAATTATTATCTCTTATACTTTTTATCTATTCTATCTCCTATATTCTTTTTATAAATAGAGGCATATATGGATAAAGTATGACATTTTTAACACACTTATTACTTTTAACAACTAGTTCGTTTTGCGCAATTAAGAAAAAAGTTGTTTATAAATATAATCGGAGGAATATTTTTTAGGGATTTGCCCCAAGAATAATAATGTTAAATAAATTGTAAGAAAACACACACATACGCACGAGAGAAGATATTCACTTAAAAGTTAAAATTAAGTTCAAGCACCTCGTTTAAATTTTTCTACTCTACTAAATTCTAATAAACTAGGCTTTTATTTCGTTGACCAAAAGAACTAGGCTTTTATTTAGTTTTCTGACTGAAAATTATAAGATTAAAAAAGAAGGAGCCGGATTGGTGGTGCTGTTCCAATTAGTCAGAGTGTTAGGAAAAGCGGCCGACATTGCTGCCATTGATTCAAAAGAAGGATAACATCATGCACGGAAATATTTCTGTTTGAAAAATTTTCATTAAAAATAATAAAATAATAACCCATTTGCTTCAATTTCTTGAGAGTGATTTGCATGTAATCTTGATGCAAATTATTTAGTTAGGTTTATGTAATTCAAAGAGAAGGTTTAAGTGACAAAATTACCCTTACATATTTTAAAAAAGTGTATCTATCATCATAAACTTTTTTTTTTTTTTTGTAAAAATAGCCATAAACTTTCAAAAGGGAGTAAAAGTAATACTACCGTTAAAATTAACAAACGACCATTTACTCAAAAATGTTTAAGAGCAAAAATATGCATAAAATTTTCTCAAAAATGCACCCACCACCATAAATTTTTTTTTTTGTGCAAAAGAAATCATAAATTTTAAAAAAGGGGGTAAAAATGACGATTCTTTTATTGAATTTAAATATCATCTTTTGATTGTTCTAAGTCTAAAAAGAAAGTACCCCAACTTATCTACCATGATTTTTCCAAACCAAAAATTGAAAAACTCATCTTCAATGAAGATGACATCTCTTTTCACTTCATTCCAAGAGAACCGTCACAGTAAGAGAACAATCAAAAGTTTCTAGTGGATAAGTCATGGTACTCTTTTCCTAGACTTAAAACAATCAAAAAATGATATTTAAACCTAGTAAAAAAATTGTCACTGTTGCCCCCCCTTTTAAAAGTTTATAGTTACTTTTACACCAATACAAAGTTTATGGTAGTGAGTGCACTTTTAAGAAAAATTTATGGATATTTTTTCCCTTTAAACATTTTTGAGTAAATGGCTGTTTGTTAACTTTAATGGTAATGTCACTTTTGCTTCGTTTTTTAAAGTTCATGGTTATTTTTGTACAAAAAAAAAAAATTTTATGATAGTGGGTGCATTTTTAAGAAAAGTTTAAAGGTAATTTTACCCCTTAATCATAAAGAAAAATATATCTTGTGATGTTGGTTCCCTTAAATAGATGTGTTGGGATTGCATTGCTGAAAAATATGAAGGTAAATTACAATATGTGGTAACAGAACTCTCTCCTTCTCTTATTTCTCTTATTCTTCTCAATATCACATCCTCACCCTTAGATACAAAAAACAGATAGTTTAAATTTAATATTTTATAGAGGAAAATACTCTGACTTCCCTTACATTTGGCCTTAATTATATAAATCTCTCATATATTTTAAAAACATACATTTAAGTTTAAACATTTAACTCCGTTAAAGGTTTTTATTTTTTAATTAAAATTTATATTAAAATATCTTTTATTTACTACTTTACCCTTCATCATTATTAATTATCCAATTTTGGCTAAAATTATTTAAATAATTTAAGAGTTTTTTTCCCCTTTTTCTTAATTTATTTTTTACTTCTGCAAATAGTTATCTGTTAATTTTTTTCATATTGAGATAATGACTTAATTAATTTTATTAATGTACACATATAAAACTTAATTAAAAATATGATTACTTCTTTTATTAGAGACATACTTAAATAAACGTGTTTATAAATATTTGTGCAAAAAAATTATTTAAAAAATTCAAAATTAAAATTAATATAAGTTATATGATATCTCAAATTTACATTATTAATAAAATATGCCGAATAAAATTATGCCTCTCAAATACGTATTCAATCATGGTGTAGTGGCAAAAAAAGAAAAAAGAAAAAAAAGAAATATGTTTTTAGTCATTGAAAATAATACTAAATAAATAAGTTTCAATAAAAATGATAAAAAAATTAAAATTTTACAATATGGTAAAAATAAAAAAAAAATTATATATTAGAAATTTTCAACATATATATATATATATATATATATATATATATTAGAATTAATTTTTATTTTTATAAAAAATATTTATAGACATATATAAATGTTTATTCATTTATTGAAAGAGAGATATTTTAGTCAAAGCAATTGTTTAATTGTTAAACTTAACGGTCAACTAACGGTTGGGTGGATAGAAATAGAATTCCAACTATGTAAGTGAAGTTTTTGCAATTTGCATTATAATTTCAAATGAGGTTTATATACATTTTCAAAATGGATTGGATGTTTGTGTAATTTAGGTAAAATAGAGGGGTAGTCAATATAATTTATTCTATTTTATAATTTATTTTTTTTTCCTTTTTTTGGTACGGCTGTTAAGAATTGTAAATATCTTTTTTTTTTTGCCAGATTGACATCAAACTTTAACCATTTAAATTTATTTATTTATTTATATTAATATTAATAATTTTATAAAATATTAAATATTAATCATCTTTTTTATGTAAGAGTGGATCTGAGATTCTAAAAAGTAAAAAAGAAAGATAAGAAAAGAAAAGGAGAAAATCTACAATGTGGGAATTAATGTGGCAAAAAAAAAATTATTATTTGCCCTTTCCTCCTCTATAATCTTCTTGGATCACCCATTTACTTCTGGTCCAACCTCCTCCATGTGCATTATTATTATTATTCTTTTTTTTTTGGTAAAACTGCATTATTATTATTCATTTTACTTTGCTTTCCGGTGTATAAAAAAAAATAATTCATTTTACTTATTCAACGTAAAAAGAACCCAGAATAGTTTGTAATGCAATTTAAAACAACTCTTTGAGGGTGGACTCCATCACTAAGCCTCAATCACTCGGCATTTGAACCTATAATTGATGATGGATGCCAGGTTAAATAATTTGTTATGAAAAACTTAATTACAAAATAAAAAATTTTGTAAGAAAATTCAAAATTGCATTCCACTCAAATGAAATTCTCAAGTTATTTTTATTGCTCATTTAATATTCTTCCCCATTGTATGGATTAGCTCTCAAACATTACTGGAGTCATGAATAACCTGTTTTTAATATATTTTTTATTCATAATATTCAACGTCCACTTTATTAGAGAAATCGAATTCATTTCACTTGAAATAACAATTATTAGCTAATAATTTATTTATTTTTTATATTATATCAATATTATTTGTATAATGGATAAAGTTTTCCAAGGAATTAACTACGCTAATTAAATATACTATTTTTATTAACCACGTTCAGAAAACAGAATATATATATATATATATATATATATATATATATCCTTCGACTTTTATTATGACTAAGTTAAGCATCCATTAGGGAAGAAATTGCTCTATGGAAGGAATTTTCATCAAATTAATCAGTAGTATTTGACAACATTGCCTCCTACCATTCATCCTTTTCATAAGATACAAATAGGTAAATTATGTAAATTAAAACATTGGTTAAAATTTGTTAAAATCCATAAATTTTTAAGGAAAATGCTATTATTTTCTAAAACCACCTTTCTTAATGGAAAAAGAGTGAGTGAGTTGAGACTAACAAATAATTAATAATAGGGAAAAATTGAAAAATAATAACAACAATTTCAAACATATTAGTTTCTCTGATAAAGAGAAACAAATTGATGCCAAACAAACCCCGAGACCAACCGAGGTTTAAGTAATTTAGGTAAAATAAAGGGTTCTTAACGTATTATGCTCAGATTAATTTTGTGATATGCTTGAAAATGCAGCCCCGTAATTGGTTATAAAACCACGCCAGTTGATCTTTTTCTTCAAATCCTTGTGCCACAGAACTATCCACCATTTCCACAGCCTTGATCATCAATGGAGATTCAGATCTCATACTCCATCCTCTTCACCTTCCTTTGCTTCATCTTAATGATTCACAGACTTTTAGCATCTAAGAAATCCCTGAAAGCCCTACCCCCAGGACCGTGGAAACTACCTCTCATAGGAAACCTTCACCAGATTGGGTCACTACCCCATCAATCTTTTAGAGACTTGGCAAACAAGTATGGACCATTAATGCACCTTCAACTCGGCCACGTGCCCCACGTCATAGTCTCTTCGCCAGAAGTAGCCAAACAAGTCATGAAAACCCATGACACAATCTTTGCCAATAGACCCAAAATTATTGCTAGTGAAACTTTGGCTTATGATAGCACAGACATAGCCTTCTCTCCTTATGGAAACTATTGGAGGCAACTTCGAAGGATCTGTACTTTGGAGCTTTTGTCTTCAAGGAGAGTCCAGACATTCAGAAAAATAAGGGAAGAGGAAGTTTCGGCCTTAGTGAAGGATATTCGCCAACATGTTGAATTTGGTTCTGTTGTGAATCTCACTCAGAAACTCTATCCACTCACAAACTCCATAATTGCTCGAGCTGCCTTCGGTCAAAAGACTCATAACGTTCAAGAAGCTCTAGTGGCTATGATGTACTACGTAGAGATTGTGAGTGGCTTATCGATTAGTGATCTCTATCCTTCACTCAAGTTCCTTCGTATGATCAGTGGGACAAAAGCTAAAACTGAAAAGACCCGTCAAGAACTTGATAGGGTATTCACTAATATCCTTAATGATCACTTAGGAAAGAAGAGTGGCGATACAGGAGGAGCAGATAATGAAGAGGACCTCGTTGATGTTCTCCTGAGGATTCAGAAAGATAATGACCTTGAAGTCCCCTTAACTCTGAACAACATCAAAGCTGTTCTCCTGGTAAATCTTAGTTTAATTAATCATCACTATACATTTACACTTTGTATGTATGATTTATATCCAATGTTTCATGCTTAGTTGGTTATGAAATTTATTACTCCCTCTGGTCCTTAAAATAAGACATATTTAGAGAGTTAGTTTTGGTCATAAATATAAAATCTATTTTCATATTTGTCAATAATTTTCTAATTTATCCCTATTGATACTTCCTTAATAATAATCAAGAAGGAGAGGAAATGAGGGAATTAAAGAAGATGATCAAGTGTTAGAAAATAGATACATGTCATATTAAATAATGTAACTAACTTTCTTAATATAATTAAATTAGATAAATAGATAGTATAAAGGACCTGCAGGAGTAATTTATGTTTATCAATACCTCATGCCGGTTCATAATTTGACTTTTGCTGACTTGTTACAATAGAGTATTCCAATTGCTTGCTTTCTCTCTTTGTTTGGTATGTTGATCCACCACAACAGCTTATATTATTGGAAGACCACCTCGAGCATTTATGCAAATACACAAGTTTAATTGAGAGAGACATGTTTAATTATTTATTTACCATTTGACCATAATTACATACTTATCTGCCATTAGTCAATTACTAGAAGGACTAGGCTATTACTCCCTTGCTCCATAATATAAGAGCTTGGCAATTGGGTTATTTTGGTGCTAAATATAAGATCTCAATCCACTTTATTTATCAAATATATAAATTTTTTCCTAAAGTGTTCTTATTAATTGCACATATTAATGGGATTTCCATAAAAGGTACTTTCAATACACATGGTTAAAAATGATATTTTAGTGAAACCAACTCCCATTTATACAACTAATTAACTTAACTAATTTTCTTAATATCATCAAATTAGTTATCTATATCTTATATTAAGGAACAGAAAGGAAGTACTTATTTGATATGCAAAATCAGTGAAGTCTTAGCTGCATTGAACCCGCTCATAAACACAAACATAATATGCATACAATTGACTTTTAATTAATGATGGCACTGATTCTTTTCAGGACATATTTATTGGTGGAACTGAAACATCAGCAACAACAATAGAGTGGGCAATGGCAGAAATGATGAAAAACCCAAAAGTCATGAAGAAGGCACAGCAAGAAGTACGGAGGGTCTATGGAAAAAAAGGATACGTGGATGAGTCAGAACTTGATCAATTAAAATATGTAGCTTTAGTGATTCGAGAAACTTTAAGGTTACATCCACCTGGTGTGTTGTTAGTTCCAAGGGAAAACAGTGAGATATGTCAAATTAATGGCTACGAGATACCTCTCAAAACAAGAGTGATGGTCAATGCTTGGGCCATTGGAAGACATCCTGATTACTGGAATGAACCTGAGAAGTTTCAACCCGAGAGATTTATCGACAGTTCAATTGATTACAGAGGTACAAACTTTGAGTTTATTCCATTCGGTGCAGGAAAGAGGATATGTCCGGGAATGTCGTTTGCTACACCAATTTTACAATTGGTGATTGCTAATCTGCTTTATCATTTTGATTGGAAACTTCCTAATGGGGAAAAGCATGAACAAATGGACATGACTGAGAAATTTGCTGCTGCAGTAAAGAGAAAGAATGAGCTTTGTTTAGTTCCCATCGCATATCGCCCTTAGCTCTGTTTACTTATGTTTTGTAAGTCAATAATTGAGGTCATATGGCCCTTTAATTAGTATCTAAGTTTTCTGTTAAAATAAGGGGTGATTATAAATTGAGATCAGCTTCCTGTATAGAGGGTGGTATTCAATAAGTTGTAGTATTGTACTGTATCTAATTTATAGAAACTTCTTTGCTTACATCTTTTTGTATGTGATGAAATTTTTCTTAGTTAATATTATATGAAGCTTAACTATAATTTCAGACTTTTCTCACATATAGTGTCATCTATCTTTAAATAATCTTTAGAAGAGACACATTTCATATTCTTTAAGTGAATTTAATTTGTGGCTTCTCTGAATTCTGTTTAAGGATACCTTCTCTTGTGTACAAGACACTTTGGAAAAATCCTATATTTCAATATATTCAGAATTTTATAAAACATAGATTAAATCTAATTTTTACTGCGGGAAGCCAGATGGCTGCATAATGTGGCAATAGGAATTAACACACACAATCTCTCTCTCTCTCTCTCTCTCTCTCTCTCACACACACACACACAATTGGGTGCAAATAAAAACGGTATATGAATGAAAAATTTAATCTATGGTATAATTTTAAGAACAAATTGTTGAAAAGTCTCTCATTATAAAATTTATTGCCCAAAGTAAATGAATTTTGTTGGACTTTGGGTCCAAGTCCGCCCTTGATGGGCCGGACTATTTGATTAGGAAATAAGTAGCCTAATCAAATAAGAATAAAATCAGCATAAAATGCAGATTGGAGAATAATTAAGTAATAATTATGGATTTATTAATGAAGGAATAAATCACCTTAATTGGGGAATTAATTGAGAATCAATTAATTGCTGTCTTGGAGGGCAAGAAGGTGTGCACACGTTTCCTAATTAGTGGCCTCCATAAACCACTATAAATAGGGTGTGCCTCCTGAATTGCAATTCACCCCGCCATTGAGTTTTCTGGCAATTCTCTTATCTCCTACCATCTTTCTGGTTCTGGTGATCTACTGTGTAAATCACAATTAGGCTCTAGTAGTCTAATAATTGTGTGGGCACAATTATGGAGCATTGGAGCCTTGACCCGGATCCGAACATGGATTCGCCTAGGTACGCGTAATCTCCATTTAGTTATATTTTTCTTACATTGGAATCAGAGTCGGTTGATCCTGTGGCTGTGTGATTTATTCTTTGTGAATAATAATCTAATATAATTTGTTTATATCCCCATCTAATTCCACTGTGCTGTTAATACGCGCTCATATTTCTTCTCCTTCTTATTCACGCAATATACATGACAGTATGTAAAAATATGAGTTTGTGAATATGGAATGCCTACATATTAATTTGCTCATGCGTGAATCTTTTTTGGGTATCTGGGTGTAAGTTTTTTTTTCCAAAAACATGAACATGTATATGTATATATTGCTTCTACGTTTTTTTAAGGCTTCAGACATGATATATATTTCGCTGGGTGTTATGAATATATGTTGAATGCATGCTAGTCGAAGATTCCCTGCTCCTCTGACTATTATATATATATGTGCATGTGTATATATATAGTATGGCGCAATTTCTTCTCCTCTTCCTCATATCTTCGATTTCTTAAAGTTGTGTTTTTGGAACCTATGTGGAACCAAAAAGCAAGAAAATTTAACCCTTAAAAGCTAGGAAAGCTTTTAAAACGCAGAGGACACACATCTGGGACGAATTACGCCACACCGTCAAAGTTGAGAAAAAATGAGGTGTTTGAAACTTAGTGTTTTTGCCCCAAAAGGAAGCCATGGATGTGTAGATCTCAAAGAGGCAATTCCAACGATGCTTAGAACACGTCAAACAGAGTTCGGATGAGGGAGAAACAAAGGAAAGAAGTTTGCAGGTTGTTAGTCGCTGCCACCACTTCACTCACAATTTGATCAATAAAACAGATGTTTTAAGATCAAATAAATGCCATGGATTAGTAGTTCGTTGAACTACGATTCCAACGACACCAAGAACGTGAAAAACGGAGTTAAAACGAGGGAGATATAACCTCCCAAAGTTTGCGGGTTGCGATGACCCGCCGGAGCTCCAACCGGGTCGGGCGGACCCGGCTGGAGGTTGAAGATGATGATGTGGCAGTCAACTGCCATGTCATCGGTCAACTGACACACGTGGCACCAATAAGAGGTCGCCAAGTCAGCGTCAAGTGCCACGTCAGCATCGTCAACGAAGGCCACGCCATCTGTTGACCAGCCATGTCGACCAAGACATGTTAGCGCCACGTCATCGACACGTCAACAGTGACGGGTCAAGGTTGACCAGTCAACGTTGACTGGGGTCAACGGTCAGCACTGGCCCAAAAAAAAAACCAGAAATTGACAAGTGGCGCATGGGACCCACTGGGACCTCCGTTTGACATGTGGCAAGCACCGTCGGAGAGAGGACGGCGCGTGGAGTCCTATGAGCTGGCGCGTGTTGCCAGTGGACGGCCGCAAAGCGGCGCGTGTAGGTCACGCACCGTCGTCGAGAGTGGCCAACCCTGTAATTTTCCAATTTTTCAGGTTTTTTTGATCCAGAGACCTTCTAGGGGCGCGTGAGAGCATGTAGGACCTCTGATTGAGACGCAGTTTATTCCTAAAAATCCCTAAATTCGAGAGCTTCAATTTGATATATAATTTGCATATATTTGAAGCATGTTTGGATCTATTTTGAGTCAAAAAGGTGCTTGTATGCACCTTGATTCCCAAAAATATTGAAATTGAGTCTTTATGGATTCTATTATTTTTGGGATAGGTTGACTTACTTATTCAGAATATTTCAGCTACAACATAAGGTTAATGCTGCAAAATTCTTTAAAAGTAAGGGATTATTCAAATGATTTTTTGAATATAAAATCCTATCCAACCTTGACTTAAACTCTTAGATAAAAACCTAAAAAAAAAATTGCAGCAACTTAAAATTATTCAATGATTATTGAATAATAATAAGTCTTCCCATGCTTCTAACCATATTGATCCCCTTGGATTGAAGCAATGACTTCTAAAAGTCAATCCTTTATCACAAATGTTGTGACAAAGGATAAGACAGATAGAGATGTTAGAATCATCTCATCAAGTGGGAGGTATGCTACAATTATATCCAAGTAAGTGGATGTCAACATGGCAAAGGGGAGTTGGACATTGTAGCTAGACGCTACATGAGTTAATATGGTCAGAAGGGCCTATGAGAAGGAGAATCTAGTTAAGAGACAACAATATGAGGCTTAAACTTTTGAATGTTCTTGTTTTTCCATTGAATTTATAATTAAATTCTCTGTTTGTTTTGAAATTGAATTGAGTATGTTCTCTTCCTGTTTCCTTGAACGTTCATGCTAGTTAAATGATATTGTGTTATTATCTTGTTAATATAACTGCTCTTTGATTGAGTGGGAGTTTTCTGGAATGCATCTAGAAATCCAAAGGGGAAAGTGTTCAATGAAGACTGTGGTTAAAAGGGTGATGAGCTAACTAGTGTGATTGGGATGGGAGTCAACATAGTTGTCTCTTGAACATGAAACTAGTGAACTTATTATCTAATTATTCTTTGTCTTATTTGAACAAATAAGATTTGTATACCATAATCGTCTGAGTGACTAATTATGACCAAGTCCATTTGATTGAGCTTATGAAGACAAGCTCAATAGAGATATCTGTGGAGTTAAAAACTCTCAAATCTCTTTCATTTAAGAAGAATGAGATGTCAGGGACATCCTACCAACTAGTCTTCAGCATTTAAAGGTTGAAGCAACCGAAAGATATAAAAGGTTTATGCTATCAAGTATAGAAAGAACAACATTGCTTAAACTTATGTTGGTATGAGCAATGTAACCTTATCCAAGCCGTGTGGATAGTATTGGAAGATGGTGAAGTAGGTGATCTTCTTCCGTAAAGTTAAAACTAAGTTAAGTTTTAACATAGTGTACTAAGTCCTAACATGTTGTTTGGGCAACACTTGAGGCAAATGTCAAACTAAGAAGTTGAGACAAACTAAATGCTAAGTTCTTTCTAACAAACAACAAGTATATGTTGTGATAAGACATCTCCCAGTGAGTAGGAGGAAGCTATGTCTCCCAGTGAGTGGGAGTGAGCCACGTCTTCCAGTGAGTGGGCATATACGAAAGTAAAGATTGCCTCTGATATGCATATTGTAACCTTCAGCAATGTGATTCTCCACATTGAACTTGAGTGTGAAAGACTGAAGGATTCAAGATCCATCAGTCAGACGAACTTAGCTAAAGAGTGGAAGGATTCATCCTCTAAGCCTGAGGGCAAGAAACTTATGAGGTAAACTTGATCTAGAGGAGGTCAAATGGTTTCTACAATGATGAAAAGCTATATTGATAATCCTTAAGGGTTGTAAAAGTAGCAATCCACATGAGTTGTGGATATTTCACAGAAGCATATGACTTAATGTCAAATGCAAAGCAATAAAGAGATAGAATCAAGGGATTGGAATTTGCATGTTAACTCTGCATAGATAAACTACCCTGATTCAATCCATGCAATTGCAGCTGACAGAATCACATCTTTGCTATCTCTTTAGTTAAGGATCGATGGGACTATGATTCTCAAATCCTTTGTTGGATTTTGATGTTTCTTTTCTAGGGATAAAAGATTATATTTCTTGTCATATGTATACCTTGATCAAAGGGAATGATCAAACTAGCAAAAGAGTATTTGCTAAACAATGTGTGCTAAAGGGTTAATACCCTTATGAATAAGTTGAAAACTTATTCTACTTGGCAAGAAAGACAAAGAAACATTTTTTGAGAAAATCCACTGCAATTGGCCAAATATGACGTTAGTGAACTAATGAACATGAGGGCCAAACATAGAATTTAGTGTTTCGTTAACATCATGGATGTTTACATGAAATACGGTAATGTTTACTTGATTTTTGGCAAGTCTGAAGCTGTTAGATAATGGCTGACCTAGTCAGGAATCAGTTAAACTAAAAGGATAAGACCTTTTGAACTAACAAGCGTTAAAGACACCCATGTGATTAGTTCAAACAGTTTTGTGTACAAGAAAGGTATTGTTAGGCAACTATCAATACCTAGAACCGTTCAACATAATAGAGTTGTTGGAATTGAGAGATAGACCTCTCCTTGATTTGGTTGTGAACATAATGGCATCAATGAGGCTATCAGCCATATGTTGGTAGGTGGACTCACAGTTATTATATGCACACTTAACCAAATGCCCTCTATGTCAGTCACGAGCTTACCTTATGAATCATGGATGGGCCTTAGACCAGGGCCAAGCTCATTAAGACCATAAGGGTCATCAACTTTATATTCATAATTCTTCCTATGAGTAAGGAAAATTGGGGTCAAGGTATACAAGGTATCTCTTTATGAGATGACATGAGAATTTGACATGACACATCTTCATTAGTGAAAATGATGGCGGTTCAGTGACTGAGAGAAAACCGTGGGCCACAATGTTCATAAAACCCAGATTTCCTAGCAGAAAATGAGCATTAATCACAATAAATCTCTTTAAGAGGTTCACAAGTGACAAGGAATAACCAAGTGTTCCTAAGTTCATTGATCCGAGTGGGAGGATTGAGACCATTTTCATAATGAAAGAGGTAAGAGGTAAGTTACGAGAGAATTACCTTACTTATACATAGGAAAAGAATCCTATGAAATTCACCTCGGAGCAAATTGTCATCTAACGAATGACTATAAGGGATAGATTCCCTAATGGATTGCATGCTCTCTTCATCATTTAGAAGGTGATGATAACTACCTATAAGTGTCTGAAAGACACTAGAAGGACCTGCTAAGATGAATTACAAAGTGTCATGTAGGAGGATTTGGATTCTTTTTAAGCTAAATACGTGTTTAGGTAATTTGTCACCTAGCCAAGAGGCGATTGGGAACAAGTAGGTTCTCAAATATGTTGGGGGCATATAGAACCTAAAACACTTAGTGACTAAGGGGTAATACAATGGAAAGTTGTCCGTTGTGCATTTTAACTCTGAAATTTGGCTATGACAACAAGCTTAGTCTTGAAATTGCATCAAGATAATGTAAAGACCACCTTCCAATTTGGAATTTTTGGAAATTGGATGATAAACTCTACATGAAGCAGCTTAAGGGCTTCGTAGAAACAATCACCCAAATAGTAGTATATGAAATTTTCACAAGGTGAAAGCCTCACCAACTTCGAAATAATCGAAGAACACTACATAAGTCCCAAACAGTCTAGCGATGATTCTTTGTGAAGTCATCCTTTGTCAAATGACATATGAAACAAGTGTAGAGGGAGTCAAAGGAATAAAGGATCAGAGAATCCTTAAATTCTGAGTTGAGAAAGTCATGGGTTGAACAAATATCTTGCATGATAAGATAAACGGAGATTGCACAAGAAAGATACATTCTTTTCCACCTAAGACATGTACAAGTGTAATCCTTAGACATCTTAAGATGTCAAATTGCAAACCTATGGACACCTCTGAAGTTAAAGCCATAAACCTAAGGAGGTTACATGTCCTATGAGGAATCCAACATAAGAAAGGTGGATAGAGTCTCATATGAGACTATGGTTAGTAATATGAATGTACATATTGGTGTACATAAGACCAAATATTTTTTGTTAGACTTGGAAGCTATTTTTGGTCCTGCTGTGAAATAAAATAATCATGGATTAAGTTGTCAAGACAATAACTTTTCCTTTAAAAGGATACTCCAATACAAGGCCTAGGAAATGGAGTAAAGAAAAATATGATGTATTTTTGTTATCCATGGAAATATAATACAGAGTGTGTTCTACTATCATTCAACGTGCCATATGGCTAAAGTAATTCTCATGAGTAATTGGGAATGAATGGTGGATAGAAGGATCCAAACGATAACATCTTATGATGAGGATCCTAAGTATCACAGCAAGGCGAAACATACTTTGTGATACATCTCTATGAGAGATATGCTTTCAAAGAGGGAAAGCGATAGTTCAATGACCTTCTACTGATAGAATATTGGTAGATCCCCTTATTGAGCCCATAGCTTGATTTTCATTGAGTTAATGAAAATCTAGGGGCGCAAATAAAATGTAAGGTCGTGAACTTCTTTTATATAAAGATAAAAGAAATAGTATGTATGTTATGAGTAAATACATATAAGGTATACAAGTTTGTATGTCATATAGGTCAGAAAAAGTTGGTTCACTCACACGAACAACCATCTTCCCATGTTTTGCAGGGGCATGGGAGGGTAAGACGAGCAAATGATCACCATGAGATGGTTAAGAAGAATCTTTGCGTTTGAGTCGCCTCGATTAGACTGAGATGAGATATACATGTGTGCATATATACAGAAAATGGATCGAAGCATGAATATAAACCTGTAGCTAGGCAAATAACTCTTTTTCATAAAATAAGATTGTAAAAGAGATATTGTGAAAAAGAAAGTTCTAGTTCGAATGTGGAATACATTTTGGAACTAATGTTTGTACGGTGAAAGATAAAGAAATCGACGTACACCTCAAACCATTCACCGTAGCATGCAATTCATACTGCATGTGCTTAAGAGTTAAACTGCAACATGGGATGTGGGTGAAAGATCCCTAGTTCACTATAGTGTGAGTCCCAGGAAGGAAGAATCCTTCCACGATGCCCTTAAGACTTAGGCGACATCATGAAAGCTTGGTTTGGTGACAGCTACTTTAGATGAAGCTCCATTATCACACTCGATTCGGTCAGACGAGTGAAAACTAGGAAAGCGACCAAGTCAAGATGGACTGATGATTAGTCAAAAAGGAAGATTTGCTCCTAGATACATAATATGTGCTAGTTTCTGTGGCCGGCCCCTTACTAGCTCTATGTGTAGCTAGTAAGTGCGGATACTATATACGTAGACACTACAAAAAAAACGTGATTTAGTAGCGGTTAAAAATAGGTATTCGTAGCGGTTCTAACCGCTACAAACTAGGTTAGTAGCGGTTAGAAAAACCGCTACTAAATCGTACGTTGCAAGAGGTTTTGTAGCGGTTCTATAAAACCGCTACTCAATCAAAAATAACCGCTACAAACTTTGTAGCGGTTAATAGTAACCGCTACAAAATCAAGAGATCTTTGTAGCGGTTATATAACCGCTACAAATATAAAAAATTTTATTTACAGCTTTAAAAAGAATTTTTTTTTGTAGCGGTTAAAAAACCGCTACAAATATATAAAAATGAAAATTTGTTAAAAATGACTTTTTTTATTTGTAGCGGTTAAGAAACCGCTACCAAATTTGAATTTCATGAAATTAGTAGCGGTTCTTAAAACCGCTACTAATTTCATGAAATTCAAATTTACCGCCAAAAAATTTAAATTTACCTTTAAAAAGGCGCGTTATTTAGTAGCGGTTTAATAACCGCTACAAATATTTAAAATTTTTTTTAAAAATATACGTTGATTTTTTTCTTTTTTTTCAATATTATATTAAATGGTTTAATTTGTTATTATTTTATCTATTTCAATTAGTTTATTATTTAATAGTTTAACTTATTAATAAATTAAAAAGAAAAAATGTAATTGAATATGATTAGTATAAAATTATATTAATAATATTATTAACGATAGTTAGGTAATAAGGAATTATTATGTTTTATAATATAATGTAATTGTATATGAAAAATAGATGAAAATGAGATAGAGTTAAGATATATCTAGAAAAAAAGATGTTTAGAATAAATTTTATAGAAAGGAAAGAAGTATTCTAAAAGAAATTGAAAATCTTGTTACCATATTTGATCGTATTATTCAGCTCCTCTACTCATACGAAAGAAGTTGTAAATGAGAGGAAATGAAAGAAGGGTAAGGTGAAAAGAAATTGGGGAGTGTTTGAAATGAGTTGTGATAAGGGTATTTATAGGGATTTACGTATAATTTGTAGCGGTTAATGTAGCGGTTACTAATTAGTAGCGGTTATTTATATTTTTGTAGCGGTTTAATTATTTGTAGTGGTTAATATAGCGGTTATTATTTAGTAGCGGTTATTTATTTTTTTGTAGCGGTTTAATAACCGCTACAAATATTATATTAATTTTTTTTACATTTTATTTTAACACAAATTTTTTGCATTTTTTGTAAAGAAAATTTTTTTACACTTTAATTCTACAAATATTATTTTAATTTTTTTTTAACACAAATTTTTTGCATTTTTTTTAAAGACAAATTTTTTACAATTGAATTTGATCTCTCATCGTCGCCATCCCTACAGAAATTTTGTAGAAAAATTATTGTTATTGATGTATTATTAAATTTAAAAAATTTAATTGAAATGACGTGGACTTAAAAAAACTCACCGCAGTAGAGGTAAATTGTCATCGCCTTCAGGGAAGTAGTTTTCAAAATCAGCTGGCTGAAATGGCTCACTCTCGTAGGCGATGTTATCGCCTTCACCCATGTCGTAAAGGTCTCTTGGCTTTAAATGAACGACCATGTGCCAATCCCTATGCCGCTCGTCCTCGACATAATAAACCTGATGTGCCTCTGAAGCTAGAATATACGGCTCATCATCTTGAGAAATACCAGTATGAATCGGGCGTGAGAAATTGACTGATGTGATCCCTAGGTCGTCAGTTGTCAGTCCCCGAGAAGTCGTGGTATTTGCCCACAAACACTTGAACAGCGTCACGGTGAAACGGCCTTGATAATTAAGCTCGACCACATCAAGAAGCTTGCCATAGTAAGGGACGCCTCCGAACTGCATGTTGGTGTCACTGCTGCTCGCATAACTCCTTGTCCCAAATGTGCCATAAACACCCGAATTCTGTGTTTGCAATCCCTGAACCCGTGAAACCGTGCAAAACTTAAAACCATTGACATTGTATGCTGTAAACCGTTTTGCATGATCAAGAGGGCCGATTGCGAGAGCTCTGAAATCCGGTGAGTGTGGGTTGTGGTCATTTAGTATTCTGCGAGCAAACCAGCCCGGGAATTCTCTGTGGACCCTCCTATCAACTTCCGAGGATGTCTGTGTACGGATCCTGAGCTGACGCTTGACATGACTTCTGAATTCCCTGCAATTAATAATGGAAAGGCGTTAGTGAAATGAAAGTGAGAAATGTTACGAAAGATATAGATCGAATAACATACATGTGAGTGTACAATTCTTACCGTATGAAAGGCTCAACTTGAGTGCAATTAATCAAGACATGTCTATGTGCTTGGAACTTCTCAGTTGCCGTTAGTTTGAAGTTCTCAGTTGCTTCAACTGGTTTACCAACACGAGGGATAAATTCTCCTGATGTCGATGCAGGTTCAGGACAATCGTCAACACGAGGCGGGCGGTTGAAAGCCGTGTCAAGATCATCAAAATACCTTGAGCAAAAATATAGCACCCCATCCCCTATATAGCCTTCAGCTATAGAACCTTCTGGCCATGCCTTATTCCTCACGTAAGATTTTAATTTCCCAAGGAACCTACGAAGTACATAAGAGAAAATTGATATAAAATGATGAAAAGGATGACGAGCAAACATTAAATACGGACAATAAATGAAAGCACATATTTAAAATGAGTACCTCTCAATCGGATACATCCAACGATATTGTACTGGTCCAACGAGCTTTGTTTCATGAACGAGGTGGACTGTGAGGTGAACCATCACAGTAAAAAAGGACGGAGGAAAGATCATCTCTAAGTGACAAAGCGTAAGAATGATTTTCGACTGCAGCTGATCGAGCTCCTCAACGATCAAAACCTTAGAACACAACTTCCGAAAGAAAGAACAAAGTTCCACCAAAACGATGGAAACATAGGGAGGAAGTGTATTCTTTATAGCCAGAGGGAGTAACTGCTGTATAAGAACATGTGAGTTATGACTCTTCAGGCCAGCAACCTTTCGAGCCTGCAAGTCGACACATCGAGAAATGTTGCTTGAATATCCATCAGGAACTTTTATTTTCTTCAACGTCGCGAGGAACACATCCTTGTTCGGTTTTGTGAGGGTAAACTTTGCCGGTGTAAATCTGTCATGCTCATCTGGCCAAGCGTCTTCACGAACTCCCATGTCGCGTAAATCTTTCCTGGCTTGAAGGTGATCTTTTGTCTTGCCGGGTTTGTTAAGCAGCGTATACAGCACATTGTCGCAAACATTCTTTTCAATGTACATTACATCAAGACTATGGCGAAGTAAATTAGATCTCCAATACGGAAGCGTGAAGAAGATACTTATCTTCTTCCACTACTGAGGCGCCGAAGTCCTGCGCGTCTTTTGGCGAGTTTGTGCTGAATCGTCGCTTTTTCCAAAATCGACGTCAACATGCTCAAGCTGCTGTAAGATATCTATACCGGACAAAGTCTAAGGTGGTCCTCTTTTCTCTGGTTTCCCATTGAAGCGATTCCGTTGCAATCTGAACTTATGCGTTCCATCGAGAAACCTCCGATGCCCCATAAAGCACCACTTTCGGCTGTGGGGAAGGCGCAGTGCGTCAGAGTCGAAATTGCAAGCCGGACACGCCGACCCAGTGTGCACATTCCAACCAGATAATGTGCCAAGGCCAGGAAAGTCACTGATCGTCCACATCGAGGCTGCACGCATGTTGAACAAAGTCTTGCTGTGAGCGTCGTACGTCTCCAAGCCGACATTCCACAGGTCAAGCAATTCCGCAATAAGCGGTTGGAGATACACATCGATGTCATTGCCCGGTGCCTTTTTGCCTGGAATGATCATAGACATAATGAAAGAGCTTTGTTTCATACACATCCAGGGGGTAAGTTGGAGGGAACTAAGACTACCGGCCAAATGCTGTAACTTGTGCTAAGATTCCCGAAAGGATTGAAACCGTCGGTCGCCAACGCAAGCCGGACATTTCTGGGGTCAGTCACAAAATCTGGAAAGTCGTTGTCAAACGTTTTCCAAGCAGCTGCATCCCGCGGATGTCTTAATTTACCGTCTTCGTTTTTATCAACGGCATGCCACCTCATGTGCTCAGCAGTTTTAGATGACATAAATAATCTTTGTAGACGAGGTTTCAAAGGGAAATACCTGAGAATCTTTGCGGGTTTCTTCTTCTGCTTTTTCCCCTTCCGAATTGTCTTGTACCTCGATGTGTGACATCTCTTGCACGTCTCCCTGCTGGAATCGTCTCCCCAATACAACATACAATCATTTGGGCACGCATCAATCTTTTGATAATTCAACCCCAACCTGTTGATGATCTTCTTGGCCTCGTAGAAGGTTGTGGGAATCTCGGCGTCGGGGAATGCATATTGTAATAAGTCGAGCAACATCGACATTCCCTTATCCGTGATCCCACACAAGCACTTGATATGATACAATTTGATCAAGAAAGATAATTTAGAATATTTACGACAACCTTGATATAAAGGACGATCTGCCTCATCCATCAAGCTGAAAAAATCCTGAGCTGCTTCATTCCCCATAAAAGCCAGCTCAAAGCCGTGCACTTCTTCGTTGAAGTTGTCACCTTGAAATCCAAACGCATCACGCACAGCATCATTCACAGGATCATCTTCATCTACTTGAACGCCTACTTGAGAACTTCGAGGAAGAGCCTCGTCATATCTAACGCCGGCCTTCTCACCATGTACTGCCCAGAACGTATAGTCCTCAGGGAAAGGCTTCACAAGCAAATGTTCCTTCACAACATTTCGTGGATGCCACTTCTTGAACTTGCATTTCCGACACGGACAGACGATCTTGCCGTTACAGCTGGTGTGAGTGAATGCGAAATCTAAGAAACTGTTTAATCCGTACAAATATTCAGGAGAATTGCGCGGCAACCTTATCCATGATTTATCCATAGCTACAAGTGAGAGAGAAGAAAGTATAGAGAAGAAGATGAGTGAGAAGATAATGACGAATGCCTAGAACCTTATATTCTGAAAATCCAACGTTTATAAATTTGTAGTGGTTATTAAACCGCTACACCAACCGCTATAGAAATTCCAATGTTTATAATTTTGTAGCGGTTACATATATAAAACCGCTACTAATATTCAAGCCGTTAATTGATGGGAAATTTCAAATGTACTTGTTGAGTATTAGTAGCTGTTTTACATCTATAACCGCTACTAATGTTCAACGTATTAGTAGCGGTTACCTATATAAAACCGCTACTAATATTAAAGCCGTTGAACATTAAATATAAAAATAATTTTCTAATTTGTAGCGGTTTTACATAAGATAACCGCTACAAATGTGCACAAAGGCGGCAAATTTCAAAATTCAAATGATTTGAGTGTTTGTAGCGGTTATTAGTGTCTAACCGCTACAAACATATATATTTGCAGCGGTTTCTGAAGGGAAACCGGTACAAATATATAAGTAAATTTGTAGCGGTTATGAGTTCAAAACCGCTACAAATATACATTTATAAATTATTTAGAAATGTATATATAATTTATTTTTTTTAAAATATATTTAAAAAAATAAATTATATATATATTTAATTTATAAAATTATTATATATTTGTAGCGGTTATGTACTAATAACCGCTACAAATGTTTACATTTGTAGCGGTTTTAGGTTAAAACCGCTACAA
Source organism: Inga leiocalycina (assembly GCA_963242795.1). NCBI lineage: Eukaryota > Viridiplantae > Streptophyta > Magnoliopsida > Fabales > Fabaceae > Inga > Inga leiocalycina. The sequence goes on from OY725326.1 coordinate 68,759,733, forward strand.
ATATATATATAATTTATTTTTTTTTAAATTTAGATTTAAATCATTTATAAATTATTTCAATGCGATATGATAATATAAATATAATTATATAAAACACAATAAGAAAATTCTGAAATAAAATCTCATAAATATTTACAAATGTTTAAAAGAAAAGAAAAAGTCCTAAACTAAGGAGCTGGGGGCTGATCCTCTGGTGCTCCCTCAGGTGGGGCTCCCTCAAATGCCGCTGGATCGGGCCGCTGCGCAGACTGAACCGCACCATCGTCATCAGCAGGAGGAGGAGCAGTACGAGGAGGAGCAGTACTCGGGACGACGTAGTGAGGGACAGGGGGAACCGCTGGATGCTGCTCGTTCGGGAACATGGTGTTCGCGATCTCACGCCACTGCGTCTACTGAGCGTACATCGTATATGCGTGCACCTGCAGCATCTGCTGCATCTGATGCTGCTGCTGCGTCTGTTCCAAATCTGACCGCAGCTGGTTAATCTACTCGTCCCTCCGACGTCTGACCCCTCTAGAGCTGCCAGCCTCAGAGGCGGCGCTCCTGCCGTAGATCATGCTGGGTCTGGCGCCTATCCCCATCCCCCGCACTCGTCCGGGGTGCTCAGGCTGAGCCAAACCCGCCTTCAGAGGAGCCGTCGGGTCGACTGACCCCTGTGACTCCTCAGGCTGGGTCTGTCGCAGCTCAGCCTGCGACAGCTGCATCCACTCCTGCCATTTTATGAAACAATTAATAATTACCATTTTTCTTTATTAACTTGGTTTTATAAAAAATATAATAATAAAATAACTTACAATCGCCGCCTCTGCCTGCTGAGAGGTCGCAGTCCCGTCACGGTGTCTGTGTGTGATGGCGTACAGCTCCGCATAGTCCGTCTGACGGTTCTCCTGCTGTGCCCTCGTCTCCTAAAACAATTACAAAACAATTAGTATTATGAAATAATCAGCTAAAAGTAAGTGAAGCACTTGAAAAGTTACCAGCTCGGTGTAGGTCACAGCAAAGGTCTTCGATCCTGCTGTGTGGTGGATCGTCTGCTGCGCCCGGATCGCGGCGTTCCTCTGAGAAAGCTCCTGGAAAAACAAATAATTAAATGTATTATAAAATTTGAAATTAAATACAAATTAAATTGAAATTATAATTTAATATTTAACAATTAGAAAATTATATATCAAAAATATAATAAATACATTACCTGCGCCTGAGGGCTCCTCCTGAACTGGACGAAACGCGCCCAGTCGTTCGGCGGCACGCCGTCCGGGACGCTCTCCTGCAGCTGCTCCAGAGGCATCGTCCCGTCCCCATCCACACTGTGGAAGAGACGGTTCCTTCTGTTCCTCCAGGCGTCGCCCATCTTCACGAGGGCGTACCTCTTCCGGTTGGCCCGGACAGCAAACCGCAGCTGAAAAAAATACATTTAAATATCAATAATACTAAAAATCATAATTTAAAAAAAATAATTAAATAGAATTAATTACAAAAGATATTAATTAAATAGTTTTAATTACCTGAACCACCTCCTCACAAGCCTGGTCCTTCGGCCCCTTCGGAATGTGCCTCCACGTCGGGAAGTGAAGGGGGAACCGCATCCAATTCGATCCCAGGTCGCTCAGGAAGTGGTTGAGCAGGTGACCCCCATTATGGATCGGCTGGTCAGTGCCCTCGTTCCACGGCACTACAACTCGCAGGGACCGGTCCATGCTGTTCAGACCGGCCACATCCAGCCTCCTCGTCGACACGTTCCCCTGCTCATCTGCATAGTTGACCGCACGTTAGATAAATTATAATTCAAAGTTAAAAAGTTAAAAAATTAAAAAATTAAAAAATTAAATAATTTACCTTCGACCTGCACCTCAAACCCAGTGGACCGCGAAGACGACCCTCGTGGGTTGTTCAGCTCCCGAGCCTCTTCCTCATCGAGGAACTGCTCCATCTCCCTGAACCCACTAATCGAGATCTCGAACTCCTCCTCGTTGAGGAAGTCCTCAACGCTAATATCTGGCACCTCCACCTCAGGCACCTCAGTTGCGGTCGTTGCCTGTGGGATCGTCTGCGGTTCCTGTGGCGGGATGGGCTGAGATGCCTCGGTAGCCCTGCCTGCGCGCTGCCCCCTCCCTCTGCCCCCTGCCCGGCTGCCGCCACCCCGTAAAGTCGGTCTGGGGAGCACAGGGGCCTTCCCCTTATCCTGTCCTGAAGCCATATCAACTGTACAAATTAAAAAAAAAATTAGTCCATTATTATACAAAAATATAATAAAAATACAAATATAAATAAAAATACGTGTTATATACGTACCTCAAGTGTAAATACTGCGGAATACTGACCAAAAACTCCTATAGACTCGTCTGAACGCTCAAATATCGAATAAACCACTCAGAGAAACCTCAGGAAAGAAAATGAGCAAAATGAGAAATGGAGGAGGCGAGGGGTTTAAATAGGCCAGATATTAGTAGCGGTTATTTAAAATAACCGCTACTCTAACCGCTACAAATAATTAAATTTGTAGCGGTTCTACAATAACCGCTACAAATCTTCACAACGTTTGAAATTCTGTAGCGGTTATTGCCCAGAACCGCTACAAATTTGGAGTCTCTTGAAATTCTGTAGCGGTTTTCAGTAAAAACCGCTACAAAATTCTGACCTTTGGTATTTTGTAGCGGTTTATGTGCATTAACCGCTACAAAATAACTGCTACAAGTTTTGGCGGGAATTTCGCGCCAAATTTGTAGCGGTTTTTTGTAGGAAACCGCTACAAATATTCTTGCCGCTACAAATACTATAATTTGTAGCGGTTTAATATAACCGCTACAAGTGCACCGCTACGAAATACCTTTTTTTTTGTAGTGAGAAGGCAATCTGAGTTAATCAACATATTAACTCAAGAGGGATTAGATATGCCATGAGTAATATGTATAGGAGAATCTGGGGCATATGAGGCAATGAATATATAGCTTACGGTTATATATAAAGAGTGTCCTTGGATGCTGATCCAATATGAAGGATTTCTAGTATCACAAGCACCAAAATCTTAAAGACGTTTTTGCCCACGCAGTCACGGCAGACGCCAAGTATGAAACAAGAAAGAGTAATGCACGCATGATGGGAGGCCCATCAAGTGCGAGTGGGAGATGTTGGACTTTGGGTCCAAGTCCGCCTTTGATGAGCCAGACTATTTGATTAGGAAATAAGTAGCCTAATCAAATAAGAATAAAATCAGCATAAAATGCAGATTGGGAATAATTCAGTAATAATTATGGATTTATTAATTAAGGAACAAATCACCATAATTAGGCAATTAATTGAGAATCAATTAATTGCTGTCTTGGAGGGCAAGAAGGTGTGCACACGTTTCCTAATTAGTGGCCTCCATAAACCACTATAAATAGGGTGTGCCTCCTCAATTGCAATTCACCCTACCATTGAGTTTTCTGGCAATTCTCTTCTCTCCTACCATCTTTATGGTTCTGGTGATCTGCTGTGCAAATCACAATTAGGCTCTAGTAGTCTAATAATTGTGTGGGCACAATTATGGAGCATTGGAGCTTTGATCCGGATCTAAACATAGATTTGCCCAAGTATGCCTAATCTCCATTTAGTTATATTTTTCTTACAAATTTTGTTCAAGGACTTACTTTCAACCTATCTTCAGCAGTTGCAACTTCTATTCAACCATGTGCAATCTATCTTCAACTATATGCACAAGGAAGATCGGAAGACATATGTGTACATATAATGGAGATATATTGCACATAACTAAAAAAGAGATGCACCTACGATGAGTTGAGCTATCTTAAGAACCTAAGTACATGGGTAATGTTGAGCTATAGATTTTTTAATGAAGGATTTTTCAGCAATTTTCTCTAGTTTCAGTGAAATATTTTTTATTTTTTATTTTCCATATGAATGCTTCTAGAAAGATGCTCTGGGTTTTCAGTCGTAACTCGTAAGTATTGGAAAAGATAGGGAGAACGATGAATTTTAGTAACGTCGAATATGGGTCTGAATCAATGATTATGTGCCTACAAAAATTCAACACCAGACAACAACGTGTTCTTTGATTATCTGTCTCAGTTTCATATAATTGGAAACTGAATCACCGACTAAGAGCATGACGGACAGAATGTAGAATATTTATGTACCAATTAGGTCTTACACTATTCTTTGTTGAAAAATTATACAAACTAAGTAACTGACTAGGTGCATGGTATTTTTTATATATTTAATTAAAGTGACTGTTTTTAAGATATCATTCCAGTAATATGATACACTGTTAGCTCATGAAAATGCAACTTGTTAGGTATTTATAAATTTTCTCATGATTAATATATAAATTAACTAAAATAATGTGCACCCATTATTCCAATTTGATTGATATAAAAAGTTTGAATATTTAACTAATATATTATCATTCTATAAAGACTAATTAGTAAATTCATTGTGTCAATACTATTGTTGCTTTTTGCAGCAAAGAAGAAGAACAAGCAGATTAGAACATTATAATTTATTTTAGGTATGCATTTGATTCAATTTGACCTGCAATCTATTTTAATATAGGAGACTTTTTTTGGTTGAGGGGATTAGTGGTCCCATTTGAGTCGTACTAACTAAAGATGAAGATATAGAATAAAATGTAATTGCATTCAATATTCAAATTCATATGATTTTCTAATAAAAGTCTCCGATGCATACTTGCATATGCATGTTTAGTTTTCCCTTTTTTTCCCACCGCATGTTTAGATTTCCTAAACCATACTATTTGATAGTGATATATGTAACAATAAATCTTTTGTTTGGCCTAACCATTCAAAGAAAAACAGAAGTGTCAATTTGTAAAATAGTGAATCAGCTAGTTAGATCTTAGACTGGTCTTTGTTGAAAATAAATCAGTAGGAGTTTAATTTGCTTTCCCAAAATTCCTAATAAAATGGTAGCTGAAGCGATGAAAATATAGTGAGACAATGTTCATGTAGTGGTTATGGTTTAGACTTTTATAATCTAACAAAAAAAAAAGACAAAATAATTTTTTTTTCAATTAATTCATTTATAATATAATTAGTTGGAAATATTTGCTAAGATAACTTCAAATGCATGTCACAATTGTTATTTTTTTTAACTATGTCTTAAACTTTAATAGCACGTTAACAATTTAAAATTCTAAATGGAAAATTATTTTTATTCTATTATATATTTCTTTAAACATGCTAAAATATTAATACAATTCTAACCATTCACATCAATCAAAATTCACGAGTCCAACAAAACTCGAATAAAGATGATGAAATCGCAATATAAAATCATTATGCTCTTTTTTTTTTACCTTGTAAAATCATTATGATTTGATGTTCATCAATAAAATAATTATATTAATATATTATGATAATATAAAAATAATATGATTACAAATTAAGTGATCAGTATAAATTATGTATACCTTCTTTTTTATTAAAATGTTTTAGTATTTAACATTGGATTAATGGTCATTTTTTCCCCAAAAATATTCATAAGAAGCTGTGACTTCGAAATTTTTTTTGGCTCAATGTCCTCCGGAAATTGAGCAAGAAAAAATATGAAAACTTCTGTGGTGAAAATAAACCTTAACCCTTTCACAATAAATGCTTATATATTATTGATAATAGATAAAATAAAAACATCGGCTACTTTCATCTTAATTTATAAATATACCACAATAAACTATAATAAATAAGAGCAAAAGTCACAGTGCAACATTTTTGCTTCTGCAAAATATTTTGAAAAGTCAAACAATGATTTAAGAAAGGTAAACGCAAAGATAATGAGAGAAATGTCATGACTCAATAGAAAAACTTTTGTTTATTAAAGTATGGCTTCATTGAAATAACAGACAAAAGTTAAAAAAAAAAGGGTTAATTTACATTTAGCCTCCTAAAGTGTTTTTTAGCCCCACTGAATGTCTTAATATTATTTTTTGGGGTATCTCGTATTCTAAAATGTTTTCGTAGTAGCATTCAAATCATAAAGTAATTTTTGTGTATTCAGTACCAAAAATTTTTTTTAGTAACATCCGATATCCTAAATTTTGGTGCTCATTGCTACTTAGAAAATATTTTAAGGGTAAAATTGCATAAAAAATTATGTAAGAATATGGAGTATTATTGAAAAATTACTTTATAGTACTGAATGCACCAAAAATTAGTTAAAATATTGAATGCTACTGAAAAAATACTTTGAGGTGTTAGATGCAACTTTAATCCTGAAAAGAAAAAGGCTGCTATTGCAGCATCAGTGACACATGTTCACATAAAAGAAAAAATAATCAGAAATGATCACACGTGTTCGTAAATTTTGTCGCTATTTCAAACATGTTAATTTTTTTTGGGTAGGTAAAAGCAGACTTTCATTTAATACAGAAGGGAAACAAACACAGACAAAGTTTTTGTGAATTGAAAAACCGAAACGCAAATTCAAAAACAAATAAAAAAACAAAAAGCATGAAAGTATTAAAACTAGTTTGGTGCCACCTGCGAGCCTCCAGAGGATGCTCATCATCGGAATCCAACTCTTCAATACTAGCTTCCCGAAAAAGGATCTCAGCTAGAGGAGGTGGTGATTGTAGAATCAGACCGCTAGGTCCCAACTCCCTTGAAGCTAAAGCAGCCAAACAATCGGCGACACAATTCCCCTCACGAGAGATAAGCTCGTGAGAAAAGAAGTTTCGGCTTTGCAATATGTTAAAGAGGTCTTGAAGAAGTCCATGAAATCTCTAACAGCATCCGTCAGTTTTCTTCTCAGCCACTGCCAAGTACAATTCCTTACAGTCCGTTTCAATGATGATTGAAGTATGATCCCAAGAGTCTGCAATTGTTACAGCTTTAATGAGAGCTTGTAGTTCGGGATTTAAAGCTGAATCAGCTAGAAACCGATCGGCCTATATGCGGAGGAAGAGCCCTTCATGGTCCTTGTAGACTATACCCATACCAGCTATACTTTTTAGTTTATAAAAGGCCCCATCACAATTGATTTTAACAGTATTATGCTGAGGTTTTCTCCACTTAAAATAACTTTCAATCCTCAACACATTTTTGAACGGATCCCATAATTCATGTATGCTCAAGTATTCAGTCATAGCAAGATTAGTAACTTTAATTGCAGTCACAAGATCAGGTGGTTTCCGATCAAAGACCCATGTACACCTCAGTTTCCAAATGGACCAGCACATAGTAGCAACATAAGCCTTGATGTAGTCCGCCTGGGAAGTTTTCATGAGGAAAATGTCCTCCAACCAATGTTGATGCTTTTCACATTGGTTGGATGATAAGTTAGTCCGAGAGGGCAGTTAAACCATGTCAAACTGGCCTATCAACATAATTGGAACAGATGCTTAAGGGACTCTACTTCATTATCATAGATAGGACAAAAAAGGATTAGAAGTGCATTTGCGTCTATATACCTCCTTCGATGCTACCACTTTACTCTATAAACGCCACATAAAGTTCCTCACTTTTGGGGTTACCTTCATCTTCCATACCTGCTGTAATGACCCAATTTGAGATTAAGGGTTAATGACTTCGAAATTAATTGTAATTAGTGTAATTAAACACTTTTGGATAAATGTGATGCGAATTTGATATAAATGTTCATGGTGATGATTTAATAATCATAGTGAAAATCAGGGGCAAAATAGTAAAATTGGAAATTTACCGACCAATTGGTCAGTTACCAAAGAGGAAACTCATTGGTGATTAAAGATCAATGGTTGAGATTCATTATCAATGGGTCGGAATCATGTGCTTTGAGCCTATGTGAACTCATAGAGGAAGTGAGCAAGATTATGCCAAGTGGTATCTTGTGGACCAAAAGATCATGCATATAAGTCAAACACTCACTTTTTCTCTCTCTTCTCTCTCCTATTCGGTTTTGAGCTTTGGGAAGGGAAAAATAAATGGTTGCCTTCATCATCATCATCATCATCATCTCCATCATCTCATTGTCTCTCTCTCCTCTTTCTCCATTTCAGGTGATTTGGAGCAAGGAAAGAGAAAGGGAAAGCTTGAATTTTGGGTAGGTAATGGTCCTCCTATGCTCAAACACTCTTCACTAATATTTGTTCATAGTGTTAAGAGCTTCCTCTTGGTGGTTTTAGAATTTTAAAAGGTGGTGATTTGGGTGTTGGAACAAATTTGAAAGTTGGAGAATCAAAGTTTGGCTTTAGTAAATTTGAAGATGTGAGCATTTAGATCATTTTGATATATTTATTGTGATTTTTGGTTAATTTTGATAAATTCTGGAATTTGCCCTGGTTTTATGCTAATTTTTGAATGTATGAATTACATGGTGAATGATGTTGGAATTAGTTCATTGTGAAGTTGTTTGAGTGTTGGATACGGTTTTGAATTTTGGAAGTAAGTTGAAGGAAATTGGGTATTGTATGTGTTATAGAGACCCAAGAGTAAGATTGTGGTTAGAATGGGATTTTGTGTGATTTGAGGTTATCAATGGGTTTCTTTTGGGATTTTAAGTGGAAAAGAGATTGATTGGTTGTCCCTAATTTGGTTATAGGATTTGACATTTGCCAGATTCGTGAGCCCTTTGTGCCAAGGAACGTCAAGAAAGAACCAAGTAGTGACTCTTTCTCTTATACTGTGTGTGAATCATTGTATGTATGTTTGTCATGTGTTGCTGCTGCTACTTTGTGATGCCTTGTGACGCCTTGTGAAGCTTTGTGATACTTTTTGCCTTGTGATGTTGCTGCATAGTGTTTACTTTGAAAGCGGGCATAGTGTTTACCGCGAAAGCGGGCATATAGATTACAGTAAAAGCTGTCACATTGTGATTATAGCTGTGAGGGCTGTCGTTTGTGGCGTGAGCCATGAATCATTGTGTTGCTGCTGAACATGATCTTACATGCTATGTATTTGCATACTGTATGAGTGATTTGTTACTACTTGGATTCTTTTGAATCTCACCCTTTGACTAACCATCAGACAGGGCAAGTAGCTCCAAGGAGAAGCGGTCAACCAGGAGTGGTTAGGACCTTATAGAGACTTTTTACATTTTGGACTGTTGGTTATCTGTTTTGGTTTGGGATTACTGTATGTATATGGGATGTAAATATTATTTTTGGATATTTAATCCCCTATTTTGGGAAACTATACACCTATTTATATATACGTGTAACCTGGGGTTGCTAGGATTTCAGTTGGCCACTTTGATATTTTTGAATGTGATTTAACTACATAGGTAATTGTATTCGAATGTGACTGTGAGACTAGATTAATTAAATTTTTGAACTGTTTTTCTGGACGCCCCCTCTTGAAGATTAGGGATTATAAATGTTGTTTTTGTTTTATTGGTCTCTGTTTCATTTGAATTTCATAATTCAGATATAATTATGGTTTGGGGGTTACACCTGCTACCATACTTTCTTGTTGACAGGCCTTGATGAAGAGGCTCGAATCGTAGTTGAGTTCTGTTGAACCTTGTTGGCTAACCTGAAACCATTTTTAACACTATAGTTTCCTTCTTGGATCTCATCCATTACAGCTTGTCACACAGTCATGTAAAGTTTAGGGGTATAGCCTCGACAAGGGCCAGGTATTAAGGTTCAACTGCTTTAAAGATTTGATTTAAATTCTACCTTCGCTCATCAATTAAATCAACTACTAACATATCATCCTTAATTACAGCATTAGGAATTTTTGGCAACAAGAAATTATGTGTTTCAGATATCCAGGGATCTCTCTACACCTGAATATAGCGACCCGTACCAACTTGCCAACATAGGTTCTTACTCAAAGCTTCAAGGCCTTTAAGAATGCTATCCCATATCTATGATGCCCTATGTCCTTTCTTGCATTCATAAAGGAGGTCACCAGAAAAAATTGCTTTTCAATATACGTACCCAAAGGCTGTCAGGATTTTGGATGATTCTCTATGCTGGTTTTACTAGTAGTGCATCCTTGAAACCCATAAAATCTTTGAATCTCAAACCACCTTCACTTTTTGCCTTGGTTAGAGATTTTCATGCCTTCCAGTGGATGTTATGTGTGTTAGATATGATTAGTTTTAATGATGTCAAATATTTAGAGAAAAAGGTTTGGATAATTGACAAATCCCTATTTTGATTATATATTTTGTACTTTAATTGGGGATTTTTTCATAGTTATTGAGCTTAAAATGTCTTTTTTGTGCTTAATTGAGATTAAGAGTAAATATATTAAATTAGGACTTAAAAGGGCAAAATTGTCAAAATAATTGTAATACTCTTAATCATTGATTTCTGAGAATATTTGATGTTGGTTTAATTGGTTTTTAACTATTAATGGCAGAAAATGACAGTTTAGTCCCATTTTAAAACACAGCGTTTTACTCATTTGGACTACTAGGTTAGATCCTGAATTAAAGAGGGAATGGAATTGCAGAAAGCGGAGGGAGGCTGACGCGAAATCAGAAAGCCGTAGACACACCGATCACTTCATCACTTGCACTTTCTCTTCATCTCTCGCCGGCGGCACCATCCACCACCGCCGCCAACGAGCTTCACCTACCACAGCCACAACCGAGAACATAGCTGAAGGGAAATGGCAGTAGCAAGGACCTCAGGGAGCTGAGAGCGAGGAGCTGAGGGCTGAGCGTTGGAGTCACGAGGATTTTAGAGAGGGAGCTAAGAGAGAATCAGAGAGCTGACAGTTGGAGAAGACTTAACCAGAAGGGAGAGAAGCAAAGATCACAGCCGTAACACACGACCTTCAAAACTACCACCATCATCTCCAACCACCATCGCCTCCTTCTTCATTCTCCTTACCACTATAAATCACTGCCATCGTACCTTCTCTGTGATTCTCCGGAGAGCTTCCCCTGTTCCGACATCATCACAGTCCGTGGTTGGCTCTGTTTCTCACACAGCCGTGCCTATCCTCTGTTCTGTTCCTTGATTTAATTTCAGCCCTGAGTCAAATTGAATTAGTGCTAATTGTTGATTCTAATATGTGATTTTATGGATGGATGTTTAAATCAGAGTGTGATTATCTGTCTTGATTCCATGGCTGTGAGTAGCTGATTTTGTTGACTCTTGGAGATGATTTAGAGATGACTTGAGCTCACATAAGCTTCAAAGGGGAGTTTATTTTATCTATAACTCATTGTATTTTTTATTTCTTAGGTGTAAGAATTTATTTATATATTGAGACTATGATTTGAGTTATAATTGCTGTAGATTGAGTTGTTGTGATTTGGAATTTGTAATGAGGATTTGTGCTCATCAATATATATGGTTATATATATGTTTATCTATGATTCTATTGCTTCTCTTTATGTAACATGGTATTGTTGGATAGTTTGATTGAATTGGAATTGTAGTTGAACAATACATTACTTATTCCATAGTCACTCTCTAAGGGGTTTTAATAATGCTTAAATAAATGGGTTCATGAGTTTAAGTATTAGACTCAATGGTAATTGAGGTTTGGTATTTTAGGAAACTTAGAGAAACTCATTACACTAAGAGGGCTTAATAGCATTTCAAGGGTAAGGGTTCCTCTCTTGTGATGCTAGACTCAATGGTAATTGAGGTTTGGTATATTAGAAGCTTAGTGAATTAACTCCCCAAATATCTTAATTGAGCAAGGATAGCCATTGAAAACCATTTCCAAGAGCATCTTCATCATTTGCATTTCTAACCAATTTCCATTCCATATCAATTTTATTCCAAAAATCCAAAAATATTAGTTTTAAAAGCATTTTAGTTTAATTGTAATTTAGTTGTTAGATAAAAACTTAAAAACCATTTTTAACTCTTTTCATGTCAATCATTGCACTTAGTTTCTAGGTAATTAATAAAAGGCTTTTCGATAGACGATCCGGGATTACACCCTATATTGCAATCCTTGGTTATTTTTGAAGAGGTTACCAAGGCACAAAGCCGACAAAGCCTATTCTTCAATAATATACTTATCTTTTACATTGACTAACTACTATACTTAATGTGAAATACCTTATAGATTAGTCAAGCAAAGAAAGATTAGTTAAGCAAAGAAAGAAGAAGACTGAAGATATTCAAGAAGATATCCAATTAGATTATGAAGAAAGATTATCAAGAGAAAAAACAAGAAGATATCTTGTACATTAGTCAAGCAAAGAAAGAAGAAGATTGAAGATAGTGAAGAAAGTGATTGAAGAAAGAAGAACTTCCAAGAACTAATGGGAATATCAAGATGCAAGCTATCAAAAGTGATACTGGAGGTTTCTATGGTTAAATGGAAGTTGGAATGAGTCAATATGAAGCTAAAATGACTTATACGGAATTTATGCTACCTCTAGAGGTGATCACTTAAGTGATGACCCAAAATCACTCTAGTGACCACTGGAGTGATGTTGTGCTCTGTTTTCGCGTAGAAGGATAGAGGTTCGGTATTTTAGACATATCTCTCTAACCACATGTCGGATTGAGGTGAAACTAGTTTCATATGAAATTAGACTCCCAACAAGTCAAATACACACTAGAATTGTAATACCCCGAATTTTAAGACTCGAGGCTAGAGAATAAGCCTAAAATAAGTGGATTGCTAAGCCCTGGTTTAGCAAGATTCCAAATTGTGATTAAGGGTTAATGACTCCAAAAGTGAAGGTGATTATTGATAGATAACCCTTTTTGAGAATATGATGTGAATTGGCACTCAAATGTGATTCGTAAGTGTTGTGAGCAGCGCCGAAACCCTGTATTTGAGTTCAATTATGGATTAACCTCTAAATTGACTTAAAATAGAGGGGATGGTGCATTGTGAAAGAAAAGGAATGAGAAAATGAGTTTGGTGGTAATTCAGTGTGAATTACCGTAATCAGGGGCAAAACAGTAAAGTTATCGACCAATTGATTGGTTACCGAAGAGGAAGCTCGTTGGTAACTCAAAGATCAATGTTTGAGATTGATTGTTATGAGATTAAAAAGGGTGGAATCCCATGTGTGTGTGCCTAAGTGAGCTCATGAAGATTGAACAAGATCTTGACAAGTGGCGCAATGTGAACCCTTGATTTGGTCAAAGTGTCAAAACACTCTTCCCCCTCCCCTCTCTTCTTTAGGTCAGCCAAGAGGCCATTTTTTGCTCAAAAACTTATCTCTTTTTCTCTCTCCCAAACTCCCATGGTCGTCCAAGGCAAGGGAAGAAAGAGAAATGCAAAGATGAGTGTTTGATTGGCTTAATGTCCTCTAATGCTCAAATACCCTTCTTTAAAGTTGTTCATAGTGATGAGAGCTTCATTGCTATGGTTTTAGATTTTTGAGAGAAGGTGTTTGAGAGCTTGAAGAATTTGGAAAGTGGAGGAATCAAAGAATTGGCATTAGGAAGAGGAAGAGGTGAGTATTTGATGACTATTGACCTAACTATTATGGTTATTGGTTGAGTACTGTGAATTATGAATTTTTCCCTGATTTTGTGGTATTTTCGTGTGGAATGTAAATGGTGGAATTGGATGTTGTTTTATGTTCAAAATGGTGTAATGTTGTGGTATTTAATCATTGGAATTTATTTGAATTGGATTAGACACATTGGTTGCAAAACTGGAAATACTGTCCAGTGTGAATTATGTCTGGGCAGTCTTCTTTTGTGGTAGTTTTGACTAGGCAAATGATGTCAGAAAATTATGAAACTTTCCATTCTTAAATTTCACATCCCAATCTTCAAAATGGACATATAATTTGTGCCATTTCGTTTTGGGAATTGGGAGATATGACTGCCCAAAATTTGGGATTGAAACTGAACACTGTTTTAGGGCAGTAGTGGATTTTTGGGAATTCTGTATTTTTGTGGTGATTTCCAGTAATGGCCCATATTTTTCCTGTGTAGAGGAATTGAATAGCTTTCATTTGGCTTTGGAATTACCTCACTTCGATTTTTTGTAGAATTAGTTATGATTTTTGGAAGTTCAGCTAAGAAACAGGATTTTCTTGGCCGCAGGCAGTGGATTTATGGGCCGCGGCCAACTCCCAAAAATGACATTTTGGACTTCTGAAGATGGTTTTTGGTCAAGTGTTTTTCAAGCCTTTAGGCATGTGTTTAGGCTTTGATTAGCCACCTAAAGGTCATGAATGGTAACCAACTTTAAGTGTTATGAAGTTGAGGATTTGGAATAAAGAATGACCCTATGTCCTTGCTTTGGTTATAAGGTTGATATTCGCCCTAGTCGTGGTTTGATATTCATTCTGATAGTGAGTAAGCAGGGCTGGAGCATACGTGGAAAGAGTGTAGGGAACTTACCTCTCTTGCATGTTTTGATATTTGTGTTTGTGTATTGATGCATGTATTTCATTGCTGGATTATGTGAAACATATATGAATGATTGTAGCTCTGTTTCTAGTTATGCTATGGCCATGAGTATGTTGTTGAAACATTGAGCACGCAGATATTCATTGTGTGATCATGAGTTGTGTATTACAAGCATGTCATGCATTAAACACTTATCTTACATGCATATTGGTATTTGTTTCCTACTGAGATTCTCTCGAATCTCACCCTCCCCTACCAACATTTAGACAGGGTAGGTGGACCGAGGATGGAGCAAGCAGGCAAGGTCGAGGAGGACTCCTTCGGGTTATAGATTTTAGTAGTTGGTTATCATAGTTGAGAGTATTATGCATATTTGGATATGTACTGGTTGGAATGTGTTTGGATACGATAATTATAGATGTATTTGAGAAGATTTGTGTAATCCCTATCTGGAAATTGTAATGGGCAATTGTGCCCTGTGAATATTTGTAAAGATATGAACCCGGGAGTTGCTGGGATGATCTTGTTGTACACTCTGATATTTGTATAAATGTGATTTATCTTTGCATAGAAATTGTATTTGAAATTTGAATATGAGACCAGGTTGATTAGATTTTGAAAGGCATTTGTGAAAACCCTATCGTGAAGATGAGATTTTAAAATAGTTTTGTTTAGTATTAGTCTCTATTTTATTTTAATCATTTATTTCGGATATAATTATGGAGGGGGTTACATTTTTTGTATCAGAGCTGTAGTTCCTGGCAAAGATGGGAATTTGCTAGGATAGTGGTAGTAGTTGCTGCCTTAAGTCATAAGAGATGACTTTCTTTATTGTGGTATACACATTAAGGTCCCTGTTGTTTGTGGATATATGAGATTTATGGACTATGTGTGTACGTTATTTGGTTATTTTGTAGTGGAGAATCATTGTGGAATCGAAAGATATAGTGGTTCGCCTGAGAATCTGATATGTAGACCTAGAGGTAGAGGTAATTAGACCCATCATATGATGTGAGAACAGAGGAAAATGATTTCTGAGGCATGTGATAGTGAGGTTCTAGGTTTCAGGATGAACCTAGATGTTAAGTGAGAAACCCTAGGCAGTATGATATTACATGTAGTGATGTCATACTAGACTTGTGTGTCTAAAGGCCCTAAGACCTAGGGGACCGGTGTGCCTTAGGCTGGCCGAGATATTTGAACTTGTGTTGGGGCTGAAGATGCTCCGTGGAAATTAGGGAAGTGATTTCCCAGTTCAACTGAGGTTGAGGTTTACAAGATGAACTATTATCCAAGGATCAGACTCAATAGCTGGGCTGATTCTTAGGAAGTTGATTTGACCTGGATGGTCTGTAGTACCAGAGTATGGTACTAGGTTTGAATTGAAATGTATATAAGGTATCCTAAGGTTGCAGGTGGTTAACCTAGCAAAGGGAGAAAGTTATCTACAGAGGATTTGGATCAGAGAGTGCTACCTACGGGAAGTCTTGATTGGAGAGGGCTACCTACGGTGACATTTGATCAGAGAGGCTCTTTGTGAAAACTTCACCTGCGGCCCATCGGTGTTTCGGTGGGAGGACTGTGCCTTCGGGGTGATAGAATACGAGGGATGTGTCTTTATGAGCCGAAAGGCTATTGTTGTGTGTCTTTCACCTGCAGTCGCATGGGGGGTTCCCACGGCGAAGGACCGTTTTTGTTGGGATTGTAGTTTATGGGGGATTGACGATGTGATTTTGTGAACTTTGTGAAAGCCGTCGTGACGATAAACCCTAGTGTGCAGCCGCTGTGATAACGAACCGTAGAGAGTAGTTGCCGTGACATTGAATTGTAGAATAGAGCTATGAGAGTCGATGTTCTCAATGATGTGTTGGTTATGGCTCTGAATGATTTGAGTTGAATTGGGCAAAGGTCTGACACTGATTGTGAGTGTGTTCAGGTGTAGTGGGAGATTCCTATGGGACTCCTATTAAATCACCTTGACATTGTGAAGGCACAAATGAGGAGAAAGACCTCAGAGTGTGCAGCGAAAGTGTGAGTGTGATATGTTTAAGGATTGTTTTGAGCATAAGCTCAAGCTTGACATAAGTGTGAATTGTGATGCGAAAAGGCATTGATGATGTTTATACCCGGTTCCAGCTTGATGTGATTGTGCATTGTGTGTCCGCCCGTTCTCCTTTGCAAGGGATTTCTGGTGCTGTCCCGTAGGGTTGCCGATTGAGGTTGCCGGCGGGAGTGGGTATGACGATTGAAAACAAGCTGGGATTGGGGTATGGTTGTGTAGTAGAGCAAAGCTAGTTCAGCTGATGGCTAATTCGACTACATGATCGGGGGTTTTCAATTCTAAGGGCACTTTCCCCAATATGGCTAGCATGGCTAGCCACCAAGCTGGTTGCACCGGTGTTGACCCAAGGCCGAAAGGCGGTGCGTAAAATTAGAGTCTACGATGTGGGTTGCATAGAAGCTATGTGATGTGTAAGTATTGCCTTTGGAAGTGAAAAATTGGAATACAGTTTTAATCCACCGTTCTTGACGTTGGTTATAAATTTGACATTTGATATACTCGTGAGCCTACTATGCCAAAGGATGTCAGGAAAGAACAAGGTAGTGACTCTTTCTCTTATACTGTGTATGAAGCATTGTATGTATGTTTGTCATGCATTGAGATTGCAGCGAAAGCTGACACATAGTGTATACAGCATTGAGATCGTAGCGAAAGATGATGCATAGTGTATACAGTATCGAGATCACAGCGAAAGCTGGCGCATAGTGTTTACAGCCATGAGTGCTGTTGTATGTGGCATCTTACACTCAATTCACCCTTTCTCTTGGGTGTCAGTCATTCTAATATTTGGTATCAGAGCTAAACTCTTGTTTAAAGGACTTAACCATCTCAAGAGTTATCAATGGCTGATTTTGGGTGTTATTTACTTTCAGAAGGTTTTGACTATATAATTTTACCTACTTTAAAAGATATTGATTTTTGGTTTTGGAAAGCTAGAATAACTAGTTTTATAAAAGCACATGATTTTGATATGTGGAATGTTTTTACAAATATTTTTTATTTCAACCGAGGAAGGATTAGATTGAAAAAGAAAAGAAAATGTTTTCGCTAAATATTATAGCAATGAGGATTCTCTATAGTGCTATGACAGAAAATGATTTTGAGAAAATTAGATTTTGTTCTAATGCTAAAGATATCTGGGGCACTCTTGATTCTATGTATACTTCTAACAAGCGTGTTGAAGTTAAAAGTGTTGACAGTTCATGTGTAACTACAAGATGTGCATCTACGGTACATGAACAATTGGAAGTTGATGATGAAGAAGGAGAAATCATAGAACATTTCCATGCTATAATCAACATAAAAGAACAAGAGAAAGACAATTCCCAAGAAGAGCTCAACATGAACGAACTTGATGAATCCGTATCAGAAGCTCAAGATGCTGTTATGGTAAAAAGTTCGAATTCTTCTTGTGCATTTAAGAAAAATGATTTTGAAAAACTGCATAAAATTGATTTCCCAACCAATTATTGATTCTATTGAGAAAAGCAAAAATGTATTCAAATTTGCTAGAAAATTTATTGAGAATAAAGAATGTTCAAATAGAAATTATTTATGTTCTTACTCTCATGACCAACACAATAATTGCATAGAATCTCATAATGCATATTATTCTAGTATTTGCAATTATTGTGGTAAATCAGAACATATTTCATATACATGCTATATTAGAAAAATTCTGATGTGAGAAATAAATATGTTTGGATTCCAAAAAGACAAGTAAAGTTCAATGCTAACAATGAAGAACCGAAGTATATGTGGGTACCAAAATGTCCATCTAGTGCATTATGTATTTAGATTGAATCTAAGAAGAATGGATATATGGGTATGGAGATGATGAAGAAGAAGCCAAGAGTTTTTTATACACTAAGAAAGAGGTTCATATCATCTATATCAAAAGGGAGAACTCTCAGAGCACCTATTACTGAAACTACAAAGTATAATCATAAAGTGAAGCAATGGATAAAAGGATTATGTTCCACCTCAACGAATGGCTACCATAAAGTACCATTCAATTACTTTGAGGAGAATAAGAAAAGGAGGATCTCTAAAGCAGTAAGTAAAAGACTCTTGGAGCATATATATTTTGAGAGAAAGTTGCCAGCACCCAAAGCAAGATATTCAAAGTATCAATAACATAGAAAGATCCAGTAGATAAGCAAAAGCAATCCTTCAAGTATCTAAGGCAAAGGTACACAATAATAAAATCTCATATGCTATTGTCTGTAATATTTGTTGAGGTTTTATATTTTAGAACCTTAGGAATGAGCATTGCAAACTATTTTTGAAAATATGCTTTCACATCCATTAGAAAATCCATTTAATGAATTCATTTATAAAGAGATTGCAATGTTCAATAGTTTAACTCTTTATGCATATACGCATATTTCAAAAGAAACTTTTTTTTCCATAAAGTCATGTTTAATTCATCATGATTAATTGTCTCGAATTAACTATATTTTTAGAGCATGTGAATTATGATTTCTACAAGCTAACCATAAGTGGATCCAAGTAAAACTGGATACCAAAGGAAGAAAAATATCTATATGGTTTTGTAGGAAGAAGAAAGAAAGAGCTTCATCTCAAGATTATGACTACTTAGGATTTAACTCAAATCTTGGTGAAGTTAGACTTTGAAGCTACATTTTAAATGTGTAAACAAAAGGAGGCATTACTCGAGACATCACTACAAGTGCTTAGCTAGCAATGAAGGAAGAAAAGATGCACAGTGAAGCATCACTCAAGTAACCAATCGAGTGATCATCATCACTGCGTGACAACGGGGAGTGAATGTTCAAGTGATAAGACCAACTGGAAGATTGGGAGGCAAAAGTCAAGGAACTATGCACAAATAAACTTCAAAGGATAATTTTTTGAGTAATTATGAGATTACTCAAGTACGTTATTGTCTTTTTTATCCTTACTCAATAACGTGCTTAGGTGAATTATTTATTTGGGTAATGAATAACTAATAATTATTACAATCCATTAGCAATCAATCATTTATGGTTTTCAAAATGTTTTTAGATTTCTAAATGATCTAAAAATGAAATTGTTCATACTCTTCCTATTCATTTGAGTTTTGAAACGCACATTTAAAAAAAATTTGCTTGCATTCCAATCCATCCTATTTGTAGAAGTGCATACATATGTTTTGAAAAATATTCATGTTTTGAATACATTCAAATCTGTTTAGAAAACTGGAGGTTAATATCTTGGGAATTGAAAATCAGAAATGCTTTAAATCCATCTACTAGAGTTTTTCTCTATCATTCACGTATTATTTCTTGATCTTAAACTTGTCACTGCTTGAACTCCTCAACCTTTATTTTCTAACAAGTTCACTATCTATATGAGTTTCAAGTTTATTTCCTAGAAAGAATTCATTATGTGAAAGCCTTGTGCCTAATGCACAAATACTTATTGGCTAATTTATTCCAAGCATTATGAATATTCATTAACACATTAAATCTTAATGCATTAACCATTGACATCATATATCTCTGAGTAACTAGTGTCTTGAATTCTAATTGAATGTTCTTATTCTTCAAGACATAAGAGTCAATATTATCTCTTGGTCAATAGCAAAGTCATATGTATATATATTTAAGCTAAGCCTTTTTGGTTAAATTCTTTATCCATATGACTCTTGCTCTTTGAAAAATTCTCCAACATGTTAATTTTGATGATTAACGTGTTATCATAGTTGATCTTCAAAAATAAGCTTTTTGACACATCTCTTTTAAATATTGACTTCCACCATTTTTAACATGCACAACGATTGTAATCATGTTTCAAAATTGAGTTTTGCGTATATTCAAAATCCCAATTTCACAAATGCATTGTCATGATTTGAAATAACATTTTTGATTTGAAATAATTTACATATTTCATTCTTGGAAAACTTGATTCAATTCAGGATTCCTATTTTCATAAAAGTTGGTCATTATGGATAGATTTTCTACTCTCTTTGATCCAACTTACATAGATTGCATGAAAATGTCTTTAATGACATATTTTCAACATAAAGTGTATTTACAAATTTTCATTGATCTTTGAAAGACATTATTATTGGTATCATTTGTTTTTAGTAACTATAATTACTTGGATATCATTATATTTCTAGTCCTTGGTGATTTAATACACTCTTTGCTCAATAATCAATAAAAGCAAAAGGGTAATTATGTCTAATATTGTGAGGACCTAAGAGAAATTAGGTACCAATGTGTCTAGAGATCTATTTTGCAGGAGTTAACCAAGATGAAATGCTTTCCGGGTACAAAGAATAGAAGCTAAAACTTAGGTATGTGGTATCACTCAAGTAGTGACTCAATTGAGACCCCATCATTAGCAAGTAACTAGCTAATGGTGTAGTTAGAGAAAGAGAAAGAGGAGGAAGACCTCTTAGTGGTCCCAGTGGAGTTCAATTTAAAGAAGCTCAAACCAAGAGTAAGGCCAATAATGACAAGGATTATACCAAAAGATCCTTTTGTCGAGCTATCTATCTCGACTTGAAAACATTGAAGGATACTCATGAGTTGGATTCATACTTCCTACACTACAAGCCTTCGCTATTTAGCCATCTTCCCTATTGCCAAAGGCAGTAAACATCTCTACTATGACATGGAGCCTGCTGAATTATGCTCTAAGGAAGGAATTGTGATTAAGGAGAAGTTGAAAACAACAAGTATAAATTAGATGGTTATCTCAGCCAAGAGGATCAATGAATGCATAGGGATCAAGAAGCCCCCCATAAGACCTTTCAAAGAATATGATAAAACTGAACTGTACAAAATCATCAAGCTTGGTGAGGCTATGAGGATTCTCAACTACCATCCTAGCTCTATATCTAATCTTCACAAAGTTATATGGTACATTTAAACTAGAGCTATGGTGAACAAGGCTAATATCACTCACTTCATCGAGAAGAAGTATCACACAATGGCTTATATTATTAGCATGAAGAAGAGGAACATTGGAGAGATCATGTCTTTCAGAGAACAAGAGGTATATATATACTTTACAAGGCATACTCTAACGACATACCCTCATTTAGTGTCTCATTCCTTAAGGCCAATAAGGTGTGGTACCTAGAGCCAAATGAGCCATTTGTGAGGACTCCTATGGTTGAGAAGCTGCACATCCAAAGGGTGAATATACACTTGTCACTAACAGACAGTACTAGCTAGAGACAGAGAGAAAAACGTAAGACAATCAGCGATAATAAAGAACAATCCTCAGCTAGAGCTAAATCATATGGAAACTCCTTCATTAGATCCACCATTCAAACAGAGTGAGCTTCACTTGATGTTACCGATGAGAAGCTCATTAAGATTGTGAATACTTAACACTAGACCTCCAAGTGATTCTGATAATCACTTCAAGTAATTTGCTATTTTTTGGCTATCAGTCCAAGTGATTATGAGGATCACTCCAAGTAATCTAAGAATCACTCCAAGTAATTTGCGATCACTCTAAGTGATTCTGAAGATTACTTTAAGTGATTTGCAATTACTCTAAGTGATTCGCAACCACTTTATTTAAATTACTGAACCTCACTCCAAGTTAACGTAAGAGGCATAGAGGATGGGAGCTAAGACTTCAAGAATAAATGAAATACAACACTTTGCTAAAGCTGGTGTAACCACCTTTATAATTATGACTTGAAATATGTATTTTAAAATGAAATAGAGACCAATAATAATCAAACTCATTTACAATCCCTTCCTTATGGAAGGGTTTTCACAAATATTTTCAAAATTTATGCCTTACCCTGGTCTCAAATTCCATAACTCGAATATAATTACCCTGTGCAGTTACATCACATTTACATATCAGAGTGTACAACAAAATCCCGGCAACCCCCGGGTTTCATACATAAACTAAAGGTTTATAAATTCCCATTAGGGGATTACATCATTATCTCCAAAACAACATTTATAAGATATATGGTGATCTCCCAACAAAACATGATAACCAACACCAAAATATAAATCTCCCTAAGGAGCCTTATCCGCCCTTGGTCGTCTCCTTTCCCTTGGAGCCACTTGCCCTGTCTAAAGGTTTGTCAATGGAAAGAATGAGATTCAAAAGAATCCCAGTAGTAACAAATCACTCATACCACATGTAATCACAAAGCATGCAAGAAAATCATCAAGCAGCATCACAACATAAAGCACAGCACGCAGGCTGCCACATATGCAAATAATCACATAATCTCATCCCCCGTATTCCACCGCCCCGAAGGCACGGTCCTCCCACCGTCAACACTGATGGGCCATGGGTGAAGGTTTCACAAATAGCCTTTTGGCTTTCACATATAGCCTTACGGCTTTCACATAGTCTCATCCCCCGGATTCCACCGCCCCGAAGGTACGATCCTCCCACCGTCAACACCGATGGGCCGCAGGTGATAGACTCACAAACAATGATCAAACAAACATACCATGTATCACATATTGTATAAGGGAAAAGAGTCACTACCTTGTTCTTTCCTGATGTGCGCCGGCACAGGTTGCTTGCGATTAGGGCAAATGTCGAACCCTATAAACCAAAGTCAAAGACGACAAGTTATTCTCTATTCCAAATTCTCACATTCAGAACACTTAAAGTTGGTTATCACTTGGACTCTTTAGGTGGCTACTAGAAGCCTAGACATATGCCTAAAGGGTTGGGGAGTACTATCTCAAAGACCACCTTTTAGTGTGCATCGTAAAACGTGCTAACCACTGGGCTCACAACATGGTCCTACAATTCCAAAATACAATTTAGACACTTCCATAGTGTTTCTGGGGGTTATATGATCATATTATGAAAATTTACAAAAATGCCCCTGGGGACCCGGCCCGACCGTACCCGGTCTGGCTGTACTTTTCCCGAAATTTTGACATGGGCTATTTTGACATATTTTCGCCCAAGGAATCCATTTCCAAACTTAAAATTATCAAATTCAATGTCAAATTACAACATTACCCTTGGTAGCCCCACTTTAAGGGTTTTAGGGGCTTTTTCATAATTATGATTTTTCGGCCTTTTCCGAAAAAGTGACCAACTGTAACCCCACCTAATTTTCGCTCCTGAACTCAATGGAACCATTAAATCATTGAAAATCCAACTCTAACCCTCAGATCTAGCCCTGGCCGAAATCTTGGTATACTTTGGGAAGAATCGGTGTTTTTCGGTTTTGGCTCCGTAAACGTGTTCCTTTCTACTCCTAACCACTTTATTAATCATTACATTAGGTTACAACTAAAATTAAGACCCAATTTGGGCAGCATAACCCCTAGGCCATATCATTTCCAAACTTTAAAACCAATGGCAATCACGCGAAATTTCACCGATTAAATTGCCCACAGCAGCCAGAATAAGCAATATACGAAAGTTTGGAAGTTACCTCAAGCTCCCACTAGCTTTTCCTCAAGGTGGCTGAAAACCCTAGCCTTAGAACACCCAAATTTGTGCTCCACAAACCTTGAAGAATATAGAAGAATAGCTTAGGAGCGGAGTTATACGTATTAGGTAAGGATTTACCGAAGAAATCGACTTACCGTATAAGTTCTCTTCTACTTCTCTCTCTAGAATTTCTCACACCTTCTCTCTCTTGTTGCAGCTGAATGTCACGGTTTTGTGCTGATGGAGGAGGTGGATGATGATTTAATATGATATAATATTATTTTCTAATTATTTACTAAATTTCCATCAATTTCGGATTTTTACAAAATTCTGGTAGATTTCTGCCCAAACTTTGAAAAATCATAATTAATTCTAGAAAAATAAAAATGGGGTAAGCCCAAAGCCAATGGAAAGATATTTAAGTCCTATTTACTGGAAAAATATGGATCACTGTATTTAATAACCTCAAAAATACAGAATTGCACAAAAGTTCATACTGCTCCAAAACAGATTCCAGTTTCCATCCCAAAATTTGGAAAATCATAACTCTTAGCTCAAAAATTGAAATGGCACAAATTATATGTCCATTTTGAAGCTTGGAATGTGAACTTTAATACTGGAAAATTTCAGAATTTTTAGACACCATTTGCATATTTAAAACGTCCATGCAAATTGACTGCCCTATATAGAGTTTCAAAGGATAGAGTTTCCAACTTTTGCACAATTGTTCCCGATGGTTCCAATTTCTCAATAAACACTCTCCCCACACAAATTTCCACAAGTAAGCCATTGAAATCATTAAAACATCCAAATTCCCATCACCCATTCTCCAAAAGTGTTTATTCAACAATAATTACATTCATTTTTGAAGTCATTAGCCCTTAATCGCTTTTTCAGATATTACAGCTGGTCTCCCTGGTCCTTCATTCTTTGGTCCATTTATCTAAGACTATATGAGAGAGGAGCTTTAACAATCACACAGATCTTACAACAAACAAAGCCTACACTTCAAAGACCCTCAATACTGATCACATCATTATACAGTGATAAGCCAATGATGCATCAATGGACTTTAGAGGATTATGACTAGAGTGGGGTATTATATTCTTAATTAAAATTATTTGAGCTATATCACTTGAGCCAGTACTTGAGTAATGGTCGAGTAGAATCACTCGAGTGACCACTCGAGCTATACAATGTTACAGTCTTAAAACCCTGAATAACATACTCATTTTCTCTATAAAATTTCCAATGGTTTTACAAATCCAGGAGAGTTATTAACTATATTACTCACAATGATTTTCTTTTAAGCCATGAATTCATTAAGGGGGAGCTTCACATTCACATGGTTTTTATATCTTAAAAGCTCATCTCATTTATTGAAAGAAAATCTTTTTAACATACTCATCTGAATTCACTATCTAATTAGTTTTGATGATGAGTTATTCTTATTTTTCCTTTCAAGATCTTAATTTAAAAATACCTTATTGAAAGGAAACTGTTGATACTTGATTACACTAACCATTCTCCTTGCGAAAATGTTTTTTAACTTATGGTAGGAGAATTTGATTATGTAAGATCATTCCTCAACATACTACAAGAAGAATTTATCAACATTAAGGAATGATGCTTTAACGCTTAAACAAGGGAAATATATCGGCTACAACATTTAAAGCAACAAATATATATGCCAATACAAATGAGCATTCAGCATGCTGAATAGAAGCTCAACTCAATGGGAGAATCTTGGAAACAACATGAATATACATCAGAGTTGCATAGCAAGAGTGTAGTGAACACAACATCATGAACAAGCATTGCCAAAGAATAAAGCAATGGACTTCATGAAGCACATCATCATTTTTCCAAATCTACATGAGCATTTCTAAACCCTACCTCTTTTTATTTTAATAATACTTTTCATATCTTTGACTTCAATTTGGCTTGATTATAAAAGTTATCTTGAAAACCTCTTCAAATTGTTTCAAATTTGTCTTCATGAAAACCATGTTTAATTTGCATCACATTATTGTTAGAACTGACTGACACCCAAGAGAGGGATGAATTAGGTGTAAGATAAAAACTTAAAAAATTTGAAAATTTTTTCGCATCTTATTAAAAATAATAAGTATGAAAGTAATGAATCATAAATCAATAGTCAGATTAATAATATATGCTAGCAATATAAGAGCTTAGGGAAGATAATATGCAAAATATGATTTATCCTAGTTCGGGCTAATCCGTGATGACCTATGTCCAGTCCCGAGGCTCCTCTTGAGATTTTCAAATCCACTATCTTCTTGTTTAATTCAGGCACAAGAAAAGCCTCTACAATCCCACAAGTTTACCCAGGCACTTGTGAAGCCTTTTACAATTCTCTCACCGAGATACTCCCCCTTACCGCAATTCTCACGAACAGAGCAATCCTAAAATCCTTTATCTTCTGTTTACTCGTGAAAGTCCTACGAGAATCAATGTTCTCTCTTGCTTACACTCCTATAAGTCTTACGAGTAGCAATGTTCTCTACTGCTTGCACCTTTTAAGTCTTACGAGTAGAAAGTTTTACCGACAATTCTCTCTACAGCTTCCATGTAAGGTAATCATCCCACTCAAGGTCCCTCTACCATGAGATCAATTCAAAAATATAATTGAAGATGTTTATTGTAATACCTGGAATTTTGAGACTCGAGGTTAGAGAATAAGCCTGAGAGAAGTGGACTGCTAAGCCCCATTTTAGCAATATCCCAAATTGTGATTAAGGGTTAATAACTTCAAAAGTGGATGTGGTTATTGATAAATAACCCTTTTGGAGGATATGATGTGATTTGGCACTTGAATGTGATTCATGTGTGTTGTGAGCAGCGCCGAAACCCTGTATCTAAGTTCAATTGTGGATTAACATCCAAATTGACTTAGAATAGAGGGAAGAATTGAATGTGAATTGTGTTGACATGTTGAGATTGTTGTGAAAACATGTCAATGTGATGTGAATTTGATTGATTTGGTGTTTCCAATGGATTTCTTGTGAAAATTTATGTGGGAATGATGTTTGGTATGAAAATGAAACCAATAGAAGCAAAGATGCAAAATCTGAAATTCTGTCCAGTGAAACTCTATTATGAGCAGTCAGTTTGTGTGAATGTTTTGAATGACCAAATGGTGTCTAAAAATTCTGAAACTTTCCAGTCTTATATTTCACATCTCAAGCTTCAAAATAGACATATAATTTGTGCCATTTCGTTTTGTGAACTAGGAGATATGACTGTCCAAAGTTTGGGATGGAAACTGAACTCTGTTTTGGGGCAGTGATGAGTTTTATGTAATTCTGGAATTGTGTGGTGAATTTTAGTAATGACCAATATTTTTCCTATAAAGAGGACTTAAATATATTTCATTTGACTTTGGAGTCACCTCATTTTGAGTTTTCTAGAATTAGTTATGATTTTTCAAAGTTTGGGCAGAAAATCTGCCAGAAAACCCGAAAATGGGAATTATGACATCATCAAAATAAAAGATGACATCAGCATGGAAATTAAAACATTTTCTCATCATCTTCAGCTCTCATTTTTGTGCTGAACCAGAAGCCAAGAGAGAGAGAGAAAGTTTGAGAGCTTTTAGAGAGAGAAAGAGAGGAGAAATCTCACAAGGTAGGTCGATTTCTTCGATGAATTCGTACCTAACGTGTATAATCCTTCTCCTAAGTTTTTCCTCTATGTGAATTAAGGTCTTGAAGCAAGGAATTTCATTGTTTAAAGAGGCTAGGGTTCAGCCATAAGAAGGATAAGCCAGAAGGAGCTTAAGGTAACCTCCGAAACTTCAATCTTTGATTGTTCTAGCTGCTGTGGTTGATTTAATCAGTGAAATTTCACCGGATTGTCTTTGTTTGTAAATTTAGAAAATGGGTTGGCCTAGGTGTTATGCTGCCCAAATTGATACTAAATAATAGTTCTAACCCAATGTAATGGTTAATAAAGTGGTTAGGAGTAGAAAGAAACACGTTTACGGAGTCGAAACCGAAAAACCCCAATTTTCCCCGGAGTACTTGTATATTTCGGTTATGGCTATAAATGGGTCTTAGAGTTGGATTTTCAATGATTTGATGGTTCCATTGAGTTCAGGAGCGAAAATTAGGTGGGGTTACAGTTGGTCACTTTTTTGGAAAAGGCCGAAAAAGCATAATTAAGAAAACGTCCCTGAAACCCTTAAAGTGGGGCTGCCAAGGGTAAATTTGTAAATTGACATTGAATTTGATAATTCTGAGTCTGGAAATGGATTCCTTGGGCAAAAATATGTCAGAATAGCCCATGTCAAAATTTCAAGAAAAGTACAGCCGGGCCGGGTCCTCGGGGGTATTTTAGTAATTTTTCAATATAGCTTCATATAACCCCCAGAAACACTATGGAAGTATCTAAATAGTACATTTGACATTGTAAGATTGAATGTGAAGGCCTGAGTTGTTGGCACGTAAATCGAGGAGAAAAGACTGGAGGTAGGGAACTTGTCTCTCCTGCATGCTTTGATAACTGTATTAATGTGTTGATGCATGTTATTGCTTTGCTTGATTATGTGGAACATGTATGAATGATTTGAAGCTATGTTTCAATATATGGTATGGCCATATGTGTATTGTTCGAATCATTGAGCTTATAGATTTGTCATTGTATGTGTGCATGAGTTATGTGATGCAAGCATGTCATGCATTAAACACTTATCTTTCCTGCATATTGATAATGTTTCCCTACTTGAGATTCTCTCGAATCTCACCCTCCCTTACCAACAATTTAGATAGGGCAAGTGGCTCATGGAGGGAGCAGCTAGGACTCCTTCGAGATGAGAGTTGGTAGTTAGTTATCAATAAGTTGTGAAGACTGTGTATCTTTAGAAAAGGTATGTACCCAGGATTGCCAGGATGATTATGTTGTGCACTCTGATATTTATATCAATGTGATTTATCTTCGCGTAGTAATTGTATTCGAAATGTGAATATGAGACGAAGTTAATTAGATTTTAAAAGGTATTTTTGAAAACCCTATCTCAAGGATGGGATTTTAAATGATTTTTTATTATTATTGGTCTCTATTTTATTTTAATCGCGTATTTTGGATATAATTACGGAGGGGGTTACATTTTTAGTATCAGAGCTGCAGTTCCTGACACTCGAGTACTACAATGCTACACTTGCTACAGTGAATCTGCACCTCTAGTTTGTACTTCAAGTGCTACAGTGCCTTACTCGAGGAGTGCTACAGTGTCCTAACGACTATAGTGCCGACGCCTTGAATTTCCTCCTGAATTACTTCTAAACAAATTGAATCTTGATATTCCAATTGGATCTTGCAATTTCTTCTTTCTTCAATATCTTTCTTCTTCATTTTCCTCTTGATAATCATTCTTCATAACCCAAGTAAGCAGTTCCTTGATTATCGTCAATTTCTTTCTTCTTCTCCCTCTTGTTCATTCTCATCAATTCAATCACTTCTTTGTTCATTTTCTCATATTTGATAATTTTGTCTTCTCATTCTTCCTTCATAATTCAACTTAATTGATCTACAAGATATTACACATTAAATACAATAATTAGTCAAAGTATAAAATAAATGTATTATATAAACTTTTTGCTCTTAACATTTCACATCTATATTTGACATCATCAAAACTAATCATATCTAACACATTCCTTCTAATTGAGGGAGAGAAAGGCATTTTAGTTCGGTTTCATATTTATCCTTCAAACGTTTTTGCTAATTTCAAATAGGGGGAGAGAAAGGAAAGAAAAAATATGTTACATTTAAATTGACCCATATTCACACATATTTTTCTTTAAGGATTTTTCATCATAAAAAAGGGGGAGAATGTTAGATACGATTAGTTTTGATGATGTCAAATATAGATGTCAAATATTAAGAGCAAAAAGTTTGGATAATATAATTATCTTTTACATTGACTAACGACTATATTTAATATGAAATATCTTGTAGATTAGTCAGTCAAAGAAAAAGGAAGATTGAAGATTACAAGAAGATATCTTATACATTAGTCAAGCAAAGAAAGAAGAAGATTAAAGATATTCAAGAAGATATCCAGTTGGATTATGAAGAATGATCATTAAGAGGAAAAACAAGAAGATATCTTAAACATTAGTCAAGCAAAGAAAGAAGAAGATTAAAGATATTCAAGAAGATATCCAGTTGGATTATGAAGAATGATCATTAAGAGGAAAAACAAGAAGATATCTTATACATTAGTCAAGCAAAGAAAGAAGAAGATTGAAGATAGTGAAGAAAGAAGAACTTGCAATAACTAATGGGAATATCAAGATCTAAGCTATTGGAAGTGATACCAGAGATTTCTATGGTCAAATGGAAGTTGGAATGGGTCAATATGAAGTTAAAATGACTTATACGAAAGTTATGCTACCTATAGAGGTGATCACTCAAGTGATATGCCACTACCTCATTTTGGAGGTGATCACTCGAGTGATGATCCAAAATCACTCCAGTGACCACTAGAGTAATGTTGTGCTTTGTTTTAGTGCAGCAGGACATAGGTTTGGTATTTTAAACATATCTCTCTAACCATACGTCGGATTGAGGTGAAACTAGTTTCATATGAAACTAGACTGCCAACACGTCAAATACACACTAGAATCACATTTAAAGGGGATTCGATGAAAGAGATATGATCTTTTGAAGTTGACACTGAAATCACCTTCATAGTACAAAGTTGGTTCGGTATTTTGGACATAACTCTCAAACTACATATCGGATTAAGACTAAACTAGTGCCATCTGAAACTAGACTTAAAGAGCTTTCCATGGATAGGTAATTCATCATATTTGGAGTTATATGCTAAGATTTATGATTTCTTGAAGTTGACATTTGTGATTTCAGACACTGTTTAGTGCAGCAGACACTCAATGGATTATAACTTTCAGAATACAATGAGTTTGGAGTTAATTCTTATTGCATTGGATAAGAGCTTTTCAATGATATGTCATTTGCCATGTTTGAAGTCAAAATGAATAGATCACTCGGGTGACCGATGCTCTCTGCTAGTTTTTGAAGGGGATCACTTAAGTCATCACTCAAGTGATGTCCCAGAATCACTCGAGTAACCACTCGAGTGATGTGTCAGATGATAAGTAAAATACTTGCATATTTATTTTCCCTTATATGATGATTTTATAGATGATATTTGACCTTATTATAATATATTTGGGTGTAAAATAAATAGTATTTAAAAAATAAATAAAAATATGACAAAAGGTCAATATTGTAGCATCGGTCACTATTCATGACAAAATCATTGTAGCAGACGAAGGTGACTGTAGCAGATGGAAGAACTGTAGCCGGCTACAAAACATTGTAGCAGTAGTGGAAAAATGCATAAATTTGCTGAGAAGTCATTGTTCATACTTGAAAAAAAAGCACAAAACACTGTAGCACTTGTGGAAAAAAAAGCAACGAACATACTCATGAAAGGACTTCGCTTGCCTATATATAGATATGCCTCTTTGCAAAAAGGAGGAGGAAGTAGGGAAGGAATGGAGATATTTCTCTGATAGGGAGAGATCTTTTCTCTGACAGTTCTGAATAAATTGTGTTATGTTTTATATTTAATTTCTTGTATTGTATTGCTTTCTGCATGCCTCCTACATGGAAGGCTTAATATTGTATTACTTTTTGCATGCCGCCTACATAGAAGGTTTTACCTCCTAAATAGACGGTTAGATTTCTCCATTTTTCATATATCTTTTGGTTGTATATTTATGTTTCAGAATTTAATATTCAAGTTTTATGCAGTATTTTTGATGATTTCATTCTAGTTTTATGTAATGTTACTTTATTTTTTATTTTTTTTTAAATTTTATCATGAACTAAATTTCTATTTTTCTAGGGTGATGACGTAGCTTACTAATGATAGATTGAATCTTAACTTATTAAATCTAGTTTTAATTTGTCCTTCATGATTGAGTTTTAATTATTGTTCTTAATGGTTTCATTTGATTAGCCATCTTTTGAATGATTTCAATATGCATGTTGAGACCGGAAGGAGATGCATGCGTGTAAAGCCTATAATTAAAACCATGACTTGCATATGAAATATGAATATATTCATATGAGTTGTGTAGTGTAACGCCCCAAATTTCAATTAAGGGCTGATGATGATTATTGAGAATAATTATTGAATTAAAGTGGAATAATTATGTGTTTTGTGGCAATATTAATTAATATGCCATGATTAGTGGAAATTGAAAGAATGGAATTATTGGCCATAAGTTAGTGATTAAGGGAGGAATTAATTACTAACTAAGAAGAAAAATGAGAATTGTGATTAAATAGCTAATGGAGGAATTAGAGAAGCTAATTGGGTGTTTACTTTATGTGAACCAATGAAAATCTAACATGTGTTAAGTGGGTATGATGACAGAGGAAGGGAAAGTCAAAATCCCCATATTTTAATATTTTCTCTCTCTTTCCTCCTCTCTTTTCGATGAAGAAGCATGGGAGTGTGGAAGGATCATCATTTCCTTCATCTCTTCACTTTTCTCTCTCATTCTCTCTCTCTCTTCCTTCTTCCATTTTCGGCAGCCATTGGAGCATAGGAAAGAGAAAGAAAAAGCTGGAATTTAAGGCAAGATGATGACCTCTAATGCCAAATTTCACTTCTGTAATGTTATTCCTTGAGTTGAGAGCTTCACTTTGATGTTTATAGTTTGGCCATTGGTGTTAGTTTGTGATCACAAGAAATTGTGGAGGTTGGAGAATCAAGAAGTGTCTTTGAGAAAGTTGACAAAGTAAGTAAAACCAATCCTTCTATCTATGTTTTATGCCAAATGATTAAGATTGAAATTTCTGGAATTTATGGCCTATTTTCTTTGGAATGGGGTCATTAGTAGTTTGGCATACTATTGGTATAGACATGGGTGTTTGGTATGAGTTTTAGATAGATAGATTCATTTGAGATTGGAATGGTATGTTTAGTGATTTTGAGAAATTGGTATTTCATGTTGCCCAAAACCAAAACATGATAATGGAATGGGATTTTGGTAATTCTGTTGGTTCCATTGAATTTCTTGGGTGTTTTTGTGTGGGAGTAGCCTTGATTAGAATCAATTGGGAATTGTTGGGATGAGTGGTCTGTTTTACTGTGTTTTCTGGTTTCTGATAAAATCACTCAAGTGATTTGGGGTTCACTTGAGTGTGGGATGAATATCACTCGAGTGGTGATGAGTTCCACTCAAGTGCGGTAGTGCAATTATCCTTTCTGGTCTCTATTTCTGTTGCACTTTTGTGGTTGAAGGCAAGAGTGCACCTTAACACTTGCGAGTGTTAAGCCATCACTCAAGTGCTTCGTGTTCCACTCGAGTGCTCCTGATCCTTGAAGACTTTTGTGCTTTCGGGTCTTCACTTTCTATGCTTCACTTCCTAGTACTCGAGTGAGCATTTGGCTAAGACTCGATGTTGCTTTTTGTGCTTGAGTGTTCTTGTCTCTGAAAGTTTCTTGTGCTCTCCGGTATTCACTTGCTGTTGATCACTCTTTAGTACCCGAGTGTAGACCGTACAATCACTCGAGTGAGGTCTTCTTCACTTGAGTATCTGTACAATATCACTCGAGTGAGGCCATCTTCACTCGAGTGTCTCAGTGAAAAATATCAATTTTGAGCTTTCAAAAGGGGATATTTGGGGATAATCTTCCAACCCTTTAGAGCAATAATGATAATCAAATTAAGTGTTAAGAAGGCATTAAGAATTGGAATAGAGAATTAACTCTTCATCCCTAATTATTAATTATAGGATACGATATTTGCCCTACTTGGGAGGGACCAGTGCCAGAGCGTGCACTGAAGGAAAGAGCAGGTAGTGATTTTTCTCTCATATTGTGTATGATATCTGGTATGCATGATTTATCATAGTATTTTGTGAAATGAGAATTGTGTTTAGTAAAATGTGAAGGCAAAGTATGCCATAGTCCATTACAGCGTGAGCACTTCAGTGCGAGCTGTAATATCCCAATTTTTGATTAAGGGCAAATCATGATTATTGTGGATAATTATGAATTTAATTTGAATTATTATGTGTTTTATGGCAATATTAATTAATATGTCATAATTATTGAAAAATTGGAAGAATGGAACTATTGGTCATGAGTCGGTAATTAAGGGAGAAATTAATTACTAACTAAGAGAAAATGGGATGTGTGATTAAAATGGCTAATGGAGAGATTAGATAAGTTAATTGTTGACATATTTTGTGTAAACCAATGGCATGTGGACATGTGGCAAAAGTGTGTATGGTGAGTGATGTGGAGAAAAGTCAAATGGGAGAGTATTTTAATTAATTTCTCTCTCTTCCTCTCCCTCATTTTCGCTGGTGGAAGCATGGAGGGATTATGTCATCATTTCTTTCATCTCTTCTCACCATCTCTCTCTCATTCTTGCTCTCTCTCTCTCGTAAGCCATTGTGGCCCAAAGGAGGAAGAAGAAAGCTTCAAAAGGTAAGGGCAAATGGCCTCTTTTGCTTAAGTTCTCTTCCTTAATGTTGATCCTTGAGTGATGAGCTTCATTTTGGTGGTTGTAGCTTGTCCATTGGTTGTGATTTGTGATCACATGAAATTTTGGAAAGTAGTGAATCAAGAACTCTCTTTGGAGAAGTTGATAAGGTGAGTGAAACCAATCTATCTATCTAAGTTTCATACCATTTGAAATAGTTTGAATTTTCTGGAATTTTGGGCCCATTTTTGAAAATGAGGGCCATTGGGAGTTTGGTATGTGTTTGGTATGGAATTGGTATGTTTGGAATGCATTTTGGATAGATAGAACTGATTGGGTTTGAAATTGTTAAGTTTGGAGATTTTGAGAGTTTAGTGTTTAATGTTACCCAAAACCAAAGCATGATAATGGAATAGGATTTTGGTGATTTTGACATTCCCATTGGATTCCTTGAGTGATTTTGTGTGGGAATAAACTTGGTTATTGA
This sequence comes from Inga leiocalycina, assembly GCA_963242795.1. Lineage (NCBI taxonomy): Eukaryota > Viridiplantae > Streptophyta > Magnoliopsida > Fabales > Fabaceae > Inga > Inga leiocalycina. Next base: position 68,794,400 of record OY725326.1, read on the forward strand.
TTTTGGAGTCATTGAACACTTTGATAGAAAATTGGAAAATCTGTCTTATGTAAACTCTGTCTGGGCAGTCCGTTTGCACGAGCGTTTTGAATGACCAAATGGTGTTGGAAAATTCTGAAACTTTCCAATGTTAAAGTTCACATCCCAAGCTTCAAAATGGACATATATTTTTGTGTCATTTCGTTTAGTATTCTATGAGATATGGTTGTCCAAAGTTTGGGATTGAAACAGAACTCTGTTTTGGAGTAGTGTTTGGTTTTTGGTGATTCTGTATTTTTGTAATCATTTCCAGTAATGAGCCATATTTTTTCTAGAAAGAGGACTTAAATACCTTTCTTTTGGCTTTGGAATCACCTTGTTTCGATTTTTCTAGGATTAGTTATGAATTTTGGAAGTTCAGCCAAGAATCAGTTAATTTCTTGGCCGCGGCCACGGTGGCTGGCCTCGGCCCAAACCTTTCTGGCCTGATTCTGGCCTCGGCCCATGGGTGGCTGGCCGCGGCCAGTGACCTTCTGACCATATTTTGGCCACGGCCCAAGGAAGGGCTGGCCGCAGCCAACCCCTGTGTTCCAGCACTTTGAGTTTTTGAAAGGAGACATCTAACCTATTGTTTCCCAACCTTTTAGGTCCTTTGTTAAAGGCATTTGTGGCCTCTTAAGGGTCAATTATGATAACCAAATTTAAGTGTTTCAAGTTAATTAAGTCTTGGAATAGAATATAACTCTTCGTCCCTAATAATGATTCTAGGATACGACATTTGCCCTAGGTGGGAGAGACCGGTGCTAGAGTACGCCGGGAAGGATGGAGGTAGTGACTTTTCTCTCATGTTGTGTATGATGTTTTGGTATGCATAACTTATCATTGAACTATGAATTGTGAATGTGCCATGGTCCATTACAGCGCGAGCAGGTCAACGTGAGCCGTGTAGGGATTGACGCTGGTCATCTCTAGGTCGGCCGTTGAACTGCCATTGTAATCGACATGGAACTTTGTGAATCCGAACTGTGGGGCGGCATTTGTTAATCCAGCCGTGGGCTGTGAGTTTTGAATCTTGCCTGTATGGCTTGCGTGATTAAATGCTTTATATGAATCCCAGCTGTGGTGAAATATATTGTGTGGATTGTTGTGATGCAATGCAGCGTGAGCAATCGTAAGGGATGATATGTGTCATACTAACCATTGCCGTTGTAACTACGGTTGTAGTTGCTTTGTGTGGATAATGATTTGATTTCATGCCTTATTGTTGTACATACTATGATTGATTTGACACTACGGGGATTCCTTAGAATCTCACTCTCCCAAAAACCATGTTTTAGACAGGGTAGAAGGATCAAAGGGAAAGCGGGCAACGAAGAGCGGATAGTGCTCCGATTTAGAAGTATATTTTGGTTTATTGGTTATCATGTATATATTTTGGATATTTTTGGGAAACAATTGTATATAATGGGATTGGTAGTATAGTTTTGTGTAATCCCCAAGTTAAGGGTAATGAATTGTGGGCTTTGTGCCTTTGTAAAACCCTTATTAATGAATGGAACCCGAGTGTGTCGGGAATTTGCTTTATACTCTGATATTGGTGAATGAAATCAACCTGTACAGGCCATTTAGTATTGAAATGTGAATATGAGACCGTCATGAACAGGTTTTGTAAAAGTTTTTGTAAGCCATGATTTTGGGAAGTTTGATTTTGTCTAAGTCCCAAAATCATCTAAGGTCTCTAATTCTACATCAATTATGTGTTTATGAACTAAATCTCGGCCTTAATCATGAAGGGGGTTACACGAGCCGTCTAGGGATTGGCGTTGGTCATCTCTACCTCGGCCGTTGAATTGCCGTTGTAATCGACATGGATCTATTATGAACTATAATTTGGCCAGTACAGCTGTGTATTGTGAACTGTTGTATGAAACCCAGCTGTGGTGAAATCTATATATTGTTGTGAATTGTGATGTGTGCGATACAGCGTAAGTACTTTAGCGTGAGCAAACTTAAGGGTGACGCAAGTCATAGCTTCCCTTGCCGCTGTAACTACCGTTGTAGTTGCTATATGTGAGATATGATTGCTTTCATGCCTTATTGTTGTGCATACTGTGAGTGATTTGACACTACGGGGATTCTTTGGAATCTCACTCTCCTAAAACAACTTTTAGACAGGGCCGAAGGATCAAAAGGAAAGCGGGTAACAAAGAATGGTTAGAGCTCCGAATAGGAGTTTCATTTTGGGAACATTTGGTTATCATATTTGTAATTTTTGGATATATTCTTGGGATATGAATGTATATATATTTGTGGTATAGTTTGTGTAATCCCCAAGAAAAAGGGAAAGAGATTATGGCATTTATGCCTTGTGTAAACCCTTTTATCAATTAATGGAACCCGAGTGTGTCAGGAATTTATGCTGTACTCTGATATGTATAAATGGAATCAACCTGTACAGGGCAATTGTGTATTTGTAGTGTGAATATGAGACCTTTGTGAATAGGTTTTAGAAAAGTTTTTATAGACTCTGATTTTGGGAAGTTTGATTTTGTTCAAGTCCCAAATCATCTAATGTCTCTAATTTCACCTAATTACTTGATTATAAACTTAATCTCAGCATATGGTTAGAAGGGCGTTACATGTAGTCTTACTGAGTTCCATAAATCTTAATGCATAATTAATTGCTAAAATTCATATAGGAATATATTGGATTAGAAATTAATTATAGAATCGCTTAACCATGAAAGAGGCTAGTAATTAAATTAGGGAAACTCAACTATCAATCATATAGAGTAAATTAGGCTAGAATAGTTAAGTAATTCAATCCGGAATTTGTTAAGTGAAATTTGACCCATAGGGCTTTTTCTCATATTTGCTTTCATATCATCTGCACTCATATTTAATTGTTTTTCTTTTTATTTTGTACTCTCAATCACCAACTAATTGATTGACTAAATAGAATTAAAATTACCCATTTTAGTACTTAGTGATCAATCCTCATGGGAACGAAACTCTACTCACTTCTGTATTATTGATTACGACAGTGTACACTACACTATTTAATTGATCATCTACACTCGTAACATCAGACAACGATCTGAAGCTTTCGAAAATCAATGGAATGATTGTGTAATTTATCCTTCTTGCTTCTAATCACTCTAACACTTCATTGTGTTAGTGTTGAAAATATTTCTCCAAGAAAACAATGAGAAGATCATGCGTAGAGGAGAAAAGCTATTTGACGGAGCGGAGCATCCAACATTCATAACGGCTAGTTTTCAAATTCAAGCAAACGGATAAAAGTGTTGGAAATTGTGCCCTAAAGGCCAATCATTATAATTTGAACATTATTATTTTAATGAAATTTCTCTATTCTGTTATCATATTATTTGCATGTTAACTGTGATAATTATATCCTTGGATAATTCATGAAGATTGTCCTAAAATGTCCCTGGTCGGTCATCTATGCGGAAGCATAGATGAAACAAGACCAGTATGAATTTGATAATATATGGAGATACGAATCAAAGTTTTAGGCACTTGTAAGAGTACAAGGTGCTGGACCGACCCACTATGAGAAAGCTACATGGATCAAGTCATAAGCTTTTCTCTTGTATAACCACGTCACAATGCCCTTAAACCTGAGGTCATCATGGATTCCTACATGAGAGTTGCTAAGCTTTGAACTAGTCAAAAGTCACTTTTGACCAGGTGATGATAAAGGCTACGATCGGGCTTGGTGGTTTTTCATGCAGAGGAATATGAATCATCAAGATGGAATTTGTCCCTCACATTAGTAGAGAGATATTACTGGGCCCCTCGATGAGTGAGTCTGAGAAATGTATGGCCATACTATGATAGAAAGGAGTTTCCATTTCTATTATCAGGCTACTCAGGAATCGAGAAAGTAATGGTCAGGAACAAGAGGATGACATTATCCATGCCTCATCCTTGACCTATATATCGTGTGACAAAAGGGACGTGACATGGTTGTATGATAGGTTGAATCGTGTTAATGATCCTCATATGAATTGGGTAGTCGTAATGTCTTGCTAGAGGCCGCTTGCGACTTGTGGGTTAGTATAGTTATTGGCCCATTGCCAACTACATATGGGTCTACAGGATCGCACACAAGAATGGCCCAACACGAGATAATATTAAATTTACGGTGGACGAATTTTATAGTTATATATATATGTGTGTAATATAAAAATTCGTTAATAATATTATATAGATATGTATTTTTGAAATACATAATATATATATATATATATATATATATGTATGTATGTACATACATACATACATACATATATATATATATTATATGATATTATTATATTGTGTTAGTCTTAAATTTAATTTATTAAGATATATTAAATTTAATAACTAACATGATAGAGATATGGTATCTCAGATTTAATTTATGAAGATAAATTAAATCTAATGGCTCTTTATTTGGATTAAATAAATTGGTTAAATTAAAACTGTTAGACAGATTTAATTTAAACTGAATTTATTTAATTAGCTCATCAAGATAATTAATTGTTGATTAATTTCGAAATTAATGATGATTAATTTCAAAATTTGAATATAGCCCTGATATGTTATAAACTTGATAGAGCAGATAGACTCATACGTGCATGAGAATTGAGAGCTGCAAGGAAAACCCTAGGAGACATTTGGAGGTGCTAGCATGCAGTCTCTGTTAGAGAACATTCGTGTGGATACCGGTAGAGAGAGCGAACCTAACGTGTTGGCTCCTAGAGATCGTGAAATCCCTAAGTTTAAAAAGGTACGAGTTCTTTCTAACCCGATTTAAACGCCGTTGATAGATCCTCGATTAGGATCGGTAAAATTTTAAAATTCTTCCACTCTGCCTGCCAATCCTAACAGTGGCATCAAAGCCAAATCAATTGTGTTTAAATTGAGTTTATGTTCTTATACATGTGATATATATAGGATATATATGTGTGTTTATAAGCAAACGTCCAACTATGTTAATTCGAAAAAGGAATATGCTCAACGTCATTTTGCATTTTCGGATAGTATTGTATGTTTATGCGATCTAGTGAGATTGTTTTGATTACATGCAATCTGTTTATGTTTTAATTCTGCCACTGGCATCGTGATTTCTGTTCTGGATTTGATCCGAAGTAGAATTCACCATTTAGGTTTCGAACAGGTTGAAGATCACAGCGTACAGACACATTAGGGTCTCTAATCTGATTTAGGGATCCGAAACTATGGGGAATGTGCCTTTTTCAATTTGATCGGGTGATGATAAAGGCTACGATCGGGCTTGGTGGTTTTTCATGCAAAGGAATATGAATCATCAAGATGGAATTTGTCCCTCACATTAGTAGAGAGATATTACTGGGCCCCTCGATGAGTGAGTCTGAGAAATGTATGGACATACTACGATGGAAAGGAGTTTCCATTTCTATTATCAAGTTACTCAGGAATCGATAAACTAATGGTCAGGAACAAAAGAATGACATTATCCATGCCTCATCCTTGACCGATATATCGTGTGACAAAAGGGACGTGACATGGTTGTATGATAGGTTGCATCATGTTAATGATCATTATATGAATTGGGTAGTTGTAATGTCTTGCTAGAGGCCACTTGTGACTTGTGGGTTAGTACAGTTATTGGCCCATTGCCAACTTCATATGGGCCTATAAGGTCGCACACAAGAATGACCCAATACGAGATAATGTTAAATTTAGGATGGATGAATTTTATATATATATATATATATATATATATATGTAATATAAAAATTCGTTAATAATATTATATAGATATGTATTTTCGAAATACATAATATACATATATATATATATATATATGTATATGTATGTACATATACATATATATATAATATATGATATTATTATATTGTGTTAGTCTTAAATTTAATTCATTAAGATATATTAAATTTAATAACTAATATGATAGAGATATAGTATCTCAGATTTAATTTATGAAGATAAATTAAATCTAATGGCTCTTTATTTGGATTAAATAAATTGGTTAAATTAAAACTGTTAGACAGATTTAATTTAAACTGAATTTATTTAATTAGCTCATCAAGATAATTAATTGTTGATTAATTTTGAAATTAATGATGATTAATTTTGAAATTTGAATATAGCCCTCATAGGTTATAAACTTGATAGAGCAGATAGACTCATACGCGCATGAGAATTGAGAGCTGCAAGGAAAACCCTAGGAGATATTTGGAGGTGCTAGCATGCAGTCTCTATTGGAGAACATTCGTGTGGATACCGGTAGAGGGAGCGAACCTAACGTGTTGGCTACTAGAAATTGTGAAAACCCTAAGTTTAAAAAGGTACGAGTTCTTTCTAACCCGATTTAAACGCCGTTGATAGATTCTCGATTAGGAGCAGACCTAACTTCCGCTGTGCCTACCGATCCTGACAAAAAGAAGCAGCTGCACTCCAACAGATAAGTTGAAACACTTTCAACGGTCATATCCTACAAACACAACTATAAATACACAAGCATTCAAGCGGAGCAATAACAACATAGAGTCGATGCCTCCAACGTCAACATACACAATCTCTGAATCTTAACCAAATGATATTCTGTATTCAAACTCCCATGTTTGCACTTCAATGTTAATCATTATCTACTTCATATAGAGAGAAGTATGCCTTCCTTGTAATCATTCTATTTGTGTGAGAGTTACTTAAGATTGGGGAATCTTGAGTGAGAGACAAATTGTATCCTTATGGTGCATAAGGAGGAGTAACTCGATGAGAGATTTGTAAAAGGTTTTGCAAGTGCCCGGCTAAACTTGTGGGATTGTAGAGGCTTTTCTTGTGCCCGGATTAAACAAGAAGAGAGTGGATTGAAAATCTCAGGAGGAGCCTATGAACTGGATGTAGGTCATCGTAGATTGGACCGAACTAAAATAAATCACAGTTTGCATATTCTCTTCATTACGCTCTTATATTTCCAGCATATATCATTCAAATATTTAACTGTTGATTTATGATTCATTACTTTCATAGTTACTACTTTCATTGAGATGCAACAAGTTTTTCAAAGTTCTTAAGTTTTTATCTTACACCCAATTCAGCCCTCCTCTTGGGTGTCAGCCGGTTTTAACAATGTGTAGATCCATCATTACTCCAAAAGAAGTTTGAGACCATACTATCAAGCTTCCTGCACGTCTCCTTTAGGAAATTGAAACAAGACATTGAGTAAATAGGAATTGCACTAATAACTGATTTAATCATTATATCTATCCTTGCAAAGGATAAACATTTCTTTTGCCACCCTTGAACCATTCTACCCATCTTGTCAACAACATATGCCATAGCTCTATGCTTTGATTTTCCCCATAATATAGGTAACCCAAGGTATTTACTGGGGTCTGCCACTTCATTAACACATAGGCAGCTAGATATCTCCTCATGGCATTGAGAAGGGGTATTTGTTGAGAAAAACATATTTGATTTGTCAAAATTAATCAGTTGCCCTGATGCCCTGCAATAATCCTATAGAATTTTTAGAAATAAACTACAATTTGAGATATTGGCTCTCATGAACACAATTGTATCATCTGTGAACATACAATGGGTTAACATTGGGTTGCCTCTTACAAGAGAGATACCTTCGAAATCTCTATGATTGGTATGGTGCATGATCATGGTAGACAAGGCTTCATATGCTATAATAAATAAGTATAGTGAGAGTGGATCTCCTTGACATAGACCTCATTGGGGTACTATATTTGCAATGGTTTTACCTGATAACTGCACATTGAAGGCAACACTTCGAACACACTTCATAATCCATTACACTATACTCACTTCTCATAGAAATTTAGTTTCAAAATCATTCCTTCTAGAAAATCCTAGTCAATCCTATCATACGCTTTGTTCATATCCATTTTCAAGGCTAGCTCAAACTTGTTCCCTATTTTTTTGTGCTGCAGATAGTGGAAAGCTTCATGCACCATAATGCTATTATCTTGAATTAGTCTGTTTGGGATAAAAGCCCTTTGCTGTTTAAAAATACATCATCCAACACATTACTCAATCTATTTGCCAGGATTTTTGCAACAATCTTATAGGCAAAATTTCAAAGGCTAATTGGGCAGTAGTGGTTGACAGATCTAAGATGGTCAATTTTAGGAATCAATAGCAAATTAGTGACATTTAACGAATCAAGAGCCTCACCATGATCAAAGAAGCCATGAATCATTCTTACTATAGTAGGTCATATCTCATTCCATGAGGTTTGATAGAAATGCACATTGAAGCCATATGTGCCCAGAGCTTTGAAGGCCCCAAGTTGAAATGTTGCTACATGGATTTCTGCCTCTGCAATAGGAAGAGTCAACCATAAATTTTGTTGAGAGGAAATGCAAGGTTTGACGCAAGATAGCACCAAGTCTATCTGTCCACAATCACTTTTTTAGAATAAAGATGAGTAGAAGCTAACAATCATTCCATTAACCTCTTGTTCATTCTCAATCCAGTTCCCTAGTGGTCCTTTAATTTAATTACTATGTTGCGTTGGCGCCGAATAGCGATAGATCGATAGAAAAATTTAGTATTGAGGTCCCCTGCTTTAAGCCAATATGTCCTCACCCTTTGCCACCAATACACCTCTTTCTGTCTCTGTAACCCCCTGCCGTAATTAATATCCGGATTACACGATTAACATGAAATAAAGACCAATAAGACAAAACAACATTTATAAACCCATCAACCAGACGGGGTTCTCCCAAATACATTTCGAAATCATTTAAAACACGGTCTCACATTCACACTCCGAATATAATTACTATGCGAAGATAAATTACATTTATACAATTATCAGAGTACGCAATATAAATTCCCGACAATTCCGGGATCATATCTTCGCTCAATTCTCATAGGGCACATTAGCCCATACAACTCCACCAATAGGGATTACACAACTCATCGATTACATGCTCAAATACTGATCCAAATATACAAATACATAATCCCAATTACGTATTGATAACCAACTACTAAGCTCTCACCCAGAAACGAGTCTTCTTCATCCTTGGATGCTTGCTTCATCCTCAATCTACCTTCCCTGTCTAAAATGTTGATAGGGGAGGGTGAGATTCTGGGGAATCTCAGTAGGAAACACATACCAATATGCATGCAAGATAAGTATTTAATGCATGACATGCTTGCATCACAATAACTCATGTTCACATCATGATATATCCGCATGCTCAATGTTTCATCAACATACTCATGGCCATAGCATAACTAGAAACAGAGCTACAATCATTCATACATGTCTCACATAATCACGTGAAGCAATAACATGCATCAATACACAAATACAATTATCAATACATGCAGGAGAGGTAAGTTCCCTACACTCTTTCCACGTAAGCTCCAGCACAGCTGCTCACGAACAAAACGAACACCAAACCACGATCAGGGCGACTATCCAACCCTATAACCAAATAAGGACATAGGGTCATTCTCTTTTCCAAATCTCAATGACTTCTTATCACTTAAATGGTTATCATAATTGACCCTTAAGAGGCCACAAATGCCTCTAATAAAACCCCTAAAAGGTTGGGAAACAAAAGGTTGAAGGTCACTTTTCGAAAACACCAAATACTGGAACACAGGTGTGGGCCGCGGCCCAAACATGGTCAGAAGGTCTTGGGCTGCGGCCCACCACTCTTGGGCCGCGGCCCAGATAAGGCCAGAAAGTCTTGGGCCGCGGTCCAGCCACTCTTGGGCCGCGGCCCAGAAATTTCCTGACTCTGGGCGAACTTTCAAAATTCATAACTAAATCTAGAAAAATCGAAACGAAGTGATTCCAAAGCCAAATGAAAGGTATATAAGTCCTCTTTCAAGGAAAAATATAGCCATTCACTGGAAATCACTACACAAATCCAGAATCACCAAAAACTCAAGACTGTCCCAAAACAGAATCCATTTTCGACCTCAAACTTTGGACAGCTATAACTCACAGTATACAAAACGAAATGGCACAAATTATATGTCCATTTTGAAGCTTGGGATGTGAAATTTAAGACTGGAAAGTTTCAGAATTTTCCAATACCATTTGGTCATTCAAAACGCTCATACAAAATTACTGCGCAAAACAGAGCTTAAACCAAACAGATTTCCAATTTTCTACCAAAGTGTTCAATAACTCCAAAATTAATAACCAAGCTTATTCCCACACAAAATCACTCAAGGAACACAATGGTAAACTCAAAATGACCAAAATCACAACCCATTTATATGCCCTGTTTTGACCAAAGCACAAAACCAACACAAAAAGTGCCAAACTTCACATTTAAGCTTCAATTCAATACCATTCATTCAAAACACTTGACAAGGCACTAATTCCATGACAACAACAATTCAAACACCACAAGACCCTAAATCACGAAATTAGGGCTAAAATTCCAGAAATTTAAGGCCTAACCAATGGCCACAAATCTTATATGAGAAGGAAGCTTTCACTTACCTCAACAACTTTCCCAAAGGCACTTCATGATTCTCCCAAGTTCATAATTTCGTGATTCCTCAATCACCACCAATGGAGAATCTACAACCATAGGATGAAAGCTCTTAGCTCAAGGAACAATATTAATGAAGAGCATTTTGGCATTTGAGGCCATTTGCTTACCTTAAATCCAGCTTTTCTTTTCTCTCTCTTGGCCAACAATGGAGGAAATGAAGAGAGAAGAGAGAGAACGTGAGAGAGAGATGGAGAAGAGGGATGAAGTGCAGAAAAATCTGCCCTATGCCACCAAAAAAACGCATAGGAGAGAGAGGAGAGAGAAAAAAGTGATTTTTGTCTCTTATGCCTCATCCTATGGTCCACCATAATGCCACTTGGCAACATCTCATCCCTTAATCTCTAATACCACACACATATACACCAATTAATCTCTCTAATCCATCCATTAGCCATTTGATCACACTTCTCATTTTTCTCTTAGTTAGTAATTAATTTCCATTAATTACCAACTTATGCCAATAATTCCATTCTTTCAATTTCCCAACTCTTATGGCATATTAATTAATATAGCCACCAAACCCATAATTATTCCACTTTAATTCGATAATTATCCTCAATAATTACCATTTGCCCTTAATCGAAAATCGGGGTGTTACAGTCTCCATACTTGTTCTAGCTCAAGTTTCATAGCCTCAGGATTCAGTTTTGTAACGTCAGTATAAACGGAGGCCTTTAATTCTTCAATCTTCCCCACAAGCTCAGTAATGACCCGATGATTATTTGGGAAGGGTTTAACAAGAGCAATTCGACATTTATTAAGATGAGAGATTCATATACATATATATTGAAAAAAAAAACCTTTGAAGTGTATAGTGAAATGGAAGGGGACAATTCTAATTTAATCCAGTTGAAATACCAAAATTTAAATTTAAGCATACATTTTTAACAAATTTCTAATCAGGTTAAGAAAATTGATCAAGGGTTTTAGAATCTTGTTAAATGACCATATTGCCCTTCACCATTTTTTCAAAGTCAAATCTTTTTCCACCAAAGCTACCTCTGCTAACAAGAAGTTGCCACCCTTGTTGGCGGCATATGCTCTAGCATTGGTGCTAGTGACAACTTTGTTGTTATTCAGTCACATGACTTGATTAGAAATTAACAAGTTGTGATTGAATAATAACAAACATTTATTGTTAAATTATAATCATGCCATGAGATTGAATAACAACAAACATTTATTGAAAAGCGCAACTTTATTGTAAAAATTTTATCATGAATACCTAATGGAAATTTGTGAATTGCTAAATTAAATTTGTGAATTTCTAAGCCTATCTTGTGACTGGATAATAATAAAGGCTTGTTGAAGAGTGCAACTTTGTTGCATAAGTTTTAATGTGAATAGCTATGGGGACTTGTGAATTTCTAAGTTTGTCTCGTGATTGAATAACGAGAGATTTATTGAAGAGTGCAACTTTAGTGCAAAAGTTTTGTTTGTGAATATATAATGGAAACTTATGAATTGCTAAATCCAACTTGTTAATTTCTATAGTGAAGTTATGAAATCCAAAACATTGCAGTACAAGCACAAACTGGTTTTTTTTTTTAATAAGCACTGGAATTCATCATCTCATAAGAGCATTACAGACATATCATCATCAAATTACATACCATCACCATCAACTTCCTCCTGTAAGGAGGACGGTGGATGAGCACAAACTGGTTTAGAATCCATCAAAATAAAGTTGTTCTTCTCAGCTTCCACTCTTCTCCTCCGTTCCTCATCTTCTTGTCACAGGTTGTTCTTCTCTTTCACCACTCACATCCTAGCTACAAGAAGAACGTTGTCCCCCCTTCTGGTCTTCATTTCAGCGCCCAGCCCCTGTCCAAGAAGAAGACAGTAGAAAATGGGAGACACAAATCCTCTTTCTCCGATTCCTCAGTGTTGAAGGTCCCCAGAAGAAGAAGAAGAAGAACGTAACCATTACATCCGGTCCTAAATATAAGACTCAATTGACTTTTTATTAGAGATTTTAAGAAAGATAATTAAATTAATTTAAAGCATATTTATCGTTTTTTCTCCAAACTATGTAGCATATATTACTACAAAAGAGGGATTAAGCGGTGCCCCTCTTGTGACACTGCTTTAAAGAAGTGCTATAGATAATTGTTTTTTTGTAAAAAAAAAATTAGAAGCTAGCAAGCGCCATAGCTAATGTATGGGCTTGTGTGGCGCTTGACCTCTTTTTAAAAAAATAAAAAATAAAAGGTCAGCTATGGAATGGCCAAAAATTATGCAAAATTTATTTTTTATTTTTTTAAAAAAATACTACCTATGAGGAAGCGCCACAGACAGTATCACTTCCGACGCTTCCTTAGAGAAGAGCCATTGGAAGTGTGTACAAGCTATGGCGCTTCCTCGGGGAAGTGCACTAGCTTGCCCATACTTCATGTGATCCTTCCTTAAGGAAGCACCATTGGAAGCTATTTTTTAAAAAAATAAAAATAAGATGTGGTGCTTTCACAGTTTCTTTTAGTGACGTTGGAAGCTGTGACACTTCCCAGCCAAGAGCTATATTATTCATAAAAATAAATGCTACTTATGACGTTTTTTGTAGTAGTGCTAACTTATAAATTAATATATAATATAATAATACACAATATATGATGTAATTAAGTAATTTATTTAGCTTCCTTAATCTCTCTAAAAAATAAAGTCAACTGATCTTATATTTAGGATTAGACTCCAGAGGGGGTACTTCCCCCGTAAATGGTGCTACTACCCTCTCATCCTCCCTTCGATCACATCTCCCTTAGGTCTAGTTGAGGAGAGAGGAAATGAATAGTAAATATTTAGGGGCATTGAGGTAAATGTTTAAGATTTAGAAACCCCTAATAGTCCTCTTAGATTGAATAAAAACTTGTTCAACGTGAAGGCTTGAATTTATATTTTGGTATTTCTACTAGATTTAATTAGGATTTTTCCAAATGAAATGGCCTAGTTTTATATTTCTTTTAGTTTTGCTAAGAATATGTATTAGTACTACTTTAAATTAAATGAAAACAAACTAAGCAGAATTCTAATTAAATCTTGTCTAAATACTAATATTTAAATTCAGGTCTACAGTTCAATAAATTCTTAATAAGGCCAAAAGGCCGCATTAGGAATTTATGTATATTGTTAAAAGACTATAATGGCCATCTATAGTTAAAAAGAAAAATTAAAAGTTCTTTTGATAGAAATTCAAATTGAGACATACTTTTAACAATTTCCTAATCATTTCATTTTGTTTATTTAAAAAATAATTTAATCTTTTTATTTTGTTCCCAATATGTTAAATTTCTTAAGGTGCTTAAGCGGTTAAAAAATCTTAATTTACATTTTACTAAATATCATTTTTTTTTCCTCAGAAAATTGTTTCTTCACCAGTACTACTACATTAGTTTGAATGAAATGAATTACTAACAATGGGCAATTCTTGGGTGGGGAAAAAAAGTATGTTTCAAAACAAACAAAATAAAAAGACTAAATCTAAATAAAAAAAAGGAAATGATTTTTTTGACCAAATAAAAGGAAATGAATTGACTAAACTATTGTTTAAATAAATAAAATGATTAGGAATATGACTGAATTATATTAAAATTTTGGTTAAAGGTACTTTTAATTTTTCTTTTTAACTATATATGGGCATTCTAGTCATTTAACATTATTTATAAATCTTTAATGAGGCCTATTGTCTTTATAGAAATTTGTTAAAAGTGTAACCCTGAATTAGGATTTTGATATTTTGGTTGGATTTAATCAAAATTCACCCAATAAACTAAACCCTACAAACACTATATTTAAACAAATTTAAATATGAATATGAAATGAACAATCGTATAATATACGGAGAAATAATGTATTCTCTCACAGGTTGGTTAATTAGGAAATAATATAAAAGATAAGAATTTTAATAGTATATAAAAATAATCCAAACAAAATAAACAAAAAATGTAAATCCACCAATAAGGAATATAAAATCTATATATAACAAGCGTGAACATTGCAATTTATTTTTAAATTCACAAGAAAATTAAATGAATATAAAAATGTGCCTAGCTGAACCTCAACAAATAAAAACCTAATTTTTTCCATCAACAAAAACCTAAATTATATCACCAATAATAAAATATTGATTAATTATGGATCAAAGTCCAAAACCCTTTGTGGCAAGTTATATATTATTTATAAATTATGAATTATAAACAATATTACCTTGGGTCCTTAATATAAAAATATTGTACTATAAACTATATCTTATATTAAGAACTAAAAATAGTATATAATTATTTCTCATATCTCCAATAATACACATGAAAGATAAGAGAGAGTAATAAAATTTAGGGAAAATAAACTTTTGGTTTATATATTTTTGACTCAGTTGTAACTTGTAACTCAATCTTCAAACTTTAATTCATTAAAAATCAATTTTTATAGTTTTTACTCAATTGAAACTCACTCCCATATAGTGTTAATTAATTATTTTAAACTTGAGTCCCTAAAATTTATTAAATAAAAATTTTATTTTCTAAAATTCAAGGACTAATATTTTAAACGGTTAAAACAATATAGGGACATAATTGCATCAAGTCAAAGTTTAAAAAGTGAGCTACAATTGACTCAAAATTATATCAACCTCCTCTCTATTTACTATAAATTATAGAGACCTCCTTTCTGTTTTAAAAATCTATAGACCTTCTTTAAAATCAAAATATATGTTGCATAAACTTTTTTTTTAGTGTTGAGATTAAACTTTCATACATCCAATTGTTAGTTGGACGTTAAATCATAGCATTGAGTCATTGACCCATCATTTTGACCAAAATGTACCTCCTTAATATAAAGATTACTTATGAATTATTTAATCACATATCTTTATCCAGAAATTAAAAAAATTATATAAATTTTCGACTTTTTTTTTTGTGATACTATTAAATTGATAATCATATTACAACGTTAATTAATTTTAAAATATAAATTTTTATTTTTCAACAAAAATTGCATGTTTAATCTCATTTATTTATGATATAATCTTTTAAATGCATACTTTAGAAAATGTTTTGCAATTGTATATATGTATTTTCAATTAAATTATAAATAAATATAAAAAAATTATAAAATTATGAAAATGATATAATTTTGAGATATTTCTATTAATATATTTTAATTATATTTTATTAAAAATATTTTTATTAAAAAATTTAATCAAATTTATGATCAAGTGTTAATACTTTTCACATAAAAAATTACTTAATTTTTTTCTAAATGTTGTAAAATATTTAATAGATCATTAATAAATATTAATATTAAAAGATAAATTATGGATTTGGTATAATGAGAGGTATATTAGTAAACAAGATTTATTTGAATATGGCTTTTAATTAAAAAATATACTCTATGAATCATTTTAGAATATTCTTTAACGCTGTTAATGGTTTAGACTAAAATGTATGCTTTAAAAATAGAAGGGATGTTAGTGTAATTAAGGTAAAACATAAGTAGTTAGAGTATTTTACTCAACAAGTATTAGTACATGTGTATTGTTTATTGTGAAGGACCTTAAAACATAAGTAGTTAGAGTATTAGTTCATATCTATGTGATGTCTCAATTAGATTATATGAAGTTAGCTATAGGTGTGAGCACTTATATATGCACTTTTTTATGGGAAAATTAGAGAGAGGGACCAAGTAAAAGTATTATTTATTGTGAAGGACCTTAAAAAAATGTAATTATTTAGAATGACTAAATTTTAAAATATAAATTTAAAAATACTGAATTACTCTTAGGGCCCGTTTGGTTCAATCTCATTACACCCTGCAGTGCAGTGCAATGCAATGTAATGATAATGCAATGCAATATTAATTACAGGGGTAGTGTTTGATTTGATTTTTAAGTAACGTGCAATGAGTTAATATTTTAACTATTATTTAAAATTAATATATTACACAAAGTCTATTTTACCCCTTAATATAATTTTTATAGAAAAAATAGTTAAAAGCCGGCAACGGTGGGGATGGAGGAGGAGGAGGTAGTGGCGGTGGCAATGATGGGGGTGGCGGGGGAGGAGGAGGTGGTGGTGGGCCGTAGGTGGTGGGCCGGTGGCTGGGCCGGGGGTGGCGGGGGAGGAGGAGGCGACGGCGGCGGCAGGCTGGGGCCGGTGGCAGGGCCAAGGGTGGCGACCGGGGGGGAGATGGTGGCGGTGGAGGTGGGCGGCGAGGTTGGAGGAGGAGGTGGTGGCAGTGGGAGGTGGGCCGGTGGCGGCGGAGGAGGAGATGGTGGTGGTGGCGATGGGTGGTGGGGTTGGAGGAGGAGGTAGTGGTGATGAGCCAGCGGCAGGGGCGGCGACGGCGGAGGTGGAGGTGGCGGCAGCAAGTGGCGGCGGTGGAGAAGGAGGTGGTGGTAGTGGCTGTGGGCGGGTGGCGGCGGCAGAGGAGAAGGTGGCGATGGGCGGCAATGGGGGTGGAGGTGATGGGGGTGGAGGAGGAGGAGGTTATGGCGTGATGCGGCAAGTGAAATGAGATAAGTGACACAAAGACAAGGGAAACTAAAGGGTAAATTTGACTTTTTAAACCATGCAATGGGATGGTAATGAAGATTCATAGGGGGGAGGTATGAATGAGGATTACCAATTTTTTGGTAATCATCATTACCATGGTAAACTCTATTACCATACTAAAGAGCAACCAAACACTCTTCTCCTGGTAATGCAATCATGATTACCATTGCAGGTATGCAATGTGGTTGAACCAAACGGGCTCTTAATAAAACTTCCCACATTCTCTCATTTAATATCTCTCACATTCTATTTTAAAACTAATTTGAATTTTATTTTCAGCTAAAATTAAAACAGTCAAAATCATCAATGACATGATGCTTTTTTAACATTTATTTTTCGTCAACATAATCATATGATAAATATATTAAGATTATATGAAATTTTTTATTTTTAAAATTCAGATAAATTTATTTTTTTTAATAAAAGAAAAATTTTCAAACTCACTAGTTTTAATTATGTTAAAAATTATTATGTTTATGCTGGTAAAAAATAAAAGTTAAAAAAATCCTGCCATGATGATTTTTATGATTTTAATTGTGGTAGAAAATAAAATTCAAATTACTTTCAAAATAGAATGTGGGAGAGATTGAATAAAAGAACATAAGAAGTTTGACCAAAGATAATTTAGGTATTTTAAATTTAATTTTTGAAATTTAATCATTCTAAATAATTATATTTTTTAAGGTCCTTTATAATAAATAATATTTTTTCTTGGTCACTTGCCTTTTTTCGGCTTCTCCAGGTTTCATTCTCTCCCAATCTCACACACGCACACACTGTGCATTGTCTGGCTGTTAAAAAGATGGTAGAGTTTTAAAACGATTTTAAATCTTAAACATCAATGGTAAAATGAATTATATTTAACCTAGAAAAGTGACGTTTGGGAGATTTTTTTTTTTTTTTTGCGGTCGAGGAGCTGCTCAGTTGGTGTTACAAAAAGTGAATATGTGCATTTTCCTTAACTGCCATTGGAATGCATGTGTTTTTTATTGCAACCATGATTTTATACTGTTGAGAAATTTTTTTATTACAAAATCCTTGCGGAAAAAAATAATTATAGCTTGTTTCGAAACACTTTTAGGAAAACTTGGATTATTATTCTATTCAAATAAAAGCAGCGCAAATGAATTTCTTTTTCATGTATGATTTATTATATAACTTACATTATTTTGGTACTTATAACTAATTATCATTAAATTAATTTTAAAGTTAATATTACATATTTTGATTTGATTTAACAAAAGTATATGACGTAAACAAATTTAAATGCCTGATTCTTCTCCATATTTTTATTGGGGGCACTTACATTTTTGTTAAAACTTAAAAATATATTAAATAAGTTATAAATATATACTTTGTTTATACCATTATGTGGTCAAATTCAAGTATTTTTGGGCTTAATTAAGGGTAGCTCTCCCAAATGAACTTTTTTGCATTCACATGATTTCAAACTTGAGATCTTGTGTTTAAGCTAAAAAAGTCATTTTCACTAAGACCAATGCCAATTGGTGTGATCAAAACATGTGTGTATATGCGTAGTTTACATGATTAATAAAAAGGAAAATCCCTATAAACTACCCTCGAAATCGCTAAATTCCGTTTCAGTGCAACGAATTCCAAAAACCCGAATCAGTCATGTGTCAGTACGAAATGAATAGTGCAGAGGTGCCAAAAGACGATTTTGCCCTTCAGCCCTCATTCTCGCCACTTTCAGAATAACAACATGAGCCTCTTAATTAACAACTTCAGGTTCTTGATTAATAACTCTACTTTATTCTTTCACTTATTCACATTTTCAAAATATAGTGTTGTTAATGTAAAAATGGTGTTGTTAATAAAGAAAGAGGTGTTGTTATTGACCTTGAAACTTAAATTACGAAGTTGTGAAATAAGAAATAAGAGTTGTTAATGTAGAATATGATATTATTAATAACAAGACCGGTATTGTTATTGTGAAAGTAAAAAGATGAAACTGAAGTTGTTAATCAAGAAGACGAAGTTGTTAATTAAGAGGCTCGTGTTGTTATTCTGAAAGTGGCAAGAATGAGGGCTGAAGGGCAAAATTGTCTTTTGGCACCCCTGCACTGTTCATTCCGTACTAACACATGACTGATTCGGGTTTTTGGAATTCATTCACTGAAACGGAATTTAGCGATTTTGAGGATATTTTATAGGAATTTTCCCTTAATAAAATCTGACGTCTTTCTTGCATTCTCTTATCTTCCAGCAACTTCAGTTGGATTCCTTGCGAAGGACAAAGTTCGGAACGGAACCAACAATATTGTAAAATATCAACCTTCCATTTCTTGTATCCACAAAGATATAATTCCAATATGGCAACTAATTTTCCTTTATAATAATAATAATAATAATAATAATAATAATAATAATAAGATGGCGAATTGTATTAATTGCAGTTAATTGAGGGTAATAAGGAGAGAATAAAGAAGATGTTAAATAAGGTCGAATTGTCAATATCTTCTTATGATATAGCTTGGGTGGCAATGATACCTTCACCTTCACCTTCTTGTCAATTGCTTAAGGGCAAGAATTGAAGCCGAAGTAGATAGAAGAGAGTCTTTGGTCAATAGAGGCATTAATGTATTCCTCTGGTCCTATTTACCTACATTTTTGGGTGGATTGGGCTTTACATTTGCTCAGTTAAACCCATTAGGCCTAGAGAGTCTATAAACTAATGGAGGACCTACGTTTCCCAAGAATTTCTAACCCAATGATGAGTATTTTTAGGCCAAATCTTTCTTTCTTCTTCGAAATTCTTGGATCTAGACTAAGGTTTTGGGATTTTTGGGGGAAAAACCATGTATAGCCCTTCCTCCTCGAATTGAGGTGAGACTTGCCTCTTGAGCTAATCTAACATATTCAAAGATACTAGTTCTCTTGTTTAGATTACCTTTGTAAAATTTGTGTCATAATTTAATATTATGGATTACTCTAAGTAATTCTAGGAACTCTATAGAAACTTTTAGGTTGTTAAGAGTTATAATTTGATTCTCTAAGAGAGTATTTAAGGAGTCCGGGAGATTCTAAATATTGAATTGTTAAAATTTTAACCCCAAGATGGTTTGGGAGTTCTAAAGACTCCCAATAATAATATTTTATTGCTTTTAGGCTACTCTTAGCTGCCTTGTGTAATTCTAGGGAGTTCTAGAGAACTCCAAAGAATAGTGGGAGATTTTTAGGAGCTCCAGAGAGTTGCAAGGAGTTTAATTAGAGTAAATAAAATATATTTTAGCTTTGTTAATTAACCATGTTATTAATTTATAACTCAGATTAACTCAAAGAGCACTAGCTTGTGCGTATACCTGCCTGTGATAAAATTTTGATAATCGTGATACTTGAGGTAACTAGATTCCTTTTTGGAGTATAGTTACTAGATGTTCACAGTCTTGCGAACTTAGATTTTATTATGTTTAACTCTTGGATTTTATATATAATTGCCTTGTGTGACTATGATATATATTTTGTGATAATGAGAACATCATATGGTATAATTGTGGTAACTGTTTATGATTGTGAAAACAAGAACATGAGATTGATATACCATGACCTAATGATATTACACTTGTATTATATGTTATGAGATAACTGTGTAATTGAAGACAATTAATTTTAAGGAGAGGAGCTTGATGAAGTTTGAGTATTGTAGTCCTACTAGGTATACTACTATACGGTATACCATGGTTGGCTTTTATTGTCCCTAAATGGTAACCTGGGATTACGGCACCTCATGGAATAAAAGGTGAGGGAATCCATGGTTCACTGTGTACTCTACTGTACTTTGGTTGGTCTGTACCACACACCAGAGAGCTAGTAAGAGTTCCCAATCACAGGGAAGACTTAGCCCATGGATTCAAGCTGGCAGAATAGAGGAGATAAGGCAAAAATTGAATAAATAAAGTTAATAAATGAATATTTACTCATATTAAATCTTTGATGTGATATTGTTGTTATATTATATTCATTGCATTCACTTATTGCGAATTGTCCACTTGGTACCCACTACTACAAGACATAGATTTTACTACCTCAAAGGACATCCATTTTTCAAAAAGGGAAGTAAAAAATAAAGGTAATGGCATTTTTGTAATTTTATGTATTATTTTTTATAGATTAGATATCCCAATTTCAAAAACGGATTTTGACATCCCAATTCTAAAAACGGACACCAAAAGTCCACCTTTGGCATCCCTAATTAAATTAGGTATGCCAAAAGCTGATTTTAGCATTTCTATTTACATTGGGGATGTAGAAGGGTTGCCTTCTTCGAACTCAAATACATACATTGTCAAAAAAAATCCTTTGCAACACACACCGCCCTCCTTGCTCTTTCCTCCCTCCCCCCCTCTCTCTCTCTCGCCCCTCATGACATTTCTCAGTTTCTCTAAGAGGAGCTGCAAAGAGAGACGCACACTCCATAGATTCAAATGGCTTCTTCCAATTCGTCCTTCTATGTTCTCACCATCCTCCTCGCTTTTGTCATGCCCTTCGATGATTCTACCTGTGATAGTAATCTTTCTCTTCATCACTTCTCAAATCTAACATGTTAGCCTCTATTTACATTCTCTTTGCATTTGGATCTTACTCTCTTGTCTGTTTATTATTATTATATAATTTCCTTTCTTTTTTCACAATCAGATCTAGTACGATGTATGTAAAGATGAAGAGAATGGATTTTTTAATTCAAAAAAGAGAGTTGCATTGTTCACAATCACTGTAGACATCACTGTTCATAGTCTTTGTTTATGCTTTTATAAAAAAATTGTGAACCAACTTACGACGTCTGTTTTAAGAAAGGGATGCCATAAGTCTCTTCTGTTGTTCTTTTTTTTAACAGACGTTGTTCTTAAGTTTTACTACGTTGTTCATATAGGCGTCCCCCTACAAAGGGACAGAAAATACCTAAAAATGGATGTTAAAAGTGTTTTCTGTAGTAGTGATCGATGAGCACATAGTGATCATGTTCTAGGATGGGATTTAGTTACTGAGATATCGATCTTGCTCTTTCCATAATTAACATTTTTCATGTCAAAATGATAAGGTGAGGAGCTTCAGAAAAGGTGTTGGATTCATAAATACGATCCTATGAGAATTGTGGTCTTTCCTTCATGTTTTTTGCCACTAGGAACTTTATCTCATTTTCATTGATTTGATTGGATTTAATTTGAGACTTGAACTAATTTGATTGAATTGAGGGCCGGAGGCCTGGAGCGAAGCTCCTGTGTAATGTACTTGCTATGAGGACAAAGGCTTGGAGCTGAGCTACCTATAACTGATATAATCGTCACAAGGGCGTGTTTATAACTTTCAATGTATGTGAGATTATATATGAATTGTTTTAATTAACCATAATCGACTTGTATGTGTGCTCGTTCCTTTTCTATTAAGGTTAAGATTTAAAAAGTAACGTTATGACATTTATAACCTCAATAGACTCGTGGTGACTCGTTTCCTTTTCTATCAAGGTTATCTTATAATTTTTTTTAAAAATATCTATGCTAAGTACATAGTTTTTAAGGGAGAATGTTATGTTAGTTGAGTTAGTTAACATGACATATATTTTTTAAAACACTCTAGTGAATTTTTTTAATTCCCTCATTTCCTATCCTACTTGATTATTATTGTTTGAGCATCAATAGAGGTAAATTAGGAAAATATTGATAAATATGATAATTATATCTTATATTTAAGACCAAAATCAAATATCTAAATATATGTTATATTAAGGGACGAGGGAGTATCTAATTCATAGAAACTTCTCTGGTTACGTCTCTTTGTATGTGATACCTGTTTTTCATTTTTATTTTTTTTTATATGACATGTAGCTTAAATCTTTTTTTTTTGTCTAAAAGCTTAACTCTAATTTCAAACGTTGATCACATAAAGTGTCATCTTTAAGGGCTTGCTTGGTACAAGGAACATCTTAGGAGGGTACGGAAAGGAAGGGAAGATTGAGAGGGAACTTAAAAGAGTGAGCTGTTTGGTAGACATAGGAACAGAACATAGGTTGAGGGAAGATGAGATGTTTGGTTGGAAGAAAAGAGACTGGTTTAAGTGGGAAGATTGTGTGAAAAACCTAAAATACCCTTAACTTCACCAGAAGTTCAAGTTCGAACTTAACATTCCAGTTTGAACTTAACAACCCAGTTTGAACTTAATAACCCTAGTTCAAACTTGATCTCGTCTTCATTGTTCATCGTTTTCCTCAGGTACTATTCATCGTTTCACCAAAAGTTCAAGTTCGAACTTAACATTCTAGTTCGAACTTAACAACCCAGTTCGAATTTAATAACCCCAATTCGAATTCGACCTCGTCTTCACTGTTCATCGTCTTCCTCGTGGTACTATTCATCGTTTCAGCTTTCGACTCTGCTTTTCTTTCACATATGTTTATCCAATACGACCCATATCACAAACATATCAATTTATAAACTCATACTAAATTAACCCACATACACACAGCCTTATAGCATTTTACGCATCTTTCTAGTTTTTCAACATAGAGCACAGACATCAAACATATTGGGTTCTTCATGCCATAATCCACAACAAAATCAGAGCAACATTACCTTGATTTTGAGTTTTGTTTCACACGCCGTTTGCCTCTTCCCTTTTCCAGACAAGCTTTTGAGTCTATACCAAGCTAGTGCACCAAAGTCTTTCGCATGTTGTGCCTCCGTCTTTTATCTATTGTATATGTTTTCAGGGGCTTTTTTGTCTCAAATTTTATCTTGCCGGGAACTTTTTCAAGTTCATCCCATTTTTTGTGGGAACTCACTTTCCCATATTTAAAGGAAGATTCGACTTGGCGGGAATCACAGTTACGGTCACTTTGGGCAGCGAAACGTGTTTTAAGCAAATGAACTTTGCAATCTTCCCTTTACCTCCTCAACTTTCCGCATAACAAACAGGGCGTAAATAGTATTGAGAAGAGACACATTTTCCTATTATAATGAAATGTTGGCCTACTGAACCTAGCTCATTTTTATTCTCTGCTCTAATTATGATGTTCATGTGGTTTATCATGTGATAAGTTATTTATTTTAAAATAATTAATAACCTTTAATTAATTTGGCTATTAGGCACAGTTGTTGACAAGTAATACTCTACTTTTATATGGTTATATACGTTAGAGCAAGCGTTTCACCCAAGAGGGGGGGTGAATTGGGTGATACTAAAAATTTCGTTGCAAATATAAAAACTTGACGGTGAATATAATGTAGTAAAAAGTAAGGAGAAATATCACCGAAATGTACACCGGGAGTTATACTGGTTCGGCCACAACCACTTTGACCTACGTCCAGTCCTCAGAGTTTCTCTGAGAGTTTCACTATAATTTCAAAGATTCAGTGGGTTTTAGGCACCTCGGTACAAGCAAGTTCCTTCGCCTAGACACTCGCTCCCCCTTACAAATTGTAATCCAATCCAATCACAACTCAAGGTTCCACAACCTTAAGTTACCTCAATAACAAATATTGAGTTTGAATGAAATATCTCTCTTACAGAGTGAATAAGAATCACTGAAGTATAGAATTACAAGTATCTGTAAAACAGAGTATTGAGCATGAACTTGATAATGTGTTCATGTGTGCTCTTGTTCTTATCTCTGTTTGGATGTTCCCATATATATAGATGTGTTGATAATGACTGTTGGAACATTTTCTTCTCACCCGTTAGAGCTTGCGCAACCACTGTTGACTTTTCCAGATTTTGAAAAATATCTGTTTGCAGTAGGTGGCGGTAGGTAGCATTTGAACGTTGCATTTGACTTTCCTTATTTGGTAAGATCTCTTTATTGTTTATCTGCGAATATGCTAAGAATACTAATACAATGAAGGGTTAATCACATAGGAAACAAATCAATGAACGTTGGGATGATTTCTGAATTTTTGGGTTTGATTACTCGGGTAGTGCATAGAGTAAAGCAAATTACAAACCTTGGAAATACCTGTTTACTCGAGTACTCACTCGAGTATACTACAATTTTCTTCACAGGTTACTCGATGCTTTACTCCAGTAATGTTGGCAGGATTTCTGGCCGAGAGCACTTCACGTTTTGTTTACCTGTTTACTCGAGTACCACCTCGAGTGAACATCTATTCTCTGCATAGCTTACTTGGGTGGATACTTCAAGTGCATTGTCAATAACTCTGCAGATTACTCGATTACTGACTCGAGTAATCTCGTTCAAGTCTTTGACATAAAACTATTTAATACCTGTATACTTGAGTGGTGCCTCGAGTGAAGTGTGATTAGAATATTTCATATTAATCGAGTGTTACCTTCAAGTTTTGTTTACCACAGTGATTTACTCGAGTTGCTCCTCAAGTAACATTAGCAGGATTGGAATGCCGAGAGCAACATATTTCTTGAAGCTGGGGACTCGAGTACTAACTCGAGTAACGTTGGCAGGCCGAGAGCAACTGGAAGTGATTTCCCTGATTACTCGAGTCCTTACTCGAGTAACATTGGCAGGCCGAGAGCAACTGGAAGTGATTTCCCTGATTACTCGAGTACTTACTCGAGTAACGTTGGCATGATTGCATGGCCGAGAGCAACTCATTTCCTTGTGGCAGGTTACTCGAATGTTGACTCTAGTAACTCTTCTTTTCATTTCATATTACACGAGTCGCCCCTCGAGTGATGTTTCTGGCCGTGAGCTACTTGAGGTTCTGTGCTCTAGTTACTTCAAGTTTCTGTCTCATTACTCGAGTTCTTACTCGAGTGACCCTTAGAAATTCTGCCAGTGAAGAAGTTTCTCAGCTTTTTCTCTTGGCCTTTCTTCAGTACTCCAGTGCTTACTTCAAGTGATGATTTGCTTTGTCATTACTTTGTTCAAACTTATTTGTTTATCAAATCTTTTTCACACCCATTCTTTGTTATCATCAAAACATGTGAGGTCTAGCATTCTCCCCCTTTTTTTATGATGACAAAAACTTGGTGATTTTGAACAAAGTTTTTAAAATTGAGTTCTCAAATAAACACTTCTTGAAATCAATTGTAACTTTGAAATCCTTTTTGAAATAAGTTGTTAAGGGTCAATTCAAAGTGTTTTGGAAAGTTTTGAAAAATATAACATATTCACCTTGCATATATAATAAACTCATTAGTCCCACAATGTAATATAACTTAAAACTTAAATGCACTTGAATTGAAATTGAACTAGAATTGCATTAATTAGAATTGCATTACTGAATTATAAATATGAAAAGCTCCCTAAATCCCATGTACACCCATATACCCGAAATAAAAGAGGCTCAGTCAACCACAAAATCACTCAAGCTCTTCTCCCCCTTTTTGTCTTCATCAATCAAGTGGAGAACTAGAAGGCTTGACTGCAGATATTGGCTTGACAGGAAGAACCAAGGAGCCATCTAAACTAGAAGAATCAAAAGAGGAGCTGGAAGATTTTGGTTCAGGAAGGTTGAGTAGAGGAACATGAATGTCATCTCTTGGAGGGATTGGAGATGACTGATATACAACAACAAAGGTGGTCTCAACCTCTTCTGTGGCACCTGTAGAATGATGATCAGAGGATGAGGGAGAGATCTCCTCTGTATGAGTAGGGGAAGGAATAGGTGTAGGTGTGGGTTCAGGCTGAACTCTGGGTGGTGAATCCTCAATAGTGATGTGGATAGTCTTATTGGTTTCAGGATCATCCACTGAGCATAGAATATCTCTAGGAAGAATAATAGGGATTTTGAGTGCAGAAGGTCTAGGTTCAAGGGGGCTAAACTCTGGAAGTTTGGGAAAGGAGATCTCAGGGACAGTTGGCTCAACCTCAATATGATGATGCTCTGAGGGGATGTTCTTTGGAGGTGAGAATGCCTTAGGAACAAATGATGGACTAGTAGAAGGTCCAAGACCCATAGAGTCCAATCTAGCCAGAATCAACCTCAGAGTCTCACCTTAGGCACGCTGCTCTGCTAACATCTCCTCGTGCCTCTTGTCTATCCTTTCAACCAATTCAACCATCTTGTAATTCATATGAGTTATCAATTCGGCATTGGTATTTGTAATGTCGATATGAAATCCCTTTAGTATATTCTCTATGAAATGTTGAAGTGTGGTATTGAGGAATGAAGGTGAAGAAGTAGTGGCAGCTGGAGCAGAGGACTGAGTATCATTCATTCTACTTGTCTCAGTCTCAGTCTTCTTCTTCTTCCTGGGACCAGACTCCATAGGGCTTTTGAGGGGTATCTCAATATTAAGCTTCCCAATCTGGTTTCTTCCAATTGGAGTGATCCTCTTAATGGGCTCCTTATTCTCCAAATACCATATCTTGTTTTTCTTTAGAATAAGAGAAATGATCTAAGGATATTGGCATAGGAGTAGTTGCTTTCCCTTTTATTTTGTACCTCTGCATCTCAAAGAAGATGTATTCTCCCAAGTCCTTTTGTTCCTTCAGGAGTAGAGAAGCAAACCACCTATAGTCTCTGTCAGAGATATGGGTGTAGTTATTGGCTTTGTTCACAAGGGATCTAGAGTAAATATGCCAAAGAACCCTGTGATGGTCACACATGTCACTTGGTTTAAAGTTAAGAGGGCCCACTAGCTCACCAGGTCTAAGGACAGTGAAAATCTGGTTAGGTTCAAGCTTGGAATAGATGTCATCAGGGGGATTTTCTATTCCTAACCAAATATTGATCCTAGAGGGTGAGATAAGGATTTTCTGGCCTCTAACTGTTGTGGTCATTTCTTCCTCTGCAGAAGTCATATTAGGTTCATCTAGGATTTCTAGGTTGCAGTAGAAATGAGTGACTATTTTAGTGCAAAAAGGAAGTTTAATTGACAACCAAGGCATAAAAGGTTCAAGGAAGGGACTTAGGTCATACTTCAATACCTCCTGAAGAATCTTGAGATCCACACTGTGAGGTTTGCATACTTTCCTTCTTGAGAACTGTGTCAGGTACTTTTGAGATTCCTTCAATTTGTTGACATTGAACCCTTTTGGAGGTTTAGTGATTTCTTCTTCTGGAAATTCTGGCTTTTTGGAGGATTGGCCCTTCTCTAATTGTTCAAGGATCCCAGCCATAGCTTTGGCAACATTCACATCATACTTTGGCTTTTTGGAGGGTTTCGGAGTAAAAGAGGGAGTGGAAGAATCAAAAGGTAAAGGAGAAGGTGACTTAGTACTTTACCTTTCCCAGTTGAGGTGCTTTTATTTGATTGAGCCCTTATGACCACTGCTCTTTGATCACAACACCTTTCTCCTTTGGTTGGATTTTGGCCTTTGATCTTGGAGTGAGCTTTCGTCTCTTTCTAGGAGGAGAAGAAAGAGGGTCAGAGGGTTGTCGAGATCCAGAAGAGTCTATAGGAGTAAGATTCTTGGTTCTAACCATCTTGATTTAGAGAAAATAGAAATCTCAGAAAACCAGAGTGAGAAGTCGCGAGTTAGGGCAAAGAGAATCTGAGCAAAATAGGAAGTTTTTGGAGCTAAGATTTGATGGGTTTGACGAAAATCAAGCAAGGAAGAGATTGTGAAAACTTTTTGTGAGAGGACTGAGTGATTCACTCGAGGAGATTTTGTGAAAATGACTGAGTTTACGACTGTTAAAGACCTAGAACCCGATATTACTCGAGGCCTTACTCGGGTGATTATCAAGTTTACTGGAGTCCCTACTCGAGTGATCATATAGAAAATTCTAAAATAATTCATTTAAATTGCGTACCTGGTATGAATAATATTGTAATTATCTATGTATGTTCCCTCGATCATTTAATAGCCATTTTAGAACATATTTGAGTTGATTCTCATCGAATTTGTGATCTGGACCTGCAGTCACTCGAGGCCTTACTCGAGTAAAGTTCAAGTTTACTCGAGGCTTCCCTTGGGTAATCTGTCTTTTCTCCTCTTGACTATTCATTTTCCACCAAATGAGCCATTTGATTTAAATTCCATGTGACTTGAGACTTCACTACCAGTTTTTGAAGTCCATTACTTGAGTACTCACTCGAGTAATGTGCTCTTTTACTTCAAGTTGTCCCTCGGGTAATGCTGCACTGTCAGACATTACTTGAAGTTGGCACTCCAGTGATGGTGTCCTCTGATAACCTTTGTTTTTATTTCTTAAAACAGAGTTTCAATCTTCCTGTAAAACAAGTTTCTACATACTCCGATGCTTAAGTTAGTAATCATCAAAACATTATAAAATAACATTATCTAACATTATGAAAAACCGAAATAACTTACAATTCATTGGGATTTACCATTCCCAATTCTCTTCTAATGTATAGAAATTGATCTTTTGCAAGAGGTTTGGTGAAGATATCATCTAGTTGAAGATGAGTAGGAATGAATATCACTTTCACATCTTTCTTTCGAACCTGATCTCTAATGAAGTGGTGTCTGACATCGATATGCTTGGTTCTAGAATGTTGAACTGGATTCTTTTCCAAGCTTATCGTACTAGTATTGTCACAATAGATTGGTATTTCTTTGAGATAAATACCATGATCTTGTAGTTGTTGTTTTAGCCATATCACTTGTGCACAACAACTTGAGACTGCAACATATTCGGCTTCCGTTGTCGAAAGAGACACTGTATTTTGTTTCTTGCTGAACCATGATACAAGAAATCCTCCAAGAAATTGACCTTATTTGTTGGTGCTCTTTCTGTCTGTCTTGTATCCTCCATGATCAGAATCTAAATATACAACAAGATATTCACTTCTTCCTTTGGGATACCATAAACCCAATTCTGGTGTATCAGCAAGGTATCTAAAGATTCGTTTGACAGTTTCGGCATGTGATTCCTTTGGTGCTGATTGATATCTTGCACATATGCCAACACTGAATTGAATGTCCAGTCTACTTGCCGTGAGATAGAGTAATGATCCAATCATTCCTCTGTATTTTGTGATGTTATAGTCTTTCCCTTTGACATCAGCATCAAGCAATGTAGTTGAGCTCATAGGTGTGTCCGTTCCATTTGCTTCATCCATTCCATACTTCTTCAATAGCTCTTTCAAGTACTTTGTTTGAGATATGAAGATTCCATTCTTTCTTTGTTTGATTTGCAAACCGAGAAAGAAATTCAATTCTCCCATCATTGATATCTCAAACTCTCCTTGCATTATCTCAGAAAATTCCTTACACAGAGATTCATTAGTAGCACCGAAAACAATGTCATCAACATATATTTGAACAATTAAAATATCATCACGTTTTTGTTTTGTAAAAAGTGTTGTATCAACTTTTCCTCGTACAAAACCTTGATCAATAAGAAATTTACTGAGCCTTTCGTACCATGCTCTAGGAGCTTGTTTTAAACCATATAAAGCCTTTTTGAGTTTGAAAACATGGTCAGGTTGGGTTACATCTTCAAAACCTAGAGGTTTCTCTACGTATACTTCTTCCATAATGTAGCCATTTAGAAATGCACTCTTTACATCCATTTGATAGAGTTTGAATCCTTTGATGCATGCAAAGGCTAAGAGTACACGTATAGCTTCCAATCTAGCCACTGGAGCATACATTTCCTCATAATCAATTCCTTCTTCCTAATTATAGCCCTTGGCCACCAATCTTGCCTTGTTTCTGACAATAATTGCGGATTTATCAAGTTTGTTCTTGAATACCCATTTAGTGCCAATGATCGGATGATCCTTGGGTCAGGGTACCAAATCCCAAACTTGATTTCTTTCAAATTGATTTAGTTCTTCTTGCATTGCTATAACCCAATCATTGTCTGATAGGGCTTCATCAATGTTAGAGGGTTCAATCTCAGAAATGAATGCAGAAAAACTTACTTCATTGAAAATTCTATTTCTAGTTTTCATCCCTTCATTCACATCTCCTATGACTTGATCTAAGGGATGACTTTTATTATATTTCCAGGCTCTAGGTTGTCCCAGTGATTGCTCTTCTTCCTTGGTTTCATCAACTTCTGGAATAAGAGATTTAGAAATAGATTGACCATTTTCTTGATTTAAAACAACTTCCTGCTCTTCATCAATGGTTTTGTCAGAGGATTCAAATTCATTAAATACAATATGAATTGATTCTTCAACAACACATGTTCTTTTATTGAAAACTCTATATGCTTTACTCCGGATAGAATATCCTAGGAAAATTCCTTCATCAGTTTTAGAATCAAATTTTCCTAAGTTATCTTTACCATTATTATGAATGAAACACTTACAACCGAAGATGTGTATATGAGCAATGTTTGGCTTCCTTCCTTTGTACAGCTCGTATAGTGTCTTTCCGAGTTTTGTTCTAATATAGGCTCTATTTGAAATATAGCATGCTGTGCTCATAGCATCAGCCCAGAAAACTTGAGTCACGTTCTTTTCATTTAACATTGCTCTAGCCATTTCAGTGAGCACTCTATTCTTACGCTCCACGACTCCATTTTGTTGAGGTGTCCTTGGAGCAGAGAAATTGTGATCAATGCCATTAGTATCACAATATTCTTCAAAGGCTTGATTTTCAAATTCTCCACCATGATCTGTCCTAATACCTGTAATGGACATACCTTTCTCATTTTGCACTTTCTTGGCAAAAACAATAAATTCTTCAAAGGTTTCATCCTTTGATGATAGAAAAATAACCCATGTAAATCAGGAGAAGTCATCAACAATGACCAATGAATATAAGTTGCCACCAAGACTCTTTACTCTTGCTGGGCCAACTAAATCCATATGCAATAATTGTAGTGGTCTATTTGTTGAAATCTCATTTTTCAATTTGAAAGATGATTTAGTTTGTTAACCCTTTTAACATGCGTCATAAATCAAATCGTTTTTGAAATTTACTTTGGGTAATCCAAGAACTAAATCCTTTTTGAGTAGTTTGCCTGGTTAATGCATGTTGACATGAGCCAATCTCTTATGCCATAGCCAACTTTCATCTGCATTACTTAGAAATCAGTTTTCAGATTTATTTCTACTAATATCTAGAGTATAGCAGTTACCTTCCCTTTTTGCTCTGAGCTTAGCCTTGATATTCTTCTTATCAAGTAGTAAGTCTTTCTTATTGATAATTACACATTCCTCTGAGTCAAATATTACCCAGTTGTTTTTGTCTGCACTTTGACGCACACTTAGCAAGTTATGGCACAATCCTATGCCTTTGTCATTTTTGATTTCACCAATTCCTGCTATCCTTCTAGTTTGATTTCCTCCAAATTTTACCTTTCCACCTTCTTTAGGTTGCAATTTAGTAAAACTTTTGAAATCACCGGTCATATGTTTGGAGCATCCACTGTCTATGTATCACTTGTTGTCTTTGGATGCTTTGAGACATATCTGCAATTAAATACACTTAATTCTTAGATACCCACTTCTTTTTGGGTCCTTTTGGGTTAGTACAAGAAATTTTTGAAACATATGATCCTTTAGGTACCCATTTGGAGGTTCCTATCGTTCCTTTCTTCTTATGAATAGATGAAGAGGTATAATGACCTTTTCTATTACAGTAATTATAAAATCCAAAAGGATTTGATGTATGTACAGAATACTGGAAATAATTCAAATATGACTTACCTCCTGCTTTCTTTCTACCTTTCCTTCTATCTGATTTTGGATCATATCCAATACCAGATCGGTCATTTACAAATCGTTGAGCTTTTAAAATCACATTTAACATCTCACTTCCTTTAGTAAATTTTTCAAGAGTTTTTGTGAGATCAGTGTTTTTCTTTTTCAAAGAAGAACAATTCTCACAATCCTTTTCTAAACTTTCTTAAAGTTCAATTTCAAGAACTTTGTTTTTCTTTTTGAAAACAACTAATTCTTTAACTACTTTGATGAATTCAGAATGTAAAGCATTATATTCAGAAAGTAATTCATCATAGGTAGGATCAGAATCATTTACCTCTTCTTCTGTTTCTTCTTGAGCAACGAGACATATATTGGCTATTTCTTCTTCATCACTTTCTTCGTCTGAGGAACTATCACCCCCATATAGCAGATACAAAGGCCTTCTTTTTGTTGAAGAATTTGCCTTTTCTCTTTTCTTTGCTCTTTTGGTTCAGCTCTAGACATTCTGATTTGATATGTCATGGTTTTCCACATTCGTAGCAGATGATATGATCTTTGTTGTTAGTTCCTCCTTTCTGAAAGTGTTTGAATCCTTGACCTTCCTTGTAGAACTTTCTGAATCATTTTATGATTAGGCCCATTTCATCATCGTCAAACTCCTCATCCTCATCTTGATTTTCTTCTTTTGCTTTTAGTGCCAGGCCTCTCTTCTTTTTGTCACCGATGTCATCTAGTTCCCGTTTGAACTTTAGTTTACTTTCATATTCAGAAAGACTTCCAAATAGAGAAGCAACTGATCTCATTTAATTCTCCTTTTGCTTCTTCTATCGCAGTGACTTTGGCCTCCCACTCTTGAGAAAGAATATTCAAAATCTTTCGTACTTGGGTATATTGATCATAGACTTTCCCAAGTGCTGCAAGTTGATTAACAAGATGAGTATATCTAAGTTCGAATTCAGATATTGACTCACCTGATTTATTTTGAAGTAGATCGAATTCAGTGACCAAGGTGTTGATCTGATTCTCCTTTATTCTTGAAGTTCCTTTATGAGCTATTTCCAGATCTTCCCACATTTCCTTTGCTGTTGGAAGTGTGCAAATTCTGAAGTATTCACTTTGACTCAAAGCACTTTTAAAAGAATCCAAGAAGTTAAAAATAATTTTACAAGTGAAATATAGGCATTTACAAGATAAATATGTGAATGACTAAAAATTTTTAACTTCCTAATCATTCACATGTTTATCTTTTAAATGTCTTTGTTTGTCTTAAAAATACCCATATTTGTTTTATAAATATTCTTATAAAAAAAATACAATAAGAGTATTATTGTCTTTTCACTAAAAAAAACTTAATTTCGTTTTGACTTAAATATTACAGTGAAATTTTAGAATCTTTTGGAATTAAGTAAAATGAAATTGTTTCCATAGGGTCTAAGTGATATTTTACTTTTAAAAAAATATTAAAATAATAGAGAGAAAACTAGTAGGACCCATAATGCAAAAAATAACGAAAGTTAAGTCACCTAATAACATTGCTATATCTGATCTCAAATAAATTGTTTATGTATACTTTTACACCCAAAAATAGTTAATTCTTACAGACGCTTATTAGCGAAATTGTTCATTGTTAAATTTGTATTTTCTCCCTATTATAAGCTTAAAAATCGTAATTATTTCGCATTGATACACGCAAACGCATAAATAATTATTATCGCTTATTACAGATATATTTGAGTGCAAATAAAAAATGTATAAGAATGAAAATTTAATATATGGAATAATTTTGAGGAAAAATTGATGATTGTGTAGAGCTATATGAAATAGTGAAATTTATTTATTAACTTAATTTGCAACTTCGGCCGATGCAATTATTGTTCAGTTGTGTGCGGTATCTTCAACTATATATTTGTAAACAGAAGACGTGTAGATAACTAAAAATATAGCAAACAGTTGAAGAAGAATTGTATCAACTGAAAATGAGTTGAAACAAATCAAGGGCTTCAATCTTTAGTTACCTATGGTTAATTAATTGTTTAATGGGAGATTATTTTTTTTAGCAATTTTCTCTGATTTCAATGAAATGTATTTTCTTTTAATTGTTGCAATATGAATGCGTCATAAATAATGGTCAGGGTTTCTGCCGTATGTATTGGAAAAGATCGGTAGAATGATGAATTTTACTTTTCGGTTGATTTTTATAACATATAAAAAATTAAGGGAAAATCCCTAAAAAATACGTTGGAAATAGGAAAATGCCAATTCAGTACATTGAAATTCAAAATTCCGGATCAGTCCATTGTCAGTACGGATGAACAGTGCCGGCGCCCTCAAAAGACGATTTTGCCCTTCAGCCCTTATTCTCGCCACTTCGGAAATAACAACACCTGGTTCTTAATTAACAACTCCGGATTCTTGATTAACAACTCTCTTTTCTTGTTTCACAACTTCGTAACAAGACCGATGTTGTTATTGTGAAAGAAAAAAGATGAAATTGGAGTTGTTAATCAAGAATATAGAGTTGTTAATCAAGAATCCGGAGTTGTTAATTAAGAACCAGGTGTTGTTATTTCCGAAGTGGCGAGAATGAGGGCTGAAGGGCAAAATCGTCTTTTGAGGGCGCCGGCACTGTTCATCCGTACTGACAGTGGACTGATCCGGAATTTTGAATTTCAATGTACTGAATTGATATTTCCCTATTTCCAACG
Source organism: Inga leiocalycina (assembly GCA_963242795.1). Taxonomy (NCBI): domain Eukaryota; kingdom Viridiplantae; phylum Streptophyta; class Magnoliopsida; order Fabales; family Fabaceae; genus Inga; species Inga leiocalycina. Next base: position 68,829,701 of record OY725326.1, read on the forward strand.
TATTTTTTAGGGATTTTCCCAATAATTAAATTACGTAAATTTAAAAAATTGGTTAAATGTAATATGTCATGTCCATTATTTTGACACCTGTGACTTCACCTGCTAAAATAATTTTTTCCCAATAGGGAGAGGAAGGACACTAGCTTAAATTTCATGTTGAATGATAATTACCTCTATTTTTTCCTTGAATTATTTTGGAAAAATAGGCTTTTAATACTAAAAAAATAGCTCTAAAATTATTTAGGACGCTTTTGGGAAATCAAACCTCTTCATAATTTTTCTAAATCTTTGAGCTTCTCAATACTTTTGGGTCCTTAGATAATTCTAGCATTTACTTTTCCTTATTTTCTTAGAAAAGTTTTGCCAATAATTCATTTTTGAGGCATCTAAATTTTTTTTGGATGTAACGAGGTATTTAAATTTTAAATAATATCATTTAGCCTCAAATGTTTTAAAAAAATCTCTTTTCTATTTTTTGAAACTTCTCTATAATTTCTTAGCATTTTCCCGTAATTATACTTGTGCTGAATAATTACTATATTATTTATATTTCCCCCCCAAAACTCCTCATATTTTCAGTGTCAACTTAACATATTTAACTAATGTTCAAAATTTGGGGCATTATACAATCAATATCTAAAAAATCTAACTTATTTTTCAAAACCTTATTTGTGGAGAGGGTGAGTGAGACAAAATGGGTCGAAAAAAATATTTGAGAGAATGAGTGGGAAGGAAAATAAGATATCTAATTATTTGATGAACAATAAAGAAAAAAGCCTTAATTTTTTTTTTTTTGGAATTCTTACCGGTATCCGGCGCAATTAGCAACTGACTAATTTGGTTGCAAGAATATAGGCTAACAATGGAGAACCTCGTTACCTCCGAATAGTTATTGCGGCTACATATCCAAACTCAAGCATAAGGTCATTAATTAAGATAAAACAACCCACATCCAATCAATCCATACACTAGCGGGTATTATAGAAAAGAATATGCTATATTCAAAAATTGTAGCTTATAAAAAGCCGGAGTAACATCATGTATATATGGGTCACAATCAATTATTTTGTGAGTTATTTTACCAAAAAAAAAAAAATCATTGTGTGAGTTAAAAAGGAAAAGGTCAACAACAGACAACAACGAGTTCTTTGACTTCCAACGTAATATAATTTGAAACTGAAGAGCATGTTCATATCAATGTTTTATAAGCCGGACCGGACGTCGAACCGGAGAGGCTTTTGGGTCATGGGCCGCATGGTCGGACTGGCGGTTCGGACCGATAACATAATTATTAAATAAAAATAATATTATATGTATATATAATTATATAAATATAAAAAAATATGAAATTTTAACATTACTTAAAAATAAACATACAAAAGCTTATATGTATCATTTTTCCTAAATCCTAAGTTCTAATACATTGAAATCATTAAAAATAACACAATAATATGTCAATAATACCAATAAACAGTTCCCGGTTCAACAACTCCGGTTCTTGGCCCAACAACCGGTCTGAAGTGACCTGAAACAGTTTAAATGGTGAAACGGTTGAACCATGTTAAACGAGTCGAAAGCCCTTCCGAGCACCTGTCTGACCATTCGGTCCGGTCCGGTTTTCACAACATTGGTTCCTACTTCCTATGACAGGCAAAATATAGAATATTTATGTATTTACTTATATATTTAATTAAATTCCATCTTTTAAAAATTTAATTCTAATAATAAGAAAGGTGTTAGTTTAAATTAAAGCTAGTGTGAATCCCATGCATTATATAGAGGGCCTAAGAAATATGATACACTGTTAATGGCTGATGAAAATGTAACTTGTTAGGGATTTATTAATTTTCTCATCATTAATATATTATATAAATAATGTTTTATTCTAAACTGAGAATATTATAAAATTAAAGCATCAGAGTTTAATTCACTGTTCCACCAAGGGATGAAAACTTCTATGTCAAAATTCCTAATTTTGTATTACAAATAAGATCACATACCTCTCTATATCAAAACTTCTTTGGCAACTAAAGAGATGCAAGAAAATGTAATCATTCTATGAAGACTAAATAGTTAACTCAATATATCAGTGTTGCTTATTTCAACAATTTCCACTGAAAAAGAAGAGGAAGAAGAAATAGATTAGAGACTATATATTTAAGTATGAATAAGATTTAAAGACTAATGGTCTCCTTTGAGTCCATAGAGAACTATTTTTTTTTTCAAGAAAACTGACTACGAGTATATGAAAATATAACAGGCATTTAGTAAAATAGCAAAATTAAATCATCCGGCAAACCTTAATCAACATCCCTATTCATGAGCTTCATGCCTTCAATATAAGAGGTGATGGGCAAAAACCTCAATCATAATAGCACCTCTCTTAAAAATCCAAATCACTATGTATCAAAAAAAAAAAATCCAAATCACTCACTAAGTCTTTCTTAAAGGATATTTTTAATGAAGATATCGCATCTCCAATCAGAATATATAGAAAATTCTTATACTAACTAAAGATAAAGTTATGGAATAAAATGTAATTGCATACAATATTCATTTTTGGATTATTTAGTTTTAAATAATTTTAAGTTAAATTGATTGAGGACAATTTAGTTCTAGATTGTAGACATATATATTTTTGGATTGTATAGATATTTGGATTGATTTTGTGTTGAATAGTTGCTGAAATTTATGTTTACAAAACATTTGCATTGTCAATTAAATTTATAAATGAGTTTTCATTATTAATTTAATTGTTAATGTGGTTTAATTTATATGGAAAATTTGGGTTTTGCCTCTTGATTGTTCAATTGAGTTGGCAAACTATCTTGTTGTTCAATTAGATAATTTTAAGCATGAATTTCAAAAATAAAGTTGAACTTAATTGTGATTGGTTTTAATAGGTTTTACCAATGCTATTAAACCTGGACTGGCCGGGTCAACCCAAAAATCGGTGACCTAGCCACGAAACTGGTCCAAGTAGGTCCCTAGCTGCTGGGGTGGGGGTGACCTGGAATGAACCGGGGACCTGAGGCAACCCGGGCGAGTTGCTAGGTTGACCTGGGTTGCCTTAAAAAAATTTACCATTACGGGCATAAATTGTATAGGTCAATATTGGTCAAAACTAATCATAATTTTGGTGTTAAAAACTATGACTTTAGTTATTAAAGGATTGTTGGTAGGAGGATTTTGTTATCAATTATCTATTTTTATATTCTATTAGAAAGAATATTTAGTAATTACTTATTCTAATATAATTGGATGATAGTTTGATATTATGATGTCAATATATCAAACAAATTGTAAGGAATGTTGAATAAGTATATGATTATTTTGTTAGTTATTATTCAAGGTTTTAAATTAATATTTAATATTTTGATGGTATGATAAGAATTTAAATTATTTATTTTTTTATTCCACATCGGTTTGGCTCCCAAGTTGACTTCGAGTTGACCAACTACCTTGACTGGTTCAAAGGCCGGTTCAGGTTTAATAACCTTGTGTTTAACTAACTAGCGCTTATGCTATTATGAGTTTTCTAATCGATTGAGTGTTACTGAACTTGATAGTTTCTCATATTTCAATTACGTGGTTGAACTTATTAATTTCTCTCTTTTATCAATCTCCCTTTTGTCTAATTAATTGATTTGGGCTAAAAGTTAATTCCTTACGAATAGTAAGTTGTCCCCCTATCTTAACTGAATCCAATACCTATTTGTCTTGTTTTCCTTAGCTATTAGTTAATTCCTTTACTTAGGATTTCAATTTTTCATTCTATAGACCCCCAAAATTACATATGTATTCATCTAGATTAGCCTTATTCTCATATAAGTTTTAAAGTCATTTGCAACTTACATTTATTTATTTTAATTGCATCTAGGTAGTAGTGTTTGCATTCTAATTCAGGCTCATTCCATTACATCTTTTTTTTACCTAAGTTCAATCCTAAAGTAAAACTCACAGATTTCTCCTTGGGAGAAATAACTTAGGTTGCCGCTATATTGCATTTGTTTAATAGTTTCTTTTGTGACAAAAGCACCATCAGCTGCAAATGTTCTTTCCTCAATGATTACTTACTTGGAGCTGGCAAATTTCTAGAAGGGAATTAAAGTATATTCTATATCATTTGTTGAAAAGCTTCTTCTCATACGAGTTAAATGTGTCTATTCCAATACCCCATTGCTCTTGTAATTCTTAATCAATGGCCACAAATAGACATCCATATCATTACTTGGTGCTCTTTTTCCAAGAATAGTCATGGATAAAATGAAGGAGATCTACTTCATACATATCCAGGGTGGGAAGTTGTGTGGCACTAAGATAACTGGCCATATACTATAACTAGTGCTAAGTTTTCTAAAAGGGTTGAAACCATCTATGTCCAAAGCAAGACACATTCCTTGGGTTCACTGCAAAATCTGAAAACTCTGCATCAAAAGCTTTCCACACCTCTGCATCTTGTGGGTGTCTTAACTTGCCATCCACATTCTTCTCAACATGGTGCCATCTCATGTGCACTACTATTTTTGAAGACATGCACAACCTTTGCAAATGAGGATTTAAGGGGAAGTATCTGAGAATCTTCGTATGTCTCTTCTTCTATTTCTTTCCCTTCCGTATAAGCTTCCACCTAGATGTATTACACCACTTACAAGTCTCTCTATTTGCATCATCTTTCCAATACAACATGTAACCAGTAGGCCATGTGTAAATTTTTGTGTAGTTTAATCCTAACTTGTTAATAATCTTCCTGGCCTTATAAAATGTATAAGGAATATCAGCATTGATGAAAGCATCACTTTGTAATAACATTAGCATCGACATCACCTTGTTAGAAATGCCACACAAACACTTGATATGGTACAATTTTATCAGAAATGACGAATTTAGAATATTTCACACCTGGATATAAAGGCTTCTCTCTATCATGCCTAAAGTAAAAAAATCTCTAGCATCTTCATCCCCTTCAAACTCTAGCTATGGACCCTACACCTCCTCTTGAGTGAAGTTGTCTAAATGATCCCCAAAAGCATCATACACTTCATCATTGACAAGATTATCTCTCTCTACATGCATGTCAACTTTTGATAATGTAGGCACATCGTACCCCAACCATATCTTTCGTTTCACCATGCATTGTCCAATACATATACTCTCATGGGAATAGCTTTACTATTAAATGCTCTCTAACTACTACTCTTGCATGCCACTTCCTAAAGTTGCATTTTGGGCATGGACAACGTATGTTACCATTAACACCAGTATGAACTGTAGCAAAATCTAAAAAAGAATCTATATCTGCCAAATATCGAGTGAGGTGCAAGGCAACTATATCCATGATCTATCCATCATTCTGATTGTTGTTGATGAAAGAGTGAAGGGTGGGATACTTTAAATTCAAAATTTTTTAATATTAGTATCAGTTGAACTGCTACTGAAACTGCTACTAATGCGAATAGTAGTAGCGGTTACTGGATAACCGCTACTAATATAGAGACAAATTCGTATCAAATGCAAGGTCCTTTAAAATTTGAATTTCAAATTTTTAGTGGTTACCAATCGCTACTTAAACAGCTACAAGTGTCCAATGGTTACTACTGCAAGCAGGATGATTTGAGAATTGAATTTCCTATTTGTAACGGTAGTCAACCGCTACAAGTGTCCAACAGCCACTACTAGAGGTGATCAAATTTGAAATTTGAATTTTACATTTGTAGCGGTTCAACTACTACTAAAGTTAGTTTTTAAACAGCTACTAATACTTAGTTATGAATCATTGCATTTTTAAATAATATGTTGTAAATTTAGTTGGCAATAATTTTATACGCTCATCGTTGAACATATTTATTTTAAATGTTAAGTAGTAATTGCATTTTTCAAAAAAAAGGTTGAGCAATATAGCAATTATTAACAAAAATATGCTATAACATTTAAACATAAAAGTTGATAGCTGACAATTGAACATAACACAATTTGTTATCGTCACATGGAAAAAAATAAAAAATAAATAGCTACTCCTCATCTAACCCAAGTTCAACATGCATCTCCTTATCCTGGCCACCTTGGTTGCCCTGCTACTATGAATCATTCTCAAATGATGAAGCAGACGGAGGCTGAAAGGGCACATCAACAATAGAAGAGATCTAAATATTGGGGAGAGTTGTAATACCCCGAAATTTGGAATTTGAGGCTTGGGAATAAGCCTAAATTAAGTGGACTGCTAAACCCCAATTTAGTAGGAGCCCAAATTTATCCCCTAATGATTCTTATATCTTTGGGGTATTAAGAAAGTAAAATGATGAACTTTGGAGAATATAATTATATTTTTGGTGAAATCACCTATGAGGTAGTGAGTGTGTCATGTGATTTTGAATGATCAAATGATGAGCAAAAATTATGAAATTTTACAGGATGAAATTAGACATCCTAAGCTTTAATTTGATAGGTCATATGACACAATTAGAGCTATATACAAACAGATATGAATTTTTGAAGTTAGCCCAGAAAAACTGAAAATTTTCTGGAACAACATGCAAAGATTGAAATTTTGGGAATTTGTGATTCCATTTAGCAAAATTTTATATTTTTACTTGAAACTAGACTCAATAAGGATTCTATAGAACTTGGAATCACTTCAATTCAATATTTCTAGAATTAGTTATGATTTTTCAAAGTTTGAGCAGAAATCTGCCAGAATTTTTAAAAAATTTGAAAATTGGGAAAATTAATTAATTAAATTGGATATATTATTATAATCATCCTCCTCCTTCTTCAGCCCCATTTCTGACGTGAACAAGCTGAAACTAGTAAGAGAAAGTTGAGAGAGCTTAGAGAGAGAAGGAGAGGAAAAATCTTGTAAAGGTAAGTGATTTCTTTGGTAAATCGGTTCCTAATGCATATAACTCCGTTCCTAAGCTTCCTATTCATGTGATTTAAGGTTGTGAAGCTCAATTTGGTGTTAGGGAAGCTAGGGTTTCAGCCACTCTTGAGAAAAGCTAGTGGGAGCTTGAGGTAACTTCCAAACTCTTGTATATTGACTATTCTGGTTGCTGTAGACGGTTTAATCGGTGAAATTTCGCCGGATTGTCTTTGGTTCTAAAAATGGAAAATGGGTTTGTGGGGCTGTTATGCTGCCAAAATTGATATTACATGGTAGTTGTAACCTAATGGAATAGTTAATAAAGTGGTTAGGAGCAGAAAAAAACACGTTTATGGAGCCGAAACCGAAAAACCCCAATTTTCCCCTAAGAACCCATATAATTCGGCCAAGGCTGTAAATGGGTCTTAGAGATGGATTTTCAATGATTTGATGGTTCCATTGAGTTTAGGAGCGAAAATTAGGTGGGGTTACAGTTGGTCACTTTTTCGGAAAAGGTTGAAAAAGCATAATTATGAAAACACCCCTAAAACCCTTAAAGCTGGGCTGTCAAGGGTATTTTTGTAATTTGACAATGAATTTGGTAATTACGAGTTCGGAAATGGATTCCTTGGGCAAAAAGATGTCAGGATAGCCAAGTTAGAATTCGAGAAAAGTACAGTTAGACGGGGTACAGCGGGCCGAGCCGAATCCCCGGGGGCATTTTAGTAATTTTTTAATATAAACTCATATAACCCCCAGAAACATCATGGAAGTGTCTAAATGGCACATTTGGAATTGTAGGATCGAATATGGGGCCTGAGCTGTTGTCACACGTTACGAGGCACACGTTTCGAGGCAGAAAAGGGTTAAGGTAGGGAACTTACCTCTCTTACATGTATATGATATTTGTGTTAGTGTGTTGATGCATGTTATTGCTTTGCTTGATTATGTGAAACATGTATGAATAATTTGAAGCTATGTTTCAATTTATGCTATGGCCATAAGTATATTGTTCGAACCATTGAGCTTACAGATTTGTCATTGTGTAAGCATGAGTTATGTGATGCAAGCATGTCATGCATTAAACATTTATTATACATGCATATTGGTATTGTTTTCCTACTGAGATTCTCTCAAATCTCACCCTCCCCTACCAATAATTTAGCCAGGAGAAGACAGTACATATGCTGAGAACAACAAGAGAAACGTGCGAGGGTATTGCGGCTACCTTAATCGTAAGTATCATGCATGAACCCCTATGGGGAATTTATGTAATCATGCACTTATTATTAGTATATTCATGTTATTCTTGTGTTGCCCACCAAACCGCATATCATTTTCCGCGAATACTCTAGTAAAGGTGAAGTTAAGATATGGGCATGACAAGAGTCATTCCAGGGGTGAACTGGGAGAACACTTGTTGCAAGACCTATGAAGCAACCCAAGAAGAAACCGTGCTGCTGGCGGCCTTAAATCGAGCTTCAGCCTGCTAAGTCCACCTTTGTACAGCTTGTGATAACTGGGTATAGGCCTCTTGTCAAACCTCATACTCTATTTCTTATCAGCCTTCCTGTTTAACTTGCTCTCATAGCTAGTCCACATCAATATTAGCAAATCTCCTAGCACTTGAAGTCGAACATTGGATGTAGTAGCACTCTAAGTTGTCGAGGACTGGCCCCTAGTCCGGCCATAAACCTTACTGGGTCTAGTGTAATATCCCAAATTTTGGGATTAGAGGCTTGAGAATAAGCTAAATCAAGTGGACTGCTAAGCCCCAGTTTAGAAAAAGTCCCAGGAATGTAAATTTTGCTGCCAGTGTGTTTTCCTGTGTGGCAGTATTGTGGGGTGACATTTTTAAATAGGCAAATGATGTCCAATGCCTATGATATTTTCCAGAATGAAAGTAGACTTATCAAGCTTTAATTTTCTAGGTCATATAAGTCATTTGGAATTGTACAAAGAGTTATGAATTTTTGAAGTTAGCCCAGTGAAACTAGCAAGCTTCTGTGACAACATCTAAAAATGGAAAATTTGCGAATTATGAACTTCTATTTGTCTAAAGGCTATATTTTTTTTTCCTAAAAATAGACTTAATAAGGGTCACATAGCCTTTAAAACCATACCAATTGGACATCTATACAATTAGATATAAATTTTCAAAGTTTAATGAAAATTCTGCCAGATTTCCAGTAAAGTACGAAAATATGGAAAAAAAATGTAAGGGGAAAATGGTCATTTGACCAATAAGAAAGAAGGCATCTGGCTTTCCCTTTAATTGGGATAAATTTTGTCTGAAGTAGGGAGCAAGAAAGGAAAATAATTTAGTTGGTCCATATTAATTCAAGAGGGATTAATTATGGCCAAGTAAAACATACACATGCTTATTTGCATTAAACAATAATATTTCCAAAAAGTAAATGGAGATATTTCAAGAGGTTATATCCCTTTTGCTTCTTAATTTTTGTCTAAATCACCAAGAATGAGAGAGAGAGAGAGAGAGAGCTTGGAGCTTGGAGAAACATGAACATAAGAGAGAAGCTCACGTGATTCAAGAAGCAAGATCAAGGTAAGTTGTGATTGAAATCACTTGTTCATGCCTGAACCCTTGTAAACTCTCTCTAATCTTCATATCCATCTCGAAATATATATGTAGCAAGACAAAATCAAGGGAAAGAAGGAGAGATAGAGAGGACAATTTAGAGAGAGAAAGAAGAAGAAATCAAGGTAAGCTTGGAAGCTTGTCTGATCTTAATTATCTATGCTTGTAGTTGGTGTTTTAGATGGCTGCTGGCTTTGCTTTCATGATTTTGTGATTTTGGGAATGCCAAACCCTAAGGGAAGGTGCTGCCCAAATTTTAATTAATCATGATTAATATGGTGATTATGTGGTTAAAAGAGGTTTTATGATGATTTATGATGATTTTGGAAGTTTGTGTTCAAATCTGCCTAAATTCATTTTCTGGAGGCAGAGAACTTGCAACATGTTTTTGATTAGTCAAACTTGGTCCAAATGCTATGAAATTTTACAGGGTTAAATTAGACATCCTGGTTTTTAATTTGATAGGTATTATAAGCCATTTGACTAGTGGATTGATAGTTATGATTTTTCAAAATTTGACCCTGCATCTGGAACAAAATTTGGGGCATACTGGATTTGACAAATTTTCTGGAACTGTGTGGTTATAATTAGGACTCTATAATATTTTTATTGAAAGAGGACTTAAATATCTTTTTATAGAACCTGGAACCAACCCATTTGGATTTTTGTATAATTAATTTCCAAAGTTTGGTCAACAAAATTTCTAGATTAGGCTAACCTACGAATTTATGGTAATTATGTTGAATTGTCATAAGTATAAGGCCAAATATAAGAGACATGTCCTATAGGCCCATGTAGCCCTATTGGACATTCAATTAAATGGCTCTAATAATATAGGTGTTTATTTAGGGCCATGAGAAGTCAAGAAGAAGCATATTCAATGGTTGGAAAAGAAAAGGTACAAAGAGGGAACTTGAAGATAGAAGGTAAGGAACTTTCCTAACTTACATAACTTGATATGTGTGCTTGTGTTGATGTGTTAATTTCTTTGATGAATTATATGAAGCATATGTGAATGAGTGAAGCTCTGTTTTACTTATACTATGGTCATTAGTGTAAAGTGTTAAATATTAAACATGCATACATGTCATTATGTTGGCATGAATTTATGTAAGCAAGTAGATCATGCACAAAGCATTTCTTGTATGCAATTGTTAGCACCGTTTGCTACTAGGATTCTCTTGAATCTCACTCTCCCTCACCAACCAAATAGGTAGGCAAGCTCAGAAAAGGACTGCACGAGGAAAATACAGAAGGTTCCAGTTCAGTCTAGGAGAAGCAATTGGTTATTTGCAAGCTTTTATTATTATTTAAGTATGTAATTATTACATATAATTCTTGTGGGGAGTTCCTGTAATATAATCATGTACTTATTATCATTATATTTTTATGCTTCTTTTGTGTGTCTACAGAACTGCACGCAAGCACCATGAAAAATGTGGAAATAAGATAAGGGTATTACATTTTGGTATCAGAGCCCAAGTGGCTCTGGCAGAGCGGCGGTTCTGGCAACAGGATAGTATCCTGATAATGTCTTGATTATATGGTAAAAGGAAATATGCACAGAAAGGTTGTATTTCTGTGAACTAGCCTTGGAGAAACAATGAATACTGGAAAGGCAACTAATATCATAATACCGATATGAGGGTGGTATAAGGATATCACAGACACTGAGGGAGCGGGTCTGGGTAAGGCCAGAGTATGGCCTTATCCTAGGACAGAACTACTAGTAGGCTCATTAGCGGGGATATTGATTTGCCATAAATAGATAAGATAGAGACAAACCCGGTTTTAAATCAGGAGTTATGGGTGGATGTCTAAAGTATATATCTGTGGCTTTCTGAATGCATGACACACCTATAGAATAGTATACAGGGTACTTGTATAGTCTAATCCCAGTATAGTAGAAGCAGGGTCTTCTGAAGTTAGAGACCAGGATGACATGTGGATTCATACAATGATGCACGCTTTCTTGGATACTGCATTTTGGGGTCCAAGGGAAGAATGAGATTATAGATCGAGGTCTGAATGACAGCTTGGTGGACTTCAGGAAGCATATCACAAAGTACGTGACTGAGTGCATGTACCAGCACTGATACACAGTTTTGCATGGGTACACAAAAGTTAAGAGTGCTCAACCTATGGAAGTCTTGGGAAGGGTGACCCCTTAGGAAGTCACATGTATATGTGATGACATATTATGGAAAAGGGCAAGCATATGTTGTCCAGTAGTTCAGAGGCTATACGTGGTTACAGGCTTCCCTAACTACTGTAAATATCTCTTATATGTTGTTTCAGGAGTGCCTGTGTACACAATACTTTACGAAATGACAGATATGCCCTTGTGACTTTATAGAGTTTATCTCTTCCTTGTTTCCGCATACTGAAACATAAAGATAGTAAGGCCAAGAGGTACAAATGCTGGGCAAGGTTAAGAAGTTAAACTTGACCCAATACAATGAATGATGGGCATGATAACAATAGGAATTCTTCCCAAAAACACAAGAACTGAGAAATTTCCTCTCGGGGGAATAATAGCAAGCTGTATCAGGCTGATAGCCGTGACAAGCAAATATTCTTTGAGAAATAGAACATGTTAGTGTTGAGGCCAATCACATGATGACAAACGGGAGCCTCTGCTTATACCTGCTCCTGAGTGAGACAGATTGCAAATGTGAGCAACACAGTTCAGTTAATAGAGGGTTGTTGTTGCTAGCCTATGACATTCCTGTCAACTGGGGAAAGGTGACAGCAGATTGGTTATCTCCTGTCATACTAAGTAGTGATTTTTCATAGCATGAAATGGTTGATAGTGCTTGGATTGACTGTGATATACTTAGTGTTGATATTCTGATCTACTCAAGGAGTAGAGAAGAACATAAGATGTATTTATGGGTGGTGGCTAAAACATGTTGTCTCACATAATGGCAACCAGCGAATCCTAGTAAAGTAGAAATAGTATTGAGCCGACAAAGACTAGGAAATTGTCACAGAGATACACAATTGTTGGGTTTAGTCAGATGTCATAGGAGGTTCTTATGGAATTCCTATCGGATCATCTTGACATTGTTAGCTCTTATAAGGAAATAAAACATCAAAGTGGCATAGCAGAAGCATAGTGAATCTATGCACAATTCTTGGGAGTTGCAGGAGAGGTTGTTAGTTGTACCAGTATTGATCATCCCAGATCCATATATAACTTGTATGGTGTATGTAACCCCCTTCTCATCAAGGCCGAGATTAAGTTTATAAATACATGATTATGAGGAATTAGAGACCATAAGATAATTTGAGACTTAATGAAAGTAAATTTCCCAAAAACTTTTCAAAGCCTGTTCCACACGATCTCATATTCAGATTTTAAATATACAAATGGCCTACACAAGTCATTTCCATTCATCAATATCAGAGTACAATGTAAATTCCCGACAACTCGGGTTCAAATAATCAATTAAGGGTTTACAGGGCACGAATACCCATAATCAGTTTCCCAATCTAGAGGATTCCACAAATACTATCCAATATACACATATAATTCCCAAAAAAATATCTAAAATATTTCTACATGATAACCAAATAATTCAAAAGTTAATTCGAAGCCTGGAGCTCTGTTCACCCTTTGTCACCTGCTTTTCTTTTGAACCTCCAGCCCTGTCTGAAATTTGTTTGGGAGAGTGAAATTCTAAGGAATCCTCGTAGTGTCTAATCACTCATAGTATCCATAACAATAAAGCATGAAAGCAAATCATCACACAACACAAAGCAACTGCAACGATAGTTACAGCGGTAAGGGCAGGTATGACGTGTAACCCCCTGCCATAATTATATCCGAAATACGCGATTAAAGTGAAATAGAGACCAATAATAAACAAATAACATTTACTAACCCATCACATGACGGGGTTTTCACAATTACCTTTCGAAATCATTTTTAACCTTGGTCTCATAATCACTTTTCGAATACAATTACTACGCAGAATATCACATTCATAACAAATCAGAGTACACAAAAATAATCCCGGTAATCCCGGGTTCCATACATTAACTCAAAGCCTTATAGGGCACATTCGCCCATACAAGCCCTCATATGGGGATTACACAAATCCTCTTAAATACATTTACAAATATCGTATCCAAACACATTCCAACCCATACATATCGAAAACTGAATCCAGATATACATAATACTCCCAACTATGATAACCAATCCCCCATATCAAATACTGAAGAAGCCCTTGTCACCCTTGGATGCTTACTCCCTCCTCGAGCCTCTTGCCCTGTCTACATGATTAGTAGGGGAGGGTGAGATTCGAGAGAATATTAGTAGGAAAACAATATCAATATGCACGTATGATAAATGTTTAATGCATGACATGCTTGCATCACACAACTCGTGATAACACAATGACAATTTACAAGCTCAATGCTTCGAACAATATACCTATGGCCATAGCATAAATTGAAACATAGCTTCAAATTACACATAATTATGCAAAGCTAAGACATGCACCAACACACCAACACATATATCAAATACAAGCAGAAGAGATATGTTCCCTACACTCTTTCCACGTAAGCTCCAGCTCCGGCTGCTCACGATCAGGGTGAACACCAAATCCTATAACCAAACAAGGACATAGGGTTAATCCCTTTTCCAATTCCTTAACTCTCAAACACTTAAGTTGGTTATCATTCACGACTTTTAGGTGGCTAATCAAAGCCCAAACATATGCCTAAAGGCTTGGAAAACACTTGACCAAAGATCACCTTTTAAAAGTCCAAAATGCTAATTTTTGGGGGTTGGTTGCAGCCAAGAACCCTCTGGCTGCAGCCAGAACACACACAGAAGGTTTTTGGCTGCAGCCAAGAATTTCTGGCTGCGGCCAAGACGTGCACATAAACTTTTGCGCTGCAGCCAGGATTTTCTGCTGCAGCCAAGGAAACTTAGGAAATTCATAACTAATTCCAAAAAAATCAAAATAAGGTGAACCCAAATCCAAATGAAAGCTATTCAAGTCCTCTTCACAGGAAAAATATTGGCCATTACTGGAAATCACCACAAAAATCCATATTTACACAAAATCCAACATTACTCCAAAACAGAATCCTGTTTCAACCTCAAACTTTGGACAAACATAAATCCCAGTTCACAAAACGAAATGGCACAAATTATATGTCCATTTTAAAGCTTAAGATGTGAAATTTAAGACTGGAAATTTTCATAATTTTTAGATATCATTTGCCCATTAAAAACGCTCACACAAACTGACTGCCCAGAATAGAGATTCAAAAGACAGAATTCCAGATTTTGACAATTGCTTCCAATGGTTCCCATTTTCGTACCAAACCTCATTCCCACACAAATTTTCACAAGAAAACCATTGGAAACACCAAAAAAACCAAATTCACATCATATTGACATGTTTCACAATGAATTGCAACATGTCACACAATATCACATTTCAACCCAACATTGAATAACTTTCCATCTCAAGTTCCCAAATCAATTCCAATGACCAAATTACACAACAAAACACCATTTTCAACACAAAACACATGACAATTCATGCATTTCACAATTCCACCAAAATCAGGGCAAAATTCATAATTCACAAAACTCATCCACAAATCACAAAACTTAGATCAAAAGGCTTCAAATACTCACCTCTTCCTCTTTCCCAAACCAATTCTTTGATTCTTCATCTTTCCAAATTTCCTCAAGCCATCAAACACCTCCAATCAAGAATCTAAAACTATAGAGATGAAGCTCTCATCACTATGAACAACTTTATAGAAGAGTGTTTAAGCTAAAGAGAACAAGAACAAGGCTAAAACATCACCTTTCATTTTCTCTTTCTTCCCTTAAGCATGGCACCATGGAGAATGAAGGAGAGAGAGCATGAGATCAGTTTTGGCTCCCAATTAGCCCACTTAACTGACCTAAAAGGGAAGAGAGGAGAGAGGGAAGAGTTTGACATCTTGACCCAATCCAAAGGTCCACATTTTGCTACTTGTCTCAATCTCACCACATCTCCTATGAGCTCACATGCATACAAGCACATGGGATTCCACCCTTTGATCTATCACATAAATCAATCCTAACCATTGATCTTGAAGTTACCAATGAGTTTCCTCTTCGGTAACTGACCAATTGGTCGGTAACTTTACCGTTTTGCCCCTATTTTTGGAAATTCCCTTGGAATCACCATCAAATGCTTCATATCGTTTCATTTATCACCAAAACATGCCTTCCCTCTATTCTAAGTCAATTTGGATGTTAATCCATAATTGAACTCAAATACAGGGTTTCAGCGTTGCTCACAACGCATACGAATCACGGTTCACATCATATTCTCCAAAAGGGTTCATTTATCACTAATGATATCCACTTTTGGAGTCATTAACCCTTAATCACAATTTGGGATTTTGCTAAACCAAGGTTTAGCAGTCCACTTATCCTAGGCTTATTCTTTAGCCTCAAGTCTTAAAATTCGGGGTATTACATGATGTGTGTCACCCTTACGTTTGCTCACACTGAAGCGCTTATGCTGTATTGCACCACCTCATAGTTCACAACACATCAAAGCTACACCAGCATATTCATAAATCAGGAATCCATGATTTCACAACGCAGCCTCGATAATTATAATGGCAGGTGTAGGTGTGATAACCATCACCCCCTATGACTGCTCACGCTGTAATGCCTTATGGCCGATAACACATACAACACAATGATAAGTCATGCATACCAAGTATCATACACAACATGAGAGAAAAATCACTACCTTGGTCCTTCCATGCATGCTCTAGCACTGGTCTCTCCCGAGTAAGGCAAATATCGAATCCTATAATTCATAATTAGGGACGGAGTGTCATTCTTTATTCCAATACTTAAATGACTTTACAATACTAAGATTGGTTATCATTTATGTCCTTTAGGAAGCTACAAACGCCTCTAACAAAAGCCCTAAAGGGTTAGAAGAACTATCCCAAAGATCCCCTTTTAGAAGTATAAATGCTGCTTTTTCACTGTTTCACTCGAGTGAAGAAGGCCTCACTTGAGTGATGATGGACTTGCACTCAAGTATGAAAGCTTACTCATGCAAGTACTTGATAGAAAGCACAAACAGAGACAAGGAGTGCCCGCAGCACTCGAGTATAAATGACAACACTCGAGTGATAGCCAAATGCTCACTCGAGTCCTACAAAGTGAGGGGCAGAAAGTGGTCACCGAGAGCACAAGAAACTTTCAAAAGAGAACATCACTCGAGCAGGGACCCTTGCACTTAAGTGATGGCTTAACACTCATGAGTGTGAAGACACACTCTTGGAAATTGGCTGCGAGTGACAACCCGAGATGTAAGTTCATAGTGTCAAATACACCTTCACTAAGGTGAGACAAGGTTTACTCGAGTGAGAACCCATAACACTCGCAAGTGAGACAACACTCTTGCCTTTTGTATGGGAGTACAATAGAAAAATTGAAGGGAAAATGAATATGCAATGCTTCACTTGAGTGAGACCCCATATCACACAAGTGATGTATATCAAAAGCCAAAAATGCAGCAGAGTTGACAACATTTCCCAATCTTTACCCAAGTGTTTCCAATGAACCCAAATTCTCAACCAAAGCTACTCCCACATAAATTGCACAAGGAATTCAATGGAAACATCAAAACTACCAAATTCCTATTCCATTATCATGCTTTGGTTTTAGGCAACATTAAACACAAAATTCCCAAAATCTTCAAACTTAACATTTCAAATCCAAACCAATTGTATCTATCCAAGGGACATACCAAAACACCATTTCCATGATCACCTCATGCCATACTCTTTAAGACCCTAATTTTTGAAAATAAGGCCAAAATTCCAGAAATTCCAAACTTAACCAAATTACACAAAACTTATATAAAAAAGTTTATCTTACTCACCTCTTCAACTTTCCCAAAGGAATTTCTTGGTTCTCCAAACTCTAGATTTCTTTAAGAGCTTAAATCACCACCAATGGATAATCTAGAACCATAGAAATGGAGCCCTCAATCTGAGGAACAAGATTAATGAAGTGAGTTTTTGCATTTGGAGTCATTACCTTAAAATCAAGCTTTTCTTTCTCTCACTTGCACATCCATGGCTGCCGAAATGGAGAGAGAAAATGATAAGGAAGAGTGAGGAAGAAGATGAAATGATGATCATTCTTCCTTACCCATACCATTTCAACAAAAAGGAGGGAGGAAGAGAGAGAAAAACACTAAAATAATGGGTTTGACTTTCCAACACTCTCTCTCATCTTCACTTGCCACACGTCAATCTCTTATTGGCTCTCATAAAGTAAGTAACCAATTGGTTACTTTAACCACTCCATTAGCCATTTGGTCACACAACTCATTTCTTCTGAGTTAGTAATTAATTTCTTCATTAATCACTGACTAATTAACCAACAATTTCCCATTCTTTCAAATTTTTTTACTGATTTTGGCACATTAAATTAAAATGCCAAATAACATATAATAATTCAATCTTTAGTTCACAAATTATTCTCAATAATATTATTATCCCTTAATCAAAATTTGGGCATTACAATGTATAGTAGTATGACCTCTATATTCTACAATGAAGTGACATATGTGGTCTATAGTGATATAACCTGTGTGGTCAATAGTGGTATAATTTGAGTGATCTATAGTGATTCAACTTATGTGGTATGTAGCAAGGCAACATGTATGGTGTGTAATGATACAACCAGAGTGGTCTATAATGAAGTGACCTTTGTGGCTGTGTGGTCTGCGGTGTTGTAACCTGCGTGGTCTATAGTGATGTGACCTATATGGTCTACAATAAGGCAACCCGTGTGATGTGTAGTGATATAACCTGTATGGTCTGTAATGAGATATGATTTGCAATGACACAACCTATTTGGTCTATAGTGTTATAATCTGTGTGGTTTATAGTGAAATATGTAGGTGGAGTTTGGGATGAGCCCTAGTGTAGCAGGGCATAATAGTGGTGAATACCTCTTAACAGTATAATGTTTATAATCCTAGATTTGCTGTTAACCTTTGTGATTTAAACAGATGCCAGTAGATATGGATTGGGATGTGTTCTGATGTAGTAGGGTCGAGTAGTGGCATATGTATCAAATAGCTGTCGCCTCACGGAATTAATTACCTCACTCATGTTGTAGAGCTAGCAGCAATTGATTTTGATTTGAGAACATAATGCAAGTACAGACAGGTTGATGCCTACTCTGAAACATTGATGTAGTCACGATGGGACAAGTAGGGATCAAAGCGATGATATCCTAAACAGTGCACACATAATGCTCAGTAGGGTTTAAATAGTAACTTGATCCTAAACAGTACATACAGTATAGCCAGTAAGGGTCAAATAGTCATTTGATTTTGAGTACTGAACATACAGGCATAGTTGCATATAGTTATGTTTACAAATATTAGATTGGCAGTAAGTCCTAGTATACATGCTTGTATAGGGGAGTAAGACCAAAATATTTAGTGTTGTGAGAATATAATGACATAAGCCGTATGGCTAAGTACACTGGGCAGTGTCCCGACAAGGCAAGAAAGCCTAAAGTTGCTAGTGGACTGTGTGTCCTAGAGTCATAAGGCTTGCTAGACTAGTATGTCCTCAGGCTAGTAGATTGCTGAGCAATTAAAGTTTGTATAACAAAGATCAGAGGCAATAAGACCCGATGTGTATGTTTGCATGGGGTAGTGTCCCTGGGTAAGAAGACCTGACAAGAACCCTATGCTATATTGATTAGTGTACATAGGTGGTCAGCAAGAACAAGTTGCATATTAAGATGGGATTCTCTTAAGGATAATCAATGTGATATCCGAAATTTCAAGGATGAAATTTTATTGAACAGGGGGAGAAGTGAAATATCCTAAATTTTAATGTTAGAAGCTTGAGAATAAGCCTGAATAAAGTGGATTGCACAACCCCAGTTTAGCAAGAGTCCCAGGAATGTAAACTTTGCTGCCAATGTATTTTCCTATGTAGCAGTTTTGTTGTGTGATATTTTTAAATAGGAAAATGATGTCCAATGCCTATGATATTTTACAGAATGAAAGTAGACTCATTAAGATTTAATTTGATAAGTCATGTAAGTCATTTGGAGCTATACCCATAGTTATGAATTTTTGAAGTTAGCCCATTGAAACTGGCAAGCTTTTGTGACAGTGTCCAAAAATGGAAATTCTGGGAATTATAATCTTCCAGTTGGCTAAAGGCTATATTTTTCCATAAAATTAGACTTAATAAGGGTCACATAGCCTTTAGAACCATACCAATTGGACATCTGTACAATTAGGTATGAATTTTAAAAGTTTGATGAAAATTCTGCCAAATTTCTAGCAAAGCATAAAAATGGAAAAAATTTAAGGGCAAAATGGTCATTTTTTCCTTTAATTGGGATAAATTTTGGCTGAAGTAGGGAGAAAGAAAGGAAAATAATTTACTTGGTCTATATTAATTCAAGAGGGATTAATTATGGTCAAGTAAAACATGCACATGCTTATTTGAAATATACATGTAGCAAGACAAAATCAAGGGAAAGAAGGAGAGAGAGAGAGATGATGATGATCTAGAGAGAGAAAGAAGAAGAAATCAAGGTAAGCTTAGAAGCTGGTCTTATCTTGATTCTCTATGCTTGTTGTTGGTGTTTTAGATAGTTGTTGGCTTTGTTTTCATGATTTTGTGATTTAGGAATGCCAAACCCTAATGGGAGATGTTGCCTAAATTTTGATTAATCATGATTAATATGGTGATTATGAGGTTAAAAGAGGTTTTATGATGATATATGATTATTTTGGAAGTTTGTGTTCAAATCTGCCTGAATTCATTTTCTGGAGGCAGAGAACTTGTAATGTGTTTTTGATTAGTCAAACCTAGTCCAAATACTATGAAATTTCCCAGGGTTAAATTAGAGATCCTGGGTTTTAATTTGATTTGTATTATAAGCCATTTGGACCCATGGATTGAAAGTTATGATCTTTCAAAGTTAGACCCTAAATCTGGAACAAAATCTGGGGCAAACTGGATTTGACAAATTTTATGGAACTATGTGATTATAATTGGGACTTTGTAATATTTTTCATTGAAAGAGGACTTAAATAGCTTTTTATAGAATCTAGAGCTAACCCATTTGGATTTTTGTAGAATTAATTATGAATTTCCAAAGTTTGGTCAACAAAACTGGCAGATTGGGGTAACCTACGAATTTATGGGAATTGTGTTGAATTGTCATAAGTATTGAGCCAAATATAAGAGACATGTTCTAAAGGCTCATGTAGCCCCATCGGACATTCAATTTCATGGCTCTAATACTATGGAATTTATTTAGGGCCATGAGAAGTCAAGAAGAAGAATCTTTAATGGTTGGCAAAGAAAAGGTACAAAGAGGAAACTTGAAGACAGAAGGTAGGAAACTTTCCTAACTTGCATAACTTGATATGTATGCTTGTGTATTGATATGTAAATTAGTTTGATGAATTATATGAAGCGTATGTGAATGAGTGAAGCTTTGTTTTACTTATACTGTAGCCATTAGTGTAATGTGTTAAATATTGAGCATGTATACATATCATTATGTTGGCATGAATTAATGTATGAAAGCATTTCTTGTATGCAATTGTTAGCACTGGTCGCTCTTGGCATTCTCTTGAATCTCACTCTCCCTCACCAACCATATGTTGGGATTGGTTGACACAGCGGAAGAATTTAAAAAACATTTTACCAATCCCAATTGCAGATCTATCAACGGCGTTTAAACCGAGTTATAAAGAATCATACCTTTTATGTTTTACCTTTCTTGATCTCTAGGAGCCAACACCTCAGGTTAGCTCCCTCTACCGGTATCCACAAGAATGTGACTCTAACACGGACTGCGTGCTAGCACCTCCAATGTCTGCTAAGGTTTCCTTATGGCTTTGAATTCTCATCTATTCACGAATTTTTCAGCTCTATAATATTTATAACCCATGAGGGCTACATTGGAATTTCAAAATAATCTTGATTAATTTTGAAATTAATTAACTTTTAATTATCTTGATGAGCTAATTAACTAAATTCAGTTTAAAAAAACTGTCCAATAGTTTTAATTTAACCTAATTATTTAATCTAAATAAAGTGCCAACAAATTTAATTTATCTTCATAAATTAAATTTGAGATACTCTATCTCTATCATATTAGTTATTAAATTTGATTTATCTTAATGCACTAAATTTAAAACTAATATAATAATATTATCATATAAATATGTATTTTGAAAATACATATATATGTATACATAATATTATTAATTTTCTTTTTATGAATTTTATGTCATACACATATATAAATATAAAATTCGTCTGCCCTAGATTAAACATTGTATTCATTGAATCTTAGACACATATTAGATTCAATTAACCTGGACATTATAGCTCGTGTTGGATTATTCTTGTGTGCGACCCTATAGGCCCATATGAAGGTGGCTATAGGCTAATAACTGTACTAACCTACAAGTCGCAAGCGGCCTCTAGCAAGACATTATGACTACCTAATTCATATGAGGATCGTTAGCATGATGCAACCTATCAAAGAACCATGTCACGCCCCTTTTGTCACACGATATTTTGGCCAAGGGTAAGGCATGGATAATGTCATCCTCCTGTTCCTAATCATTACTTTCCGGATTCCTAAGTAGTCTGATAATAGAAGTGGAAACTCCTTTCCATCGTCATATTGCCATATATTTCTCAGACTCACTTATCGAGGGGCCTAATAATATCTCTCTACTAATGTGAGGGACAAATTTCATCTTGACCATTATCTTCCTAGTGAAGACATTAATAGGACTGTTAGACAACTTAAGAAACACAAATCCCTTGAGCTTAACCATTCACCTCTAGTTGAAGAAGGTAGTTCCAAAGGTTACAAGCACATCAGCAGTGATTTGGATAGAACAAGTGGAACATACTTAGATAGGCATTTCATAATGGAACACGATGAACAACTTAATAATGGGGAGCATAATAATGATATACCTGGGAATAATGGTGAAAGGAAGACTATAAAAGGCTTTACCTCTACTTCCAAAAATATGGATCATTCCTGATTATATCTTGAGTTTAACATTAACTTTGAATTGAAAAGTCCTTTACTGAGCAGGTTACCTAGATTTACTGGTCTAGCAGGGGAGGATCCTAAAAAGCATCTCAGGGAATTGAGGCTGGTCTGTTCTTCTATGAAACTAGCAAGTATGGATATGGATGAAGTGCTTCAACAAGTCTTCTATTTTATGTTGGAAGGCAGGGCTAAGTAGTGGTTCATGATGTTGTCCAATCATTATGTTGCTGCTTTAACTACATGGTCTAATACGCAATTAGCCTTTTTGGAGAAATAGTTCCCTGCATCCAAGATTACCTCATTAACTAAGGAGATTTTAGGTATAAAACAAGCTATACAAGAGACCTTTTCTAAATACTGGATCAGATTTTAGGATCTCCTCTCTAAGTGCCCAAACCACCAAATACCAGAAGCAAGATTGGTACTTTATTTTCAGTGGTTTATTACCTCAAGATTAAAAGTATTTGGAATCCTCAGCTGGGGGTACAATTCAATTACTCACACCTGCAGAAGCTTGGGAACTCAGTGAAAGAATTGCAAACATGGATCAACTATTTGAGGGATTAGATGCACGGCAAGTTCATGAATTATCTACATCTAACAGAAGAAATAGAGCTACTGATCCAGTAGCTATGCAACTCACTGCTGTGAATGCAAATCTCTTTAAATTGTGTTAGCTTTGTAATCTAAATGTGCAAGGCCAACCAGTTCCATCTCAAGCTTTTGTGGCTGCAAGTTGTGAAATATGTCAATCTCCAATGCATATTACCACAAATTGCCCTCATGATAATCAGACTGTTATAGCCATGTTTCAAGGATGTCAAGGATAGAATTCTAGACCTTGGAACCCATATTCCAATACCTACAATGAAGGGTCTCGAGTACACCCAAATTTTAGTAGGAAAAATAAAGATTACAAAGAGTTCCAGAATCAGTTTAATGTCAGCCAGGAAAGCGTTAATCAGGGGCAATCTGTTGAGAATCAAGGTCTTTATAATAGAGCCATTGATCTTGCTAAAACTGGTGCATTTAAGGATGACATTGCTCAGCTGATAAAGAGTATGAATAATCTCTCACAGTCACTTACTTCTAAGCTTGATGAGGAGCGAGCTCACACTAATTCTAAGCTTTCCGCTATTAAAAAATGAATGGAGCAATGGG
Source organism: Inga leiocalycina (assembly GCA_963242795.1). Lineage (NCBI taxonomy): Eukaryota > Viridiplantae > Streptophyta > Magnoliopsida > Fabales > Fabaceae > Inga > Inga leiocalycina. The sequence continues at coordinate 68,853,449 of OY725326.1, forward strand.
AGACTAAGAGTAATAACCTCACTGGTTTTATGACTCAATTATCTGATAGTTTGAATAATCTCCAAGCTCAAAGTGGTGGCAAGTTACCTTCCAACACAGTGATTAATCCCAAATCACTTAATACTATTCACTTGAGGAGTGGGAAGCGGGTAGAAGTCAGTAGCAAAAATGTTGATGAAACTGAGGATGGGCTTACTAAAACTCCTTTCTCTCTCTCCAATATGAGTGTCCCAATTCTGAAACTGTTGAGGAAATGAAATCAGCTAAGATCAAGACTGTTTCTTTTATGCTTCCAGAGGAGCATGACACACTAGATCAAGCGATTGATTATATAGAGTGCAGCATGACAATTCTGCTAGTCCAGAACCTACTAAATCTAATATGAAGAATTTACCATTTTCAAAAGCCTTCTTACTTAGACCAAAAAGAGAAGCAGAGAAGTAGAATCAAGAGATTGTCAATTTCTACAAAAAAAAAATAGAAGTCAATATTCCTCTTTTGGAGTGGGTGTAGTGTACGCCAGAATATGCTAAATATCTAAAAGATTATTGTACACATAAGAGGAAATTTAAGCCCAACGAAGTGGTGCAAGTTGGGGTAAATGTTTCAGCCCTATTTAAAGCTCAAGAGCTACCTATTAAATGTCAAGATCCAGGAGTTTTCTCAATTCCCTATACTATTGGCAAGCTTCCTATTGCTAAGGCCTTATTAGATTTAGGTGCTGCCACCAATGATATTGTAATCCCCTCACTGTAATTACATCCGGTTTATGAAATTAAATTGAAATAGAGACCAATAAGATAAAAACAACATTTATAATCCCTCATCTTCAAGATGGGGTGTTTAGAAAACAGTTCAAAATATATTCAGCCTGGTCTCACATTCACTCTTCGAATATAATTTACTTGAGAAATCAAATCATATTGATAAATATCAGAGTGCACAACTAAAATCCTGCCATACCCCGGGGTACATGTATATATAAAATGGGTGTATAGTTTCCCAAAATAGGGGATTACATATCCAAAAATAGTATTTACAACCCAAAATATATACAGTAATCCCAAATCCAAAATAGATAACCAACAACCAAATAAAATGTCTCTAAGAGATCCTAACTGCTCTGGGTTGTCCGCTTCCTTTTTGAGCCACTTGCCCTATCTGAAATGTTAGTCATTCGAAAGAATGAGATTCAAGAGAATCCCAGTAGTAACAAATTACTCATACAATGTATAAACACATAACATATATGATCATGTTCAGCAGTATCTCAATGATTCATGGCTCACGGCGCAAACGATAGCTCTCATGGTTGAAATCACAATGCGATAGCTTTCACTGTAATCTCAATGCCCGCTTTCACGATAAACACTATGCCAGCTTTCGTTGTAATCACTATGCCCACTTTCGCTGTAATTACTATGCAGCAACATCACAAAGCACAAAGCATCACAAAGCTTCACAAGGCTTCACAAGGCATCACAAAGCAGTAGCAGCAACACAATGCATGATAAACATACATAAAATACATTTACACAAAGTTTAAGAGAAGAGTCACTGCCTTGTTCTTTCCTGACGTTCCCTGGCACAGTGGGCTCACGAGTACGACAAATGTCAAATCCTATAACCAAATTAGGGACAACGGATCAATCTCTTTTCCAAATACTTATTTCTATAATACTCTAAGTTGGTTATCATTCAAACTCTTTATGATGACCATTATAGGCCTAAACACATGCTAAAAGGGTTGGAAGAAACTACCCTTTTTAGAAGCCCAACACTGATTCTCAGCTGGCTCACTTGAGTGAAGATGACCTCACTCGAGTGATGAGAGACTTGAACTCGAGTGAGAGTGGCTCTCAGTTGCGAGTGTTTGACAATGAGCAACAACCATGGCCAGAAAGTGCTCACAACATCAGGTATGGGGTTTTGCACTCGGGTGATGACTCTAAATTCACTCGAGTCCCCAAAAGTGCAACACAGAAGGTGCTTGCCCGAGAGCACAGACAACTTTAGAGGAAGAAGCTCACTTGAGCACGACCCTTGGCACTCGGGTGAGAAGACTACACTTGCAAGTGTTAGAACACACTCTTGACAAATGGCCTGTGAGTGCTTGGCCGAGAGCAACTCTGAACATGGTATTACACTTGTACTCGAGTAAACCCATGCTTACTTGAGTAATGACCTGTATCACTCGTGAATTAGAAAGTGCACTTGCATTTTTGGCATGAAAGTGCAACAAGAACTCAAATAACTTGGGTGAAAATATGCACAACACTCGAGTGATACTCATCCTCACTCGAGTGAGGCTTATCAGCTTGCCAGATCACAGCAAAAGATAGAAATTCCCAGATTTGCAAAACTGATCCCAATGGTTCCCAAACTCGACACAAAGCTCATACCCGCTTAAAATCTCATAAGGAACCCATTGGTAACCTCTAAAACACTCAAAACCCATCCTAACAACAATTCATACTTTTGGGTCTCTATAACACACAATAGTCAAAAATTCATTCAACCCACTTCCAAAATTTAAAACCACATCCAATACTCAAATAACTTCATAATAAACCAGTTCTAACATCATTCATCATATAATCCATACATTCAAAAATTGGCATAAAACCAGGGAAATTTCTAAAATTCATCATACTCAACCAAAAATCACAATAAATATACCAAAATGATCTAAATGCTCACCTCTTCAATTTTGCCAAAGTCAAAACCTTGATCCTCAACTTCCAAATTTGTTCAAACACCCAAATCACCACCTTTCAAAATTCTGAAACCACCAAGATGAAGCTCTTAACACTAAGAACAAGATTAATGAAGAGTGTTTGAGCATAGAAGGACCCTTACCTACCCAAAATTCAAGCTTTCCCTTTCTCTTTCCTTGCTTCAAGCTGCCAGAAATGGAGAAGGAGGAGAGAGACGATGAGATGATGGAGATGATGATGAATACAAAATTTCCCTTGGCCCATACTCCCTAAAATCGAATGAGAGAGGGAAGAGAGAGAAAAAGTGAGTTTTTGACTTATGTGTATGATCCTTTGGTCCACATTAAGCCACTTGTCACCATCTTTCTGACTTCCTCCATAAGCTCACATAAACTCAAAGCACAGGATTCCGACCCATTGACAATGAATATCAACCATTGATCTTTAATCACCAATGAGTTTCGTCTTCGGTAACTAACCAATTGGTCGGTAAATTTCCAATTTTACTATTTTGCCCCTGATTTTCACTATATTGAATAAACTATCACCAAGTACATTTATATCAGATTCACATAACATATCTTTAAAAGTGTTTAATTACACTAATTACAAGTAATTTCGAAGTCATTAGCCATTAATCTCAAATGGGTTATTACAATTCTCCCCCCGTAAAATAAATTTTGCCCTTGAAATTTGTAAAACTACTTGAGCCATAAACTCCAGATATCGTCTTTGTATATCCTCTTCCGCTTCCTAAGTTGCTTCTCTCTAAGTCATTCCCCTCCAAGGAAATTGGGATCACTTTCTCCTACTTGCTGAGTTCGCCTACAATAATAGCTATCACGCGAGCATCCAGATGGCACCGTATGAAGCATTGTACGGAAGGAAGTGTAAATTGCCTTTGTGTTGGAATGAGTTATCCGAAAGGAAGCTTTATGGGTCAGAGCTTATTGATCAAACCTCAGCACAAATTCGTATTATTCGTAAGAGGCTTCTTGCAGCACAAAGTTGACAGAAAAGCTACGCTGACAAGAGGAGAAAACCTCTAGAATTTGAGGTTGGTGACCATGTCTTTTTGAGGGTATCGCCAGTTACTAGCATCGGGAGAAGGCTCATGATGATGTTAGTGGAATGATAAAAATGAGTTTAGAAATGAATTGAATATAATTGCCATAATCAGGGGCAAAATGGTAAAATTGGGAAGTTACCGACCAATTGGTCAGTTACCGAAGAAGAAGCTCATAGGTAACTTGAGACCAACGATTAGGATTCATGATCATTGGAGTAGGAGTGTGTATGTATATGTTATGTGAGGTGAGGGAAGGAAGGCCAAGATGTTGCCAAGTGTCTAAATGCAAGCCATGGATGGGAGTCAACTTTTCAACCTTCTTTCCTCTCTCTTCCCTTGTCAAGGTCGGCCAAAGTATCCTTCACACCTCAAAAATCTGCCTTCTCTCCTTCATCCTTATCATCTCATCTCATCTCTCTCCTCTCCTCCATTTTCGTTCACCATCAAGCAAGAAAGAGAAAGAAGAAGCTTGAGTTTTAGGTAAGGAAATAACTTGAAATGCTCAAGTATTCTTCATTGATATTATTCAAGAGGTTGATGGCTTTATTCCTATGGTTTTAGATTTTTAAATAGTGGTGTTTAAGGATTTGTGGAAATTTGGAAGTGGAAGAATTGAAGAATTAGCTTTGGGAAGAAGTTAAGGTAAGAATTTGATACACTTTGACCTAAAACTTGTGACCATTGGTTGAATCTTAGGAATTTGTGATTTTGCCCTGATTTTTGGTGAATTTTGAAATGTATGAGATAGTGAGTATGTTATGTTGTTTATGGTGTCAAGTTGTGTCTTTATACATTTGTAATTGGTTTAGAATTTTAGGTTGGAATAGATTGCAATGTGGTGACTTGAGTGAGTTTTGGTGTGACATGTTGTGTTTGTGGTGGAACATGTCAATGGAAATGTTATTTGGTTGTTTTGATAGCTCCAATGGATTCCTTGTGCAAATTGTGTAGGAATGGTGTTTGATTTGAAATTTGGAACCATTGGAAGCTAAAGTCTAAAATTCTGGAAAATTTGGTTAAGTCTGGAAATTTGCTAAGTTTAAAATGCTATGCAAGGACCTGACTTTGCATGATATTTTGATCTAGCATATGGTGTCTAAATATTATGAAAATTTTCAAGATTGTAGTACACATTGCAGGCTTTCCATCCATATAAAGTTTTAGTCCTTCTGAGTTTTGTGGACAAAGTTATAAGTGTTTGGAAATCAACCAGGAGTCAAGGTTACAGATTGGCCACGGCCTATAAGGCTGGCTGCAACCCAAAACCTTCTGACCATGCGTTAGTTGTGGCCTGTGAGGGGCTGGCCGAGGCTTAAGACTTTCTTACCTGACTTTGGCCACGGCCTAAGTCTTTCTGTGCATCCGTTGGCCGCGGCCCATAGTTGGACTGGCCGCGGCCAACCATTGAAAATCTACATGTTAAACTTCCGAAGAGGGTCTTTTGGGCAAACTTTACCCAATATTTTAGGCTTATATTTAAGCATTTAGAGACCACCCTAAGTGTCTTGAAAGTGTAAAATGGAGTAAGGAATTAACCTGCCATTCTTGATTTTGGATTGATAGGATTTGACATTTGCCGCCCTTACGAGCCCACTGTGCCAACGAACGTCAGGAAGGAACAAGGTAGTGATGTTCTCTTATATCTTGTGTGAATGTATTATATGTGTGTGGATCATTACTTGGGAGAATATTTGATGATGCTGCTTATACAGCTAGTGATAGCTGTCATTATCTAGCGTGAGCTGACGTTATACAGGGAAAGTTGTCGTTATCCAGCGTAGGCTGGCATTATACAGTGAAAAATGTTGTTATCCAGTGCAAACATGCGTTATACAGTGAAAGCTATCATGATTAAGTATACAGCTGAGTACTGTCGTTGTAATGAAAGACATGTGCCATTGTGTTGCTGTGATACTGTTATTAATGATTGCTTACATGCTATATGCTTATACATTATATAAGTGATTTGTTACTACAGGGATTCTTTTGAATATCATTCTTTCTATTGTTAAACCTACAGATAGGGCAGTGATTCCTCTAGGAAGCTGCCAATCAAGAGTGGTTAGGAATTTTGGGAGATATAGGATTATTGGTTATCTACTTTGGAGTGGGATTACTGTATCTCTTTTGGAATGTAAATAATATTTAGTCCTAATTGTGTAATCCCTTAGTAGGGAATTCTGAGACCCTTAGTCTATATATAAACCCGGGGGTTGCCGGGATTTTCAGTTGTACACTCTGATACGTATGAATGTGATAACTGTACAGGTAATTATATTCGATGTTTGAACTTGAGACCAAGATTAGAAAGAAATTTTGAAAATTTTGTGAAATCCCTACTACAAGGAGGGAGTTTTAAATTAACTGACTGTCTCTAATTCACTTAAATAGGCGTTATTGATTCATAATTACGCTAATTAAGGCCGGGGTTTACATTTTGCACTCGGGTGATGACTCTAAATTCACTCGAGTCCCCAAAAGTGCAACACAGAAGGTGCTTGCCCGAGTGCACATACAACTTTAGAGGAAGAAGCTCACTCAAGCACAACCCTTGGCACTCGGGTGAGAAGACTACACTTGCGAGTGTCAGAACATACTCTTGACAAATGGCCTGTGAGTGCTTGATTGAGAGCAACTCTGAACATGGCATTACACTTGCACTCGAGTGAACCCATGCTCACTCGAGTGATGGCCTGTATCACTCGCGAATCAGGAAGTATACTCATTTTTTGGCATGAAAGTACAACAAGAACTCAAAGAACTTGGGCGAAAATTCAACTAGCTGATAAATCTATAAGGAGACTTAGAGGGATTTTAGAGGATATTTTGGTGCAAGTTCAGGATATAATGTTTCCTGAAGATTTCTTCGTTTTGGATATGACAAGTGAAGTCATTTGTGATAGCACCTTTATTTTAGGGAGACCATTCCTTCACACTGCTGAAACTATGATTTCACTGAAGCAAGGTGTTATTACTATGGAATTTGCTAGGCACGAAATTCAATTCAATATCTATGATTTGATGAAACATCCGCATGAAGATTATTCTCTTTTAGGAGTTAATATACTGGTTGGGGTAGTCAAATATGACTATTCTTCTCTGTCTGATTGTGAGCTGGATGAATACGTTAATGATTATGATAACTATCACTTACCTTATTCTCTTTTTAATGATCTTTGGTCTTCACATGGTGATATCCTTTTATCTGATTCTGAAGTTGATACTTGGCTGACTTTGTGTGGTGACACCTCTTCTACTTTTCTAGTGTTCCCAATGTTGATAGTTAGAATTTTGCTGTCCCCTTTAGAGTTGTGTTATCTGATGTTATTTTTAATCAAGACTGTCATTTCTGTGCTCCCTGTTCAAATTAGTCCTTTCGTTTGGGCTATACTAAGCATAGACCTATCAATTTAGATGTTATTGACACCTGTTCACAACATGGTTATGAACAAGACTTAGCTGCTCTTCTATGATCTCCTAGCTTCTTTATTCATTTTCAGATCCTATCTACAGTATCTATGAAATTTTGCATTCTTCTCTACCTCACAGTACTTTTGAACTTATTCTTCTTAAGGTCGCAAAAATTGCAAAATTGCAAGAGCTACTACGGCATATCTGCATACTAACTCCTAGCCTATCACTATTGATACAATTTAATATTGCAGCGGTTTCTAGTGTTTCTCCATGTTCTGCAGCCCTTATAAGTAGTATTTGTGCCACCACAGTTCTTAGGTTTGATGCTACTGTTGGAAATTGTGCCCTAAGGGCCAATCATTGTACTTTAAACATTATTATTTTAATAAAATTTCTCCATTCTGTTATCATATTATTTGCATGTTAACTGTGATAATTGTATCCTTGGATCATCATAAAGATTGTCCTAAAATGTCCCTGATCGGTCATCTATGCGGGAGCAGAGATGAAACAAGACCAGTATGACTTTAATAAGATATGGAGATACGAATCAAAGTCTTAGGCACTTGTAGGAGTACAAGGCGCTGGACCGACCCACTATGAGAAAGCTACATGGATCAAGTTATAAGCTTTTCTCATGTATAACCACGTCACAATGCCCTTAGACTTGAGGTCATCATGGATTCCTACATGAGAGTTGCTAAGCTTTGAACTAGTCAAAAGTCACTTTTGACCGGGTGATGATAAAGGCTACGATCGGGCTTGGTGGTTTTTCATGTAGAGGAATATGAATGATCAAGATGGAATTTGTCCCTCACATTAGTAGAGAGATATTACTGGGCCCCTCGATGAGTGAGTCTGAGAAATGTATGGCCATACTATGATGAAAGGAGTTTCTGTCTCTGTTATCAGGCTACTTAAGAATCGAGAAAGTAATGGTCAGGAACAAGAGGATGACATTTTCCATGCCTTATCCTTGATCAATATATCGTGTGACAAAAGGGACGTGACATGGTTGTATGACAGGTTGCATCGTGATAACGATCCTCATATAAATTGGGTAGTCGTAATGTCTTGCTAGAGGTCGCTTGTGACTTTTGGGTTAGTGTAGTTATTGGCCCACTGCCAACTTCATATGGGCCTACAGGATCGCACACAAGAATGGCCCAACACGAGATAATGTTTGATTTAGGGTGGATGAATTTTATATTTATATATATATAATATAAAATTCATTAATAATGTTATATAGATATATATATATTTTCAAAATATATATCTTATATATATATATTATATTATATTATTATATTTAATAATATTATATAGATATATATATTTTTGAAATATATTATATATATATATATGTATATATATATTATATGATATTATTATATTGTGTTGGTTTTAAATTTAATTTATTAAGATATATTAAATTTAATAACTAACATGATAGAGATATAGTATCTCAGATTTAATTTATGAAGATAAATTAAATCTAATGGCTCTTTATTTAGATTAAATAAATAGGTTAAATTAAAACTGTTGGACAGATTTAATTTAAACCGAATTTATTTAATTTGCTCATCAAGATAATTAATTGTTAATTAATTTCAAAATTAATGATGATTAATTTTTAAATTTGAAAATAACCCTTATGGGTTATAAACTTGATAGAGCTGATAGACTCAGGGTATATCAGAATTGAGAGCCACAAGTTAAACCCTTGGAGACATTAGAGGCGCTAGCACGCAGTCTCGGTTGGAGAGCATTCGTGTGGATACCAGTAGAGGGAGCGGACCTGACGTGTTAGCTCCTAGAGATCATGAAAACTCTGAATCATCAAAAAGGTATGAATCCTTCCAACTTGGTTTAAACGCCGTTGATAGATCCTCGATTAGGGTCGATGAAATTTTTTTTCAAATTCTTCCGCTGTGCTTATCGATCCTACAGCTACTACCTTAAATGGGTTAGAGATCCATGATTTGATTCCCTCTATTCTATAACTACCTTAATTAGATCTCAAACTTTTACCTGCTACTTTAATGTGCACTTTTCTTGGTGATAGAGACACACTACTTGTCATTATCTCTAGCTCGTTGACAGAGACTCAATAATTTCAGTTACTGAATGTTTTAAAAAAATATAAGAGTGCTCTTAGGTGGAATTTGGCCGACATTCCTGGTATTAATGCCTCCGTATGCACACACAGAATTCTGCTCAAAGAGGATCCAAACCTATTTGGCAACCTCAACGCTAATTAAATCCTCTCATATTGGATGTAGTTAAAAAAGAAGTTACCAAACTATTAAGTACTAGCATCATTTATCCTATCTCTCATAGTGAATGGGTTAGCCCGGTACAAGTTGTTCTTAAAAAGAGTGGCATTACAGTTGTCCATAATGAGAAGAATGAACTTATTCCATCAATAATTCAAAATGTATAGAAAGTCTGCAGTGATTATCACTAACTCAATGAATCTACTCAGAAAGATCATTTCCTACCTCCATTCATTGATCAAATGTTAGAGTGTTTAGCTGGGAAATCTCACTATTGCTTTTTGGATGGCTTCTCTGGCTACTTCCAAGTCCCTATAGCACCTGAGTATCAGGAGAAGACCACATTTACCTGTTCATTTGGGATGTTTGCCTATCATAGAATGACTTTTGGGTTATGTAACGCTCCAGGCACTTTTCAACGATATATGCTTTCTATATTCAATGTTTTGCTTAAGCATGGCATTGAAGTCTTTATAACTGATTTCATACTCTATGGTGACAATTTTAAAGTGTGTTTGACTAATTTGGAGAGTACTTTAGCACGATGTGTTGAGAAGCAATTAGTCTTGAACTTTGAAAAATGCCATTTCATGGTTGCACAAGGTATAGTCCTCGGTCATTTAATTTCTCATAAGGGTATTGAGGTTAACAAATCTAAAATTAAGATTATTGCCTCTCTACATTTTGCATCTACCGTCAAAGAGTTAAGATCCTCTTTAGGATATGTTGGGTTCTATAGGAGGTTGAATTAAGATTTCAGTACTCTTGCTTTGCCACTTTCTAAGTTATTACAAAAAGATGTTGACTTCAAGTTTGATGCAGCATGTCAAGCTTCTTTTAATGCTATTAAGGCAGCTTAATCTCACCACCCATACTGGTTGCTCCTAATTGGAATATGCCATTTGAGTTATGTTGTGATGCTTTTAATAGTGTAGTGGGTGTTGTTCTGGGCCAAAGGCATGTCAACCTATCTTGTGTCATCGCTTATGCCTCTAAAACATTGGACAAGGCACAAGTTAATTACACTACAACGGAGAAGGAAATTATATGCCACTGTCTTTACTTTGGATAAATTTAGACCTTACTTGTTACACTCTAAATTGGTGTTATTAAATACTTGGCTAACAAAGTGCATACCAAACCAAGACTCTTATACTGGATGCTTTTGATTCAGGAATTTTGATACCAAAATTAAAGATAAGATTGGAGCTGAAAATGCGGTAACCGATTACTTGAGTCATTTATGTTTACATACTGTTGGTATTACTGATCCTATCACAATCTGTGATAGTTTTAGGGACTGTTCTATCACTAGTATTGATGTTCTGGATCCTTGGTACGATCACATTGCTAACTACTTAGCCATAGGGTTACTTTCCCCTTTATTATCTTAATTCTAGTCCAATAAAATCAAGGCTGATTCTAAACATTATATATGGGATTCTCCAATCTTATGGAAGATATGCAGTGACGAAGTGATTCGACATTGTGTCCCTCAAGTTGAAATCAGTGCCATTTTGACCAGCTGTCATTTCAACCCTAACAAGATAGCTAGGAAAATTTTAGAAGCTGGCTTCTATTGGCCTACTATCTTTAAAGATTCTCATGAACATTGTAGTACCTTTGATCGTTGCCACAGATTTGGAAGTCCAGGTAAGAAACATGAAATGCCTCAGCACCTTATGCTTTTCTGTGAGGTGTTTGAGGTATGGAGTATTGATTTTATGGGACCTTTTCCTTCTTCTGTTGGGTATATCTTTATTTTTCTTGCTATGGATTATTTATCACGGTGGGTGGAGGCCATTGCCACTAAGAAGAATGATGCTTCTACAGTTACATGATTCATGAAGTCTCACATCTTTTCTCTATTTGAGGTCTCTAGAGCTATTATGAGTGATAATGGCACTCATTTTTGCAACAAGTTGCTTAAGGGGTTGCTTTATAAACATGGTGTCCAACATAAGGTGGCCACCCCTTATCACCCATAAACCAACGGTCAGGCCAAAAATTGCAATAGGGAAATTAAGCAGATTTTAGAAAAGATAGTATTGTTGGAAATTGTGCCCAAAGGGCCAACATTGTACTTTGAACATTATTAATTTAATGAAATTTCTCCATTCTATTATCATATTATTTGCATGTTAACTGTGATAATTGTATCCTTGGATAATTTATAAAGATTGTCCTAAAATATCCCTGGTCGGTCATCTATGCGGGAGCAGAGATGAAACAAGATCAGTATGACTTTGATAAGATATGGAGATACGATTCAAAGTCTTAGGCACTTGTAAAAGTACAAGGTGCTGGACCGACCCACTATGAGAAAGCTACATGGATCAAGTCATAAGCTTTTCTCATGTATAACCACGTCACAATGCCCTTTGACCAGAGGTCATCATGGATTCCTACATGAGAGTTGCTAAGCTTTGAACTAGTCAAAAGTCACCTTTAACCTGGTGATGATAAAGGCTATAATCGAGCTTGGTGGTTTTTCATGCAGAGGAATATGAATGATCAAGATAGAATTTGTCCCTCACATTAGTAGAGAGATATTACTGGGCCCCTCATGAGTAAGTCTGAGAAATGTATGGCCATACTACAATGGAAAGGAGTTTCCATCTCTATTGTCAGACTACTCAGGAATCGAGAAAGTAATAGTCAGGAATAAGAGGATGAAATTATCCATGCCTCATCCTTGACCGATATATCGTGTGACAAAAGGGACGTGACATGGTTGTATGACAAATTGCATCGTGCTAACGATCCTCATATGAATTGGGTAGTCGTGATGTCTTTCTAAAGGCTGCTTGCTACTTGTGGGTTAGTATAATTATTGGCCCACTACCAACTTCATATGGGCCTATAGGGTCGCACACAAGAATGGCCCAACATGAGATAATGTTTAATTAGGGTGGACGAATTTTATATATATATATATATATGTGTATATATGTAATATAAAAATTTGTTAATAATATTATATAGATATGTATTTTTGAAATACATATTATATATATATATGTGTGTGTGTGTGTGTATATATATTATATGATATTATTATATTGTATTAGTTTTAAATTTAATTCATTAAGATAAATTAAATCTAATAGCTAACATGATAGAGATATGGTATCTCAGATTTAATTTATAAAGATAACTTAAATCTAATGGCTCTTTATTTGGATTAAATAAATAGGTTAAATTAAAAATGTTGAATAGATTTAATTTAAACTGAATTTATTTAATTAACTTATCAAGATAATTAATAGTTAATTAATTTTGAAATTAATGATGATTAATTTTGAAATTTGAAAATAGCCCTCATAGGTTATAAACTTGATAGAGCAGATATACTGAGATACACATTAGAATTGAGAGCCGCAAGGGAAACCCTAGGAGACATAAGAGGCGCTAGCATGCAGACTTGGTTGGAGAGCATTCGTGTGGATACCGGTAGAGGGAGCGGACCTGACGTGTGGGCTCCTAAAGATCGTGAAAACTCTGAATCATAAAAGGTATGAATCTTTCTAACTTGGTTTAAACACGGTTGATAGATCCTCGATTAGGATCGGTAAAAATATTTAAAAATTCTTCCACTGTGACTTCCGGTCTTAACAAGTATCTCCTAATAGAAAGGATTGGAGCACTCGTCTGAATGACGCCTTGTGGGCCTACCGTACAACTTTCAAGACCCCCTTAGGCATGTCCCCCTGTCAGATGGTCTATGGTAAAGGCTATCAGTTACCGGTTGAAATTAAACATCGCTCCTACTGGGTTGTTAAGGCATGTAATCTGGATATTGCTGCAGTAGGTGATGAACGACTATTACAGCTCCAAGAACTAGATGAGTTGCGTATGGAGGCTTATGAAAATTCTTGTTTATATAAGGAGCATACTAAGGCCATTCATGAAAAACATATCTTCCACAAGCACTTTCAAGTGAGTAATCAAGTTCTCAAATACAAGGCAAGATATTCCTTTGGGCCTGGCAAACTCAAAACTAGATGGGATGGTCCTTATGAAATCCTCAAGGTTCACAACTTTGGCATGGTTGAATTGTTAAATCCAAGCAGTGGTTGTACTTTTAAAGTAAACGGTAATTTACTCAAGCTTTATTCTGGCCTGGCTATTCCTCTTTAGCCTTTGGTAGTCCCTTTCCCTCACTTAAATTTTCTGTTTTGTTTTGCTTCATTTCCTTGTGATTCTGCTTGTTTGACATTAGTGTATGGGAGGGACCGAACCAGTAGCTATAGGTAGATTTATGTATTCAATTTCCTTATTTTGCTACTGTTGTGTAAGATTATTAGCTTTAGGTGCGGAATTCTTTGCTTGCTAGTTGGTCACCTCCCACATAAGTGGTTTCACCATGTATGTGTTGTGTAGTACCTCTTTGTTGTGTTATGCTTTACTTGGGTTTCTGCCCTGTCTTTTATTTGCCTTCATTAGGGACAATGCAATCCTTAAGTGTGGGGGTTGGGCTGTGATATATATGTGGTTCTGTGTGTCATGTGTTGTGGCTTGTTAATAACCTTGCAAGGAGTGTTTTTGAAAGCCTAGGTAGTTTTAAGTATGCTGCACATCCTTCTAAAAATCTATGAATGATAGACATAAGAGTAAATAAGTGTTTGAGGGAATGTATTGAACAAATCTATCTCAAGGGATGCAAACCATGTGAGCTTCGGAAACTGATAGTACTGAATTTAGTAATATACATGGCTTAGTCATTGTGAGTGAAAGCAAGAGAAATAGCCTATATGGAAGGATATTTGAGCTTGTTCGATTCATAAAATTTTGTGTGCATGCTCCCTAGTTCTGTAACTCTCTAGAACTTGTCCTAGTACTTAGTGGAGGCCAATGTGCACATGAGAGTACATGCATATGATTGAGGCATTCATTTCTTACCCATATGATGTAAACACAAGTTACTTACATATTTTATCCCTTGCTAGCCCATTTGCGCCCATCATTTTTAGTACTCATCACTTTTATGCAGTTTTGAATGAGTATGCCAAAAGTACTATGATAATGAGCTTATAGTTGCATATGATGGGAAAAGGGTGATTTCTGCTGAAGAAAAAAATTATACTCTCAAAAGAAAATTTAAAAGTCTAATGAAGAGAGCAAGTAAAAAAAATAGCAGGTATGAATAAGCACATGTACTGCTGCAATCTCATCATGCATGCTCGTTTGGGCTGTATAGATTGACATTCCATATATTCTATCTTAGCCTCACCAACATTACAACCTTAATAAAGTCCTCTTGATGCATAGAAACTTGTATTAGTATGGTGGAGATGATAAAGCTTTGACAAGCCTATGGTAGAGCGTAGACTATAAGTGAGGAGTGAAATCAATTACCCTGTAATGAGAGAGAGAGAGAGAGAGAGAGAGCTAAACACTTAACCCTGAGAGTTTCTTGAATTCTCTTTGCAATAGCTGAATCATATACAAAGTTAGATTTGTGCTGGGTGGTGGGATTTTTTGCATGGGAAATGGAACTTGAGATGGTGAAGGGAGATACATAACCAAAGGCATGAATAAAATTCATATGGATTGATTTACTAGAATAAATAAAAAGGATAGAATACTTGATTTTGCCTAGGAATGCAAAAAACTAAGTGTGGGGGAATTGATAAGTCCTAATTTTACCATATATTTTCATAGCTTTTTGGGAGGTTTTAGTGATAATAGTGTGCTTGAAATGCATTTATAATGAGGAATTGTGTCTAATATGGATTTTATGAAATGAGTGGTTAAGAATAGCTCCATTGATATACTTTATAGTTTTTCTTAAGTGTTGATTTAGGAAGATTGATATTGCATAGGTTTGAAATGTCTTATAGGAAGCTTGAGAGAAAATGGGATCAAAAGGAGCTGAAAGAAGGAGAAAGGACTAAATGGTAAAGTTCAAGAATTCTGCAACTAGATAGAGAAGGGACTTAAGTGCAAAGCATAAGAAGTTTCCCAGCTCAATGATAATTTCCTCAGTACCAAACTCTGACTATCGTGATGGAGAATGGTGGGGGGAAACAAGCTGAAGTGGGGTCAGTTCTGAAAAGAAAAAAAATTCATTCATTCAGTTGGATTCACTTGGGCGAAGAAAAAAAAAAACTCTCTTGAATCTCCATCTCTTCTTCTCTCCATCACCGATAGCCACATTGATTATCGAATTCCATCGATTAACTACCATAGCATAAGCTCAAATGAGGATAAATGGAGTCTATTCTCTGGTTATGAGTAGCTGATCATTGCAGTTCTCCCTAGAAGTGAAACTGAACCTGAGTCTGTGCACTAAAGAGAGAAGCTCATTAAGATTTGTATTCTTCTCTGATTCTATTTTCTTATAACTATGTGAGTTGTATAGCTGTAAGGCAGAGTCGATTCTGAGTTGTGAGCTTATATTATGTTTGAAATTTTCTAAATCTAACTAGAGTATTATAGATGCGATGATATGTTTGTATGATCTTAGTGAAGAATTGTATTCTCTATGTCCATGTAGATTTAATCAGATATGCTAATTCTAGTTGCATCAGTTTGTTTGATTGCTTCGAATGACTTCATGAATAATAAGCAACAGCCATTATTAAAGAGAGTTCAGATCAGTTGCCCTATAACCCTTTGTAGTTGATAAGTTGATCTTATCAGTTTAATTTCCTATATGTTATTCTAGTTGAGTAACTACAATAATTAAATGTAAGCAATTAATTACACTAAGCATATCATTCATGATTGGATAATGAAGGTAAAGTAGAACTTTTGGGGAGAATTATCTCATTATTGTGTCAGATCATCATTCATTTCACTTGCATCACACTATCACTCTAAAAGCAAAAAATTAAGAAACAGAATCAGGCTTATAGAAAAGAAAATTCAATTAAATTTCTACATCCTTGTTGTACTTATTGTAGCCCGTAAGTTTGCTAAGAACTATAACAATAGTCAGGTTTCTTAGAGAAGAATAACCTAGTCTAGGTATCACTTTACTATAGTTAGCGTAGTATTTTTGGTAAGGTTAATGACAAGCTTTATCAGCTATCTTTTGACTCTCGAACTTCTTCGAGATGTACCTTGCTCCCACTAGTTCTTTTAGAGATAAACCCTCTTTCTAGAAACTTACATTTTGAATAAAAAACACTTTGTTATCGGTGAGATTATGACATAGTATCCCTACATTTCCTTAGGATACCCCACAAAAAGGCACTTTAAGGATCTGGACGCTAATTTATCTAAGGCTTGTTGCTTAATACATATACCTCACATCCCCAAATCTTGAGAAAAGATAAACTGGATTTCTTTCAAGTCCATATTTCATATGGTGTCTTTTCAATTGCCTTAGATGGAACATGAGTTAGTATGAACGTACCTGTCTCTAGAGCATGACCCCAAAAGAAAGGTGGAAGATCTATTTGACTCATCATAGATCGAACAATATCTGATAGTGTTCAAATCCTCCATTCAGAAACGCCATTCATTTCATACCCTTTCCTTTCTAAACCATCAAAATAGTGATAGGCCTTTTCTTAATGTTCTGCTTAGCAGTTTTAAGCATCCCATGTAGTTCTGAAAATTGATTTCTCCATGTTGTTCATGTTATAGTTCATGACAAATTGGTCATAACTTTCCCATAGTGAGTCCAAGATCAAATCCGTAGCTAACTTCTTGCTCATGGGAAACTTAAGCCTTTCAAGGTGATCAATGTAGCGTTTTATCTCTAACACATGAGCACTAACTGATGCACCTTCAGCCATCTTACAGGAATGTAAGGCCTTTGTGGTCTTGTACCTTTCTTTCCTGGCCTATTGTTAGAAAATTTCCTTAAGATGGACAATCATCTCATGTGTCTCCATAAGTTCCAGATCTCTTTAGAGCTCTAGAACCATAGTGGCAAGCATCAGGCAGCCTACATCCACAGAGTCATCCTTATGCTTCATGTAAACATCTTTCTAAGCTCTTGAAGCATTGGCTGCAGGCTCCTGAGGAATGAGTTGATCTAAGACATAAGCCCTTCTTTCCTACTTGAGAACAATTCTCAAGTTCTTGAACTAATCAAGAAAGTTTGCCCCATTAAGTTTGTCCTTCTTAAGGATAGATCTCAACGATAGTGTAGCAGTATTACTAATCGACACAATTCTACAATAAAATATGCAAAGTTTTAGTTAGTAATCTCCCACTAAATTGACACCCTTAATGTAATAATTAGTGGGCTAAGATCCATATTTCGCTTAAATTTAAGTCCTCTTTGGAAAGACACTGAAATTCAAGTTATTTAGGTAGGTAACCTCTTTATGAATTACATCATATGTAACTCTTAGATGTTTATTAGATTCGATCATCATATAATCCAGCATGTTTAAACCCATCTAATGCCTTAAGATCAAAAACCATTTTGCTAATCTCAATTAAGTCAAAAAAATAATGAACTACATAAGCAATACTATTACTCATGCTTGTCTCACTAAGATAACTCAAGTGCATCCACTGTTGTGGATCATACAATTGAGCGATCTAGGTTTTGACATGTATTCATTAATTGATTGCATTATGACTTAAGAGTTTAAATAGAGGGCTTAATTAATTAGTTTAGTTTATATGAATGCAATTGTGGTCATATCTCATATAGATAAATGCATATAAATGCAAAAGTACATACACAATGATATAATCAAAAGCATGATTTAAATGTTACACAACATGACTTATCTAGCCTACAATCCTTCCAAGCCAATGAGAGGACTTCTCTAAATAAGAAAAGAAATACATTAAGAGAAACATCATTTAAAGATACAAGAGGAGTAAGATGAGAAGAGATTGTACATCTAGACTATGTAGAGAAAGGCACGGCACGCAGGCTGTATTTAAAAAATTTACAACCCTTGTAAAACTAGAGCCATGTTGTTCACCATACCCAAACAATTTTGAAGAATAAAACAACAACAAATAACAATTCATTTTTCCATCAAGAACTTGTCTAAGATGGTGAAATCAATTTCTTACTCATCATCAAAGACTATATCTAAAAAAAGGACAGAAGGAAATGTTATGTGCAAATCTTCAATGAAAGCTGGGGATGTATTAGAGTATGAGAATATATATATATATATATGGTGCTTTAGAATGCAACCTATAATCTGTCTCTTTCTAAAGAAGCTAACTAATTCTCTCAGCTTAACACTGTCATTTGAGAGTTTTCCTCCTTATGGCTCTCTATCAATCTATCATCATCCATAGAAAAACCCTCGCTGACCCTATTAATAATTGGTCAGACCTTTCTATTTTATGATGGATATTGAATTTTTAAAATTAATCTTAATTAATTTTGAAATCCATATCTTATCAATTAAGACTTAATTGTCTTTTGATAAGAAAATTAAATAAATATGGTTTAATTAAATATGTCCTACAGTTTTAATTTAACCTATTTATTTAATCTGAAGAAAGAGCCAATGGAAATTGATTTAATTTATTTATGTTGCGCATTAGTAAATTATATTACTACTCTTTCTCACCAATATTATAAGTAACCTCTAATTAATTAACATCCATACAGGAATTAAGGTTCAATGGTTGACTCATTAACTTTGCCTAGGATAGAACAATTTCTCAACTTTAGCCTTATTTAAAATATAGAGAAGCATGCAATAAACTTCAAGTCATATTTTGCTTGACTTTCACACTTTTTGACACTAGCAGTAGAGGCATCACATGTCTCCAAGAACAGTTATGAAACTTTTTAATTTATTCATCCTTAACATTTCATATAAGAGATTCCCACATGTTTCTACCCAACATACTGCCCATGAGATTTTGAATCTAACAATTTCATAACACAAGAGTACCAAAATCAGGCTAGATTTTCCTTAGTCTCCTATCCTTGTATGTGACACAATAGTACTTATGAAGTCACCTAACTTAGCATAAGAAGTTGTAAATGGAATTTCTTTGAGATAATATACTCAAATCCTAAGAAACTCCTCCTTTAAATCAATGCTTATAGAATTTTAAGGTAATAAGGAAACAAAACAAAGTATAATCATATACAACTTATATATCACATATATAAGCATACAAACTCAACTTAAACACACAAATAGCCTAGCTCTAATGCCGTTGTTAAGATTGGTTGACACAGCGGAAGAATTTAAAAAAACATTTTACCAATCCCAATTGTGGATCTATCAACTATGTTTAAACTGAGTTAGAAAGAATCGTATCTTTTATGTTTTGCCCTTTTGAATCTCTAGGAGCCAACACCTCAGGTCAGCTTCCTCTACCAATATCCACAAGAATGCGACTCCAACACGGATTGTAGGTTAGGCATGACCAAAGGTGAGGCATGGATAATGTCATCCTCCTATTCCTGACCATTACTTTCCCAATTCATAAGTAGTCTGACAATAGAAATGAAACCTCCTTTCTATCATAATATGGCCATACATTTCTTAAGCTCACTCATTGAGGGGCCCAGTAATATCTCTCTACTAATGTGAGGGACAAATTCCATTTTGACCATTCATATTTCTTTGCATGAAAAACCCGCTAAGCCCGATCGTAGGCTTTATCATCACCTGGTCAAAGGTGACTTTTGACTAGTTCAAAGCTTAGCAACTCTCATGTAGGAATCCATGATGATCTCAGGTCAAGGGCATTGTGACGTGATTATACATAAGATAAGCTTATGACTTGATCCATGTAGCTTTCTAATAGCGGGTCAGTCTAGCACCTTGTACTGTTACAGGTGCCTAAGACTTTAATTCGTATCTTCATATCTTATCAAAGTCATACTGGTCTTATTTCATCTTTGCTCCCGCATAGATGACCAACTGGGACATTTAGAACAATCTTTATAATTTATCCAAGGATACAATCATCACAGTGAACATGCTAATAATATTATAACAATAGAGAAAATTCATTAAATTAATAATGTTCAAAGTATAATGATTATAATATATATCCCAAAAAGTGATTAAGGGTTAATGACTTTAAAAGTGGATATAATTATTGTTGAATAAACACTTTTGGAGAATGTGTGATGGGAATTTGGATATTTTAATGATTCCAATGGCTTCCTTGTGAAAATTCGTGTGGGGAGAGTGTTTATTGTGAAATTGGAACCATTGGGAACAATCGTGCAAAAGTTGAAAACTCTATCTATTGAAACTCTGTACAGGGCAGCCAATTTGTATGGACGTTTTAAATAGGCAAATGGTGTCTAAAAATTCTGAAATTTTCCAGTATTAAATTTCACATGTCAAGCTTCAAAATGAACATATAATTTGTATCATTTTGATTTGTGACCTAAGAGTTTTGGATTTTTGAAGTTTGCCCAGCGAAATTAATTATTTTCTGGAACAGTATGCAAAGATTGAAATTCTGGGAATTTTGTGGTGATTTTCAGTAATGGCCAATATTTTTCCTATGAATAGGACTTAAATATCTTTCATTTGGATTTAGAATCACCTCATTTCGATTTTTCTAGAATTAGTTATGATTTTTCAAAGTTGGGCAGAAAATCTGCCAGAAAATCCGAAAATGTGAAATTAGAAATTATGACATCATCATGTGGTAAGGTGACATCAACATGGAATTAAAAGCAATTCCATCATCTTGATCAGCCATTCCCGACCCATTTCAGAGAAAAAAAAGACGTGAAGAGAGCTTGGAGAAAAGAGAGAAAAAGAGGAAGAAATCTCGCAAGGTAAGCCGATTTCTCCGACGATCTAGCTCCTAACGCGTATAATTCCGACTCTAAGCTACTCCTCTTTATTCTTTAAGGTTGTGAAGCTCAAAATTTGGTGTTTCAAAGAGGCTAGGGTTCAGCCAAATTTGGGAAAAGCCAGAGGGAGCTTGAGGTAACTTCCAAACTTTCGTATATTGCTTATTCTGGCTGCTATGGGCAATTTAATCGGTGAAATTTTGCCGGATTGCCATTGGTTTTAAAGTTTGGAAATTGAGTTTCCTAAGGGTTATGCTGCCCAATTTTGGTTCAAATGGTAGTTATAACCTAATGTAATAGTGAATAAAGTGGTTAGGAGTAGAAAGGAACGCGTTTACGGAGCCGAAATCGTAAAACCCCAATTTTTCCCGGAGAACATGTATATTTCGGCCAAGGCTGTAAATGGGTCTTAGAGTTGGATTTTCAATGATTTGATGATTCCATTGGATTCAGTGGGCGAAAATAGGTGGGGTTACAGTTGGGCACTTTTTCAAAAAAGGCCGAGAAAGCATAATTACGGAAACACCCCTAAAACCCTAAAAGTAGGGCTGTCAAGGGCAATTTCGTAATTTGACATTGAATTTGATAATTCCGAGTCTGGAAATGGATTCCTTGGGCGAAAATATGTCAGGATAGCCCATGTCAAAATTTCAAGAAAAGTACAGCCGGACCGGGTACGGCGGGCCCGGGCCGGGTCCCCGGGGGTATTTTTGTAAATTTTCATTATAGACTCATATAACCCGAAGTAACACTATGGAAGTGTCTAAATGGTGCATTTGGAATTGCAGGATTCGATATTTGCCGCCCTCGTGAGCCAACTGCGTCGAAGGATATCAGGAAAGGACAAGGTAGTGACTCTCTCTCTTATACTATGTGTAATACTCTGTATGTGTGTGTTATCACTATTCTGTGATGAATCTTTGATGCTGCTACGGTTACAGCTGGTGATAACTGTCGTTTACAGCACAAGCTGTCGTTTACAGCATAAGCTGTCGTTATTGTGATTACAGCGTAAGCTGTCGTGATTATGATTACAGCGAGAGCTGTCGTATTGTGTATACAGCCGTGAGTGCTGTCGTTTGTGGTGAAAACCATGGATCTTTGAGATTGATGCTGCTGTTGCTGTTTGTGATTTATGTACATACTTTGTGTTTATGCATTGTGTGAGTGGTTTGTTACTACTGAGATTCTCTCGAATCTCATTCTTTCCTATGACTAACATTTCAGACAGGGCGTGTGGTTCAAAGGAGAAGCGGCCAACCCGGAGCAATTAGGGCCCTTGGGGGTATATAGTTGAGTTGGAAACGTTGGTTAAGTATTTTGGACACGGGATTACTGTATATTCAGAATCAGGAACACTACATTCGATTTTGGTTGTGTAATCCCCTAGTGTATACTTATAAACCTTCACGTTATTATGCATAGAATCCGGGAGTTGCCGGGGATGCGGTTATACACTCTGATATGATTGAATGTACATTAACTGCACAGGTAATTATATTCGAATATTGAAATTGAGACCTGGATGGAAAAAAAGAGTTTTGAAAGTTTTGTAAAAATTTTACTGTGAGACAGAAAGTTTAAAACGAGGTTAAAGCATCCAATGGTCTCTAATCCGATTGAGATATGTGTTATCGAATTATAATTACGTGTTTAAAGGCAGGGGGTTATAATGATTGTCCCCTAGGGCACAATTTCCAACACCATATAGGTAAGTAAGCTCAGAAATGGACTGCACGAGGAAAATACAGAAGGTTTTGGTTCAGTTCAGGAGAAGCAGTTGGTTATTTGTAGGCTTTTATTATATTTTAAGTATGTAATTATTATATATAATCCCTATGGTGATTTCTTGTAATATAATCATGTACTTATTATCGGTATATTTTCATGCTATTTCTATGTGCCCATCGAACTGTGTGCAAGCACTCTGAAAAATGTGGAAATAAGATAAGGGTATTACATCTGGCACTAAATCGCATGCCATCACTACTAGAAAAAATGGTTTTAACGTTCCTTTTTTTAGCCTTTTAACGTCTGAAAAATGAGCGACGTCTATCTGAGGGTCATGGAAAAAAATGTCAATAATGTCCGTAAATGGGGGACGTCTAAAGGCAGACTTTAGATGTCCCCAGTATAACTAGGGACATCTAAAGTCCACATTAGACTTTAGTTCAGTAGAATGGAAACAACAACTTGAAACACAGTGATCAACCCAAGGCTAGATGCAACAACTTGAAACACTGCTATTTTTGAGTTAATGAGAATTTCATGTTTCTCAAAACAATGCAAAAGATTAAAACTTGATGTGGTACGTCTTAAATTCAGCAAAATAGCAAAGATAAAGCTAAAGCACAAACCACACTTAAATTCCAGCAGAGATAATCAAATGCATTTTGCTAATCATTCACAAGTTCATTCACAAGTTTAGTTTTAGCTAACCTGTTGCTGCAACTTTAAAGGCAGGTGACCCACAGTGGTAAGAGGAGGTCGACTGTGGAGAGAATGAGAGAGAACAGTGCAGACCCAGCAGAGCAAAGACAGCGACTAGCAACGCTCTGGATGAAATAGAGGCTAAGAATGACCAAGAAGAAATAGGGGAGAGGAGAAATAGCCGTATTTGATTTGGAGAAACAAGAAAAAAAACAAGAAGAAGCGCAGCAGGGGAGAGGAGACGGAAGTGATGAAGATGGTAGAGTGAAAGAGTAAAGTAATAAATTCGGACACTGAACATGCACTGGTCATGTCGACCAGTGCATGTGAGCTAGCTTAAGACGTCCCCAGCTGGGCTGGGGACGTTTAAAGGGACCCTTTAGACATCCCCAGACCAGCTGCAGACATCTAATGTAAGCTTTAGACGTCCCCAGCTGATCTGGGGACGTCAAATGTAAAGCTTTAGACATCCCCAGGCCATCTGGGGATGTCTTATGTGTGTTCTTTTTTTTTGTTTTCTTTATACGCTTTTCTGGGGGTCTTTAGACGTCCCCATGTTCATTGGGGACGTCTAAAACAGTCTTTACACGTCCCCAATAAACATGGGGACATCTAAAACACATTCAGGCATGAGATTTAATTTTATTTGACTAGCCAACCTTTTCAATTTTGATCTATAATTACACATATGCCACCGCCCAATATTTTGGGCGTCCCTTTTTCAAAAAGGGACGTCCTTTAGGGTCTTTATAAGTATATTCTGTAGTAGTGCATGTCAATAACCCAAGTACTCCTCTTGGTAGCTGAAACCCGCCCTTAGTGAAGCTATCTTGTCTACTGATCCCTTGGATTCCCTTAGCTCCGCCTGCTTTTGCCCAATCCGTTCTTGTAATATTATATAATAATTTAGTAATTATCATTTAAATAATTTCATAAACTATATAATTATATCACTTTTAAATTAAATTATTTTAATTACAATCACTGCTTCTACCTCCTCCGACGTGGAAGTGTCATCCCTGTGCCTATGCGTGATCTTCTACAAGTCCCCAAAATCTACCGCGCTCTCTCTCTCCCCTCCTGGCCTCCTCCTCCTACGTAAATTAGTAATAGGCAATAGTTATAACTACATCAATTAGTAATTGACAATAACCATATTGCTTATGAAACTTACCAACTCTCCCATTATAATCACAAAAGTCTTTGTTCTACTCGTATGGTGGATCTAATAGAAGTCCCTGCTCCTCTTGTTCTGCGTAGATACTTGTTGTATGTAAAAAAACAAATTCGAAGCAAGATTAATGTGAATATTTAACAAATTACCAATCATGCAGGAGTTCTCCTGAAGTGAACAAATCTGGCTTAATCCTCTGTTGGAACATTGTTTGACATGTTGCCCATAATATTCTTGATTCGTCTAATCCATTCCCCATTTCAGTTATTGTATAACATGGACTTGTAGTTCTTCCTCCCTTTACCCATCTTCTGGATGGCATAGATCTTCCTGTCATCCCTTACATTAATCTATTCTACAATATAAAAAATGAAAAAGTTAATTAATATAAATATTTTTTATTATTAATTTTAGATATCAATATTTTTAATTCCCAAACAATGTGTTTAGTCTCGCTATTAAGCTTGGGCCAACTTTCTAAGTAAATTGGAAAGTTCAAATAATTATGGCTAACCTCAACAAGTACTAACTGAACACAGTACCGCCCTGCCCAATAGCTGGTAAGTCTCCTCATTCCACTCGACAATCACACGATGGCCTCTCAGTAGGACAAAAGCTGCCACATAACTCGTGTTGACTCATAAATGTGTCCACTAGGGTCTCCATTTAAAAGATAATTGTAAATTATAAATAAAAATAATGAAATTAAATTCCTAATCATTAAATAAAATCACGTATGTTATATACGCATATTGATATCATCCTGATTTGATAAAGTATTTTCATCAGGATTATTAGCTAGTTGCTCTACCTAAGGTTCATCTGTACCACGAGCTCGAGACGACTCTAGCGACTGCTCCATATCTTTCCCATGAGGACAATGAGCCATATGTAGTATCTAATTTTATTTCATTTTAATTGTTAATCAATAAAATATAATTAACATTTGTTATAGAATAAAATAATTTGACTAAAATTAAATTAGATAACTATAAATTAAATAAACAAATAAATATTTTTAATGTAAATAAAATTTACTAACCTAAAAGGAGAGCTGCTTTAAAATCTAGCTTTTTTGGGGTAAGGGGAGTTGAGTGCGATGTTTCTACCAAAAGTGGAAAAATAAAGTAGCAATGCCATTTATATGCATTTTGTTAGACCTCATGTTTTGATGATAACAAAAGTATGGTTTGAAAAAGAAATGATTAATAATCAAGTTTGAACTAAGTAATGACAGGAACAAGCTTTACTTGAAGTTAGCATGGAAGTAATGAAGATTGGCCATAAGAAAATGCTGAGCAACTTGATCAGAAGTGCAGTTTCTAAGGCATTACTCGAGGCGCTACTCGAGTAATGACACAAAACTTGAGGTAACCAAGAAGAACTTCCAGTAACCCGCCACCATTACTCGAGGAGTTACTCGAGTAACCAGGTAAAACTTCCAGTTGCCTTCAAGTTTTCCCCATAACACTCGAGGAGCTACTCGAGTAACCCTATGAAAACTTCCAGTTGCCTTCAAGTTTTCCCCATGATACTCGAGGAGCTACTCGAGTAACTGTGTTTCCAAAAATGTGTACCTCTCGGCACTTTGTACCACTGCCAATGTTACTCGAGGAGCTACTCAAGTAACGCACTAAGGTAATTGAAAACTTGAGGGTGGTACCCAAATAACTTGATATGTCTCTATTTCATCTTCCTTGAGTACTTACTCTAGTATACAAGTTTTTTCATTGTGTAATTTTAAGAGGATTCCTCGAGTAAGGACCCCAGTAAGAGCAAATATTTTCAAAGGAAACTTCAAGTCATTACCAGAGTAATTCATGCTCAAAAGTCTTAGTTACTTGAGGAGCTACTCGAGTAACCTATGCAAAAATGAATGCATTACTCGAGTCCCTACTCGAGTAACAAGGTAATTGCTCTCGGCCTTGAAATCCTGCCAACATTATTGGAGTAGAACATCGAGTAATCAAAGGATTTTAAGTGGATTACTCGAGGTGTTACCCCAATAAGCTATGAAGTTTCAAAAGCATTACTGGAATAGCTACCCGAGTAAATAACTATTCCCAAAGGTATGAAATTTAGTTTACTCCATGCACTACCCGAGTAATCTTATATTTATTCATTGACTTGCAGTTGAACAATGATTTCACGATGTTACTCGAGGAGCTACTCGAGTAAAATTCAAGGGTTACTCGAGGAGCTACTCGAGTAAAATTCAAGGGTTACTCGAGGAGCTACTCGAGTAAGCTAATCCAGAAAGTTTGAAATCATTCCAACGGTCATTATTCTATTTCCTGTTTGATTAACTTTTCATTATATTAGTGTACTTAGCATTTCAACAGGTAAACAGTGAAGAAATCTTACCAAATAAGGAAAGTCAAAGGCGATGCTCAAATGTCACCGACCGTCACCTACCGTAACGTATGTTTTTCAAAAACTAGAAATGTCAATAATGGCTGCGCACGCTCCAACGGACATGAAGAAATATGTTCCAGCAATCATTACCAACGTAACTATATATATGGGAACATCTGAACAGAGAAAGATACAAGAAAACACAAGAACTCACATACGAACGTATCATTAAGTTCATTGCTCTGTTTTCACGTTGAAATTGTATTTCTATGCTTCAGTGATTATTATTTACTCTGTAAGAGAGTTATTTCATTCAAACTCAATATTTTTTATTGGGATAACTTAAGGTTATGGAACCTTGAGTTGGGATTGGATTACAACCTGTAAGGGGGAGCGAGTGTCCAGGTGTAAGGAACTTGCTTGTACTGAGGTGCCAAGAACCCACTGAATCTTGGAAGCTATAGTAAAACTCTCAGAGAAGCTCTGAGGACTGGACGTAGGTCAAAGTGGTTGTGACCGAACCAGTATAACTCCCGGTGTACACTTCGGTGATATTTCTCCTTACTCATTACTGTTTTAATTCTTTTGTCAAAGTTTTATATTTTCGAAAGAAATTTCAGTATCACCCAATTCACCCCCCTCTTGGGTGAAACGCTTGATCTAACATTTGGTATCAGAGAGTAGGTCTTCTTGTTAAGGTTTAACAACTTAAGAAGGATCCAATGGCAAGTATGGGTGAAGGGATTCTTCCCGACGGAGCATCCATCACTAGACCTCCCGGTTTCAATAGAGAACACTTTTCTTTCTGGAAAGCAAAATTCAGAGTGTTCATGATGGCTACTGAATATGGGCTATGGGATGTAATTGAGAGTGGAAACTATCAACCTACAAAGACTGTAGATTCTCAGAAAATTCCAAAGACGCCAGCGGAATATGATGAGAATGACAAGAAACTGATCACTCTCAACAGCAAGGCAATTCTGATGCTACAAAGTTCTTTAAGTCAAAATGAATACTTCAGAATTTGCACACTTCCAACAGCAAAGGAAATGTGGGAAGCTCTGGAAACAGCTCATGAAGGAACTTCAGGAATAAAGGAAAATCGAATCAACACCTTGATCACTGAATTCGATCTACTTCGAATGAAATCAGGTGAGTCAATTTCTGAATTCAAACTTAGATATACTCATCTTGTTAATCAACTTGCAGCACTTGGTAAAGTCTATGATCAAAATACCCAAGTACGAAAGATCTTGAATATTCTTTCTAAAGAGTGGGAGGCCAAAGTCACTGCGATAGAAGAGGCAAAAGGAGAATCAATGAGATCAGTTGCTTCTCTATTTGGAAGCCTTTCTGAATATGAAAGCAAATTAAAGTTCAAACGGGAACTAGATGACATTGGTGACAAAAGAAAGAAAGGTCTAGCACTAAAAGCGAAAGAAGAAAATCAAGATGAAGATGAGGAGTTTGATGATGACGAAATGGGTCTAATCATAAAACAATTCAGAAAGTTCTACAAGAAAGGTCAAGGATTCAAACATTTTCAGAAAGGAGGAAATAGTAGCAAAGATCATATCATTTGCTATGAATGTGGGAAACCAGGACATATCAAGTCAGAATGTCCAGATTTGAGCCAAAAGAGCAAAGAAAAGAGAAAAGGTAAATTCTTCAACAAAAAGAAAGCCTTTGTATCTGCTATATGGGGTGATAGCTCCTCAGATGAAGAAAGTGATGAGGAAGAAGTAGCTAATATATGTCTTGTTGCTCAAGAAAAAACAGAAGAAGAGGTAAATGATACTGAACCTACCTATGATGAATTACTTTCTGAGTATAATGCTTTACATTCTGAATTCATCAAAATTGTTAAAGAACTGATTGTTATTAAAAAGAAAAACAAAGTTCTTGAAACTGAATTTAAGGGAAAGGATTGTGAAAATTGTTTATCTTTGAAAAAGAAAAACATTGATCTCACAAAAACTCTTGAAAAATTTACACAAGGAAGTGAGATGCTAAATGTTATTTTAAAAGCCCAACGATTTGTAAATGATCGTTCTGGAATTGGATATGATCCAAAATTAGATAAAAGAAAAGGAAGAAAGAAAGCAGGAAGTAAGACATATTTGAATTATTTTCAACATTCTGTGCATACGTCAAATCCTTTTGCATTTTGTAATAACTGTAATAGAAAAGGACACCATACATCTTCATGCATTCATAAGAAGAAAGGAACCATAGGAACCTACAAATGGGTACCTAAAGGTTCATATATTCAGAAAATCATTTGTACTAACCCTAAAGGACCCAAAAAGATGTGGGTACCTAAGACTTAGACAATTGATTGCAGGTATGTCTCAAAGCATCCAAAAATAGCAAGTGGTACATAGATAGTGGATGCTCTAGACATATGACCGGAGATTTCGAAAGTTTTACCACATTACAACCTAAAGAAGGTGGAAAGGTAAAATTTGGAGGAAATCAATCCGGAAGGATAGCAGGAATTGGTGAAATCAAAAATGACAAAGGAATACAAGTCAAAGATGTATATTATGTTGAAGGCTTGTGTCACAATTTGCTGAGCGTAAGTCAAAGTGCAGATAAAAACAACTGGGTGATATTTGACTCAGAAGAATGTTTAATCATCAACAAGAATGACTTACAGCTTGATAAGAAGAATATCAAGGCTAAGCTCAGAGCAAAAAGGGAAGGTAATTGCTATACTCTAGATATTAGTAGAAATGAATCTGAAAACTGTTTTCTGAGTAATGCCGATGAAAGTTGGCTATGGCATAACAGATTGGCTCATGTCAACATGCATCAACTAGGCAAGTTACTCAAAAAGGATTTAGTTCTTGGATTACCCAAAGTAAACTTCAAAAACGACTTGATTTGTGACGCATGTCAAAAGGGTAAACAAACTAAATCATCTTTCAAATTGAAAAATGAGATTTCAACAAATAGACCATTACAACTATTGCATATGGATTTAGTTGGCCCAGCAAGAGTAAAGAGTCTTGGTGGCAATCTATATACATTGGTCATTGTTGATGACTTTTCTAGATTTACATGGGTTATTTTTCTATCATCAAAAGATGAAACCTTTGAAGAATTTATTGTTTTTGCCAAGAAAGTGCAAAATGAGAAAGGTATGTCCATTGCAGGTATTAGGACTGATCATGGTGGAGAATTCGAGAATCAAGCTTTTGAAGAATATTGTGATACTAATGGTATTGATCACAATTTTTCTGCTCCAAGAACACCTCAACAAAATAGAGTCGTGGAACGAAAGAATAGAGTGCTCACTGAAATGGCCAGAGCAATGTTAAACGAAAAGAATGTGTCCCAAGTATTCTGGGCTGATGCTATGAGTACAGCATGCTATATTTCAAATAGAGCCTATATCAGAACCAAACTTGGAAAGACACCATACGAGCTGTACAAAGGAAGAAAGCCAAACATTGCTCATCTACACATCTTCGGTTGTAAGTGTTTCATTCATAATAATGGTAAAGATAACTTAGGAAAATTTGATTCTAAAACTGATGAAGGAATTTTCTTAGGATATTCTAACCGAATTATAGCATATAGAGTTTTCAATAAAAGAACATGTGTTATTAAAGAATCAATCCATACTGTGTTTGATGAATTTGAATCCTCTGACAAAACCATTGATGAAGAACAGGAAATTGTTTTAAATCAAGAAAATGGTCAATCTATTTCTAAGTCTCTTATTCCAGAAGTTGATGAAACCAAGGAAGAAGAGCAATCTCTAGGTCAACCTAAAGCTTGGAAATACAATAGAAGTCATCCCTTAGATCAAGTCATAGGAGATGTGAATGAAGGGATCAAAACCAGAAATAGAGTTTTCAATGAAGTAAGTTTTTCTGCATTCATTTATGAGATTGAACCTTCTAATATTGATGAAGCTCTATCAGACAATGATTGGGTCATAGCAATGCAAGAAGAACTAAATCAATTTGAAAGGAATCAAGTTTGGGATTTGGTGCCCCGACCCAAAAATCATACGATCATTGGTACTAAATGGGTATTCAAAAACAAACTCGATGAATCTGTAATTATTGTCAGAAACAAGGCAAGATTGGTGGCCAAAGGCTATAATCAGGAAGAAGGAATTGATTATGAGGAAACGTATGCTCCAGTGGCTAGATTGGAAGCTATACGTGTACTTTTAGCCTTTGCATGCATCAAAGGATTCAAACTCTATCAAATGGATGTTAAGAGTGCTTTTCTAAATGGTTACATCATGGAAGAAGTGTATGTAGAACAACCTCCAGGTTTTGAAGATGTCACTAAACTGGACCATGTTTTCAAACTTAAAAAGGCTTTGTATGGTTTAAAACAAGCTCCTAGAGCCTGGTATGAAAGGCTTAGTAAGTTTCTCATCGATCAAGGTTTTGTACGGGGAAAAGTTGATACAACATTATTTATAAATCGAAAACATGATGATATTTTAATTGTTCAAATATATGTTGATGATATTGTTTTCGGTGCTACTAATGAATCTATGTGTAAGGAATTTTCTAAGATAATGCAGGGAGAATTTGAGATGTCAATGATGGGAGAATTGAATTTCTTTCTTGGTTTGCAAATCAAACAAAGAAAGAATGGAATCTTCATATCTCAAACAAAGTATTTAAAAGAACTATTGAAGAAGTATGGAATGGATGAAGCAAATGGCTCAGACACGCCTATGAGCTCAACAACGTTGCTTGATGCTGATGTCAAAGGGAAAGACTACAATATCACAAAATATAGAGGAATGATTGGATCATTACTCTATCTCACGGCAAGCAGACCAGACATCCAATTTAGTGTTGGCATATGTGCAAGATATCAATCGGCACCAAAGGAATCACATGCTGAAACGGTCAAACGAATCTTTAGATACCTTGCTGACACACCAGAATTGGGTCTGTGGTATCCCAAAGGAAGAAGTGAATATCTAGTTGCATATTCAGATTCTGATCATAGAGGATACAAGACAGACAGAAAGAGCACCAGTGGACAAGGACAATTTCTTGGAGGATCTCTTGTTTCGTGGTTCAGCAAGAAACAAAATACAGTGTCTCTTTCATCAACGGAAGCCGAATATGTTGCAGTTTCAAGTTGTTATGCACAAGTGATATGGTTAAAACAACAACTACAAGATCTTGGTATTTATCTCAAGGAAATACCAATCTATTGTGATAATACAAGTACGATAAGCTTGGCAAAGAATCCAGTTCAAAACTCTAGAACCAAGCATATCGATGTCAGACATCACTTCATCAGAGATCATGTCCAAAAGAAAGATGTGAAAGTGATATTCATTCCTACTCATCTTCAACTAGCTGATATCTTTACAAAACCCCTTGCAAAAGATCAATTTCTATTCATTAGAAGAGAATTGGGAATGGTAAATCCCAATGAGTTATAAGTATTTTCAGCATTTCATAATATTAGATGAAGTCATTTGATAATGTTTTGATGATCACTAACTTAAGCATCGGAGTATATAGAAATGTGTTTTGCAGGAAGGTTGAAATTCTGTTTTGAGAAACAAAAACAGAGGTGATCAGAGGACACATTTACTGGAGTACCAACTTGAAGTAATGTGTTACAGAAAAGCAATACCCGAGGAGCAACTTGAAGTAAAGAAGCACTTTACTCGAGTATGTACTCGAGTAATGGCCCCTAAAACTGGAAGTAACGGATCAAGTTACTTGATTTTCAAATATAACGGTTCAGATTTCAAGGAAATGAAGAGTCAGAAATTGAGAAGCTATTTACTCGAGGCAGGCCTCGAGTAAACTTGAAGCTTACTCGAGGAAGGCCTCGAGTAATGTCGGAGTTCAGATTCTCAAAGTATTGAATAATGACTCGAATCTGAATCAAATGGACTATGAATGATCGAGGGAACATCCATAGATAATTACTATATTATTCATGCCAGGTACGTAATTTAAATGAATTATTTTTGAATTTTTCTGCATGAACACTCGAGGAAGACCTCGAGTAAACTTGAAGGTTACTCGAGTAAGGCCTCGAGTAAAGTCGGGATTTAGGTCTTTATCTTCCACAAACTTGGTCATTTCCACAAAATCTCCTCGAGTAAATCACTATAAACCCTTTCAAAAACTTTTCCCAATCGATTCCTTGCCCCATTTCCGTCAAAACCCAACTAGTTTCAAGTCCAAAAACTTCCTATTTTGTTCAAAATCCTTCTGCCCTAAACTCGCGTCAGTTGCCCTGTTTTACTGTGATTTTTGATTTTCTGTGTTTCAAGATGGTTAGAACCAAGAATCTCAACTTCACAGATTCCTCTGATTCACAACAAAACCCTGATCTTCTTTCTCCTCCTCCAACAAAGAGAAGAAAGTTAATCCCAAGACCAAAAGCCAAAACTCCTCTTAAACCTCAACCACAACCTAAAACCAAAGGTGTGGTGATCAAAGAGCCTATAGTGACTAGGGCTCAGTCTAAAAAGAGCACATCTACTGGAAGAAGCAAAGGTGCCAAAACTCCCTCACCTTCTCATTCTGATTCCTCTGCACCCTCTTTCACTCCAAAGCCTATCAAGAAGCCAAAATATGACAAAAATGTGGCTAAGGCAATGGCTGGGATCATTGACCAAATGGAGAAGGGTCAATCATCCAAGAAATCCAAGATTCCAGAAGCAGAGATCACTACCCCTCCAAAGGGATTCAATGTGGGCAAACTAGTGGAGTCTCCCAAGTACGTGACACAATTCTTCAGAAGAAAAGTGTGTAAGACACACTATGTGGATCTCAGTCTACTTCAAGAGGTATTGAAGCACGATCTTAGTCCTTATCTAGATCCTTTTATGCCTTGGTTGTCAATTAGATTACCTTTTTGCATAAAGGTAATCACTCATTTCTATTGCAACCTAGAGATAATAGATAAACCTAACCGAACTTCAGTAGAGGAAGAGATGACCACAATTGTGAGAGGTCAAAAGATTTTGATTTCACCTTCCAAAATTAACTTGTGGTTAGGAATAGAGAACCCCCTGATGATATATATTCTGAGCTTGAGCCAAATCAAATTTTCACTATCCTAAAGCCCGGTGAGTTAGTTGGCCCCCTAAACTTTAAACCGAGTGATATGTGTGATCACCATAGGGTCCTTTGGTACATTTATTCTAGGTCCCTAGTAAACAAAGCCAACAACTATACCCACTTCTCGGATAGGGACTATAGATGGTTTGCTTCACTTCTCTTGAAGGAGCAAAAGGATCTGGGAGAGTATATATTTTCTGAGATGAAAAGGTACAAGGTGGATGGAAAAGGTACTACTCCAATGCCATATCCCCAAATTGTTTCTCTTATCCTGAAAGAGAACAAAATATGGTACTTGGATAGTAAGGAGCCAATTGAGAGGATGACCCCAGTGGGGAGGAACCAGATTGGTAAACTGAACATCGACATCCCTCTTAAAGGCCCACTAGAGTCTGGGTCCAAGAAGAAGCGAAAGGCTACTGAGGCAGAGACCAGTAGGATGGATGACACTCAGTCATCGGCTCCAGCTGCTACCACATCTTCACCATCTTTCCTGAATGCCACTCTCCAGCACTTTATGGAGAATATGCTCAGAGGCTTTCATGTGGACATAGCCAACACAAATGCAGAACTCATAACCCACATGAACACAAAAATGGGAGAGTTGGTTGAAAGAATGGATAGAAGGCATGAGGAACTGCTAGCAGAGCAACGTGCCCAGGGAGAGACATTGAGACTAATACTGGCACGTTTGGATTCCTTGGGTCCTGGACCTTCTCCCGGTCCCTCCTCATCTGCACCACCACCACCTCCAGTAGACCCTTCTTCAGACATTCCCATTCCCGAGGCTGAACCATCTACCCCTCTGGTTTCTGATCCACTTGAGCCCCAAGGGAAAGATGTTTTATTCACAGTGGATGATCCTGATACCCACGAGACCACACACATTATCATCGATGATTCACCTCAAAAGCCACAGCCAGAAACCATTTCTAAACCTATTCCCTCTCCTACTCACACTGAGGAAATATCTCCCTCTTCCTCACCTGAAAAACATACACCTGAGGTTGAGATTTCACCTGAGACTCATACCACCCCGGAAGGAGAAACCTCTACTATCGTTGTCTTCCAACCTTCTCTTCCCGGTGATGACATCTATATCCCTCCACTTCATCTGCCTGATCCTGTACCCTCTAGTTCATTTGACTCTTTAGACTCAAATGATTCTATGGTCTTTCCTGTAACACCCATTTCCATGGCCAAGCCTCCTAGCCCTCCACTTGATTGATGAAGCCAAAAAGGGGGAGAAGAGCTTGAGAGTGATTTTGTGGATTTGACTTAGCTTATTTTGGGATATTTGGTTGTATATGGGTTCTAGGGTGCTTTTTGTTATTAGTTTTTCTTAAACTTATCTTGTAATTTGAAATTCTTAAAGTTTAATGCAAGTATGTTTAAATTATGACTTCATTTGATATCATTTAAAGTTTTTGAATTATGATACATGTTTGGACTAATGAAGTTGTTATGTATGCAAGGTATATTCAACTTAATAAGAAATAATTAATTAAGAATCCAATTTGAAAAACCATGTTCAAAATCACCAAGTTTTGTCATCATCAAAAAGGGGGAGAATGTTAGACCTCATGTTTTGATAATAACAAAAGTATGGTTTGAAAAAGAAATGATTAATAATCAAGTTTGAACTAAGTAATGACAGGAACAAGCTTTACTTGAAGTTAGCATGGAAGTAATGAAGATTGGCCATAAGAAAATGCTGAGCAACTTGATCAGAAGTGCAGTTTCTAAGGCATTACTCGAGGCGCTACTCGAGTAATGACACAAAACTTGAGGTAACCAAGAAGAACTTCCAGTAACCCGCCACCATTACTCGAGGAGTTACTCGAGTAACCAGGTAAAACTTCCAGTTGCCTTCAAGTTTTCCCCATAACACTCGAGGAGCTACTCGAGTAACCCTATGAAAACTTCCAGTTGCCTTCAAGTTTTCCCCATGATACTCGAGGAGCTACTCGAGTAACTGTGTTTCCAAAAATGTGTACCTCTCGGCACTTTGTACCACTGCCAATGTTACTCGAGGAGCTACTCGAGTAACGCACTAAGGGAATTGAAAACTTGAGGGTGGTACCCAAATAACTTGATATGTCTCTATTTCATCTTCCTCGAGTACTTACTCTAGTATACAAGTTTTTTCATTGTGTAATTTTAAGAGGATTCCTCGAGTAAGGACCCCAGTAAGAGCAAATATTTTCAAAGGAAACTTCAAGTCATTACCAGAGTAATTCATGCTCAAAAGTCTTAGTTACTTGAGGAGCTACTCGAGTAACCTATGCAAAAATGAATGCATTACTCGAGTCCCTACTCGAGTAACAAGGTAATTGCTCTCGGCCTTGAAATCCTGCCAACATTATTGGAGTAGAACATCGAGTAATCAAAGGATTTTAAGTGGATTACTCGAGGTGTTACCCCAATAAGCTATGAAGTTTCAAAAGCATTACTGGAATAGCTACCCGAGTAAATAACTATTCCCAAAGGTATGAAATTTAGTTTACTCCATGCACTACCCGAGTAATCTTATATTTATTCATTGACTTGCAGTTGAACAATGATTTCACGATGTTACTCGAGGAGCTACTCAAGTAAAATTCAAGGGTTACTCGAGGAGCTACTCGAGTAAGCTAATCCAGAAAGTTTGAAATCATTCCAACGGTCATTATTCTGTTTCCTGTTTGATTAACTTTTCATTATATTAGTGTACTTAGCATTTCAACAGGTAAACAGTGAAGAGATCTTACCAAATAAGGAAAGTCAAAAGCGATGCTCAAATGTCACCGACCGTCACCTACCGTAACGTATGTTTTTCAAAAACTAGAAATGTCAATAATGGCTGCGCACGCTCCAACGGACATGAAGAAATATGTTCCAGCAATCATTACCAACGTAACTATATATATGGGAACATCTGAACAGAGAAGGATACAAGAAAACACAAGAACTCACATACGAACGTATCATTAAGTTCATTGCTCTGTTTTCACGTTGAAATTGTATTTCTATGCTTCAGTGATTATTATTTACTCTATAAGAGAGTTATTTCATTCAAACTCAATATTTTTTATTAAGATAACTTAAGGTTGTGGAACCTTGAGTTGGGATTGGATTACAACCTGTAAGGGGGAGCGAGTGTCCAGGTGTAAGGAACTTGCTTGTACTGAGGTGCCAAGAACCCACTGAATCTTGGAAGCTATAGTGAAACTCTCAGAGAAGCTCTGAGGACTGGACGTAGGTCAAAGTGGTTGTGACCGAACCAGTATAACTCCCGGTGTACACTTCGGTGATATTTCTCCTTACTCATTACTGTTTTAATTCTTTTGTCAAAGTTTTATATTTTCGAAAGAAATTTCAGTATCACCCAATTCACCCCCCTCTTGGATGAAACGCTTGATCTAACACATTTCACTTGTACTTGTTTTGGGATAACTGCTACTCAAACTGCTACAGATGCAAAATGCGTTAATGAGGCTTTACTGGCAAAACACTATTTTTTTCTATATTGATCAGGCCTTTAAAATGTATTAATGAGGCTTTACTAGCAAAACATGTTTGGAGAATTATTTCCTTTTTTGATCAATCTCTTCTAGACTCTAACTTAAAGATATAATATACCAACACTAATCAAAGGTTCTTGATTAGAAAGCCTTATAATGCATCTGGATATGGAAAGGTTTATGAGAAGTTTTTGATATCATAATTAGTAAGTTGAAATGGAGAGTGAGACATGGTCAGATTATATATTTCTCTCAACCACCCTCAATGGTGGCCGATGCAACAAGAATTACTTGTATAGAGGAATTTATGCTATATAGAACCCTATGATTTGGAATATGGTCTTTTAATTGTATTATCCTTCAATTGTGGACTTAATTATTAAGAATCATGTGTCCTTTCAAGAAGTTAGTGATAGGCTTTATTGGGAGGTAAATCACTAGGTTTGTATGTATACAGCTAGGGATGGTTTAAAAATCCACCTGCAAGATTATCTTCACTCATAAGGTAAACATGATCATTTATGGAAATTCCTCTAATCTTTATACTTGCCATACAAACACCTGCTACTTATTTTCTTAGAAAGCACCACATTAATGGTTCGAGGATGTGCCTCTTTGGCTATGAAAGAGGAAAATAATTTGATCATCCTTTTTTGTTATGTCCTTGTCTTAAATCAGTTTGGTTTGGATGCTTCTTGATTTGATTCATTATATCTAACTTCATAGGCCTAGTAATTAGATTAAAAAAACTCTACTTCAATTGAATAAGGATGGTATGATGAATTTGGTTTATGAGGTCGTCCTTCTCCTTGATATGATTTGGTTTGAAAGGAATCTAGCTCTCATGAAGGGAAAATTTCATCCCCAATAGAGGAAGTCAAGGACATTAAAGGCCATCTTATCTTCACAAGCATGGCTTTTAACTACATGAGAAATCACCAAATTAAACTTGTCATTCCAAGGCTTGGAAATTTCTAAATGGAGGTTTTTAATGATAATTGGTCTATTAATGTCCTTTCTAAAGAGAAACGAAATAGGGAAGTGTATTGCTATGGAATCATATCATGTCTCAAGGGCACCTTTGTGCATAAATTTAGATGGATAAGGAAAACTTCATGATCTACTTATTTTATTGATGCATGTCTTAAAGCTAGTGTGAGTTGGATATACTATACAAGAAATTTGAAGATTATGATTATTTTCATGGGAAGGAAATTCATCTCAATCAAGCATTATGTACCCAATACCCCCAACAACATATGAGAAGATATTTTTATAATGCTGCACTTGTTCAGTTCTATTATTGTGTCCCCTCATAATTTTCAATCTTCAATAGAGTGTTTTATTCTTCTTTTTGTCCCTTTAGTTTTTATATACTTTGAACTATCTTTTTATCTTAATTTAATTGTCTTTTTATAAAAAGAATATTCAAGATATGGGGTCAGAGAAAGATTCTATTGTTCTTGGATTTAAAGTAATAAATAGAGTTTTTTTGGTGTTTGCTACAAGGAGGGACGTGTATGTCACACCTTAATAATTGAGGTATGACTAGCTCGGAATATAAGAAAACCCATATCCTTAAGCCTTGTTTAATAATAAAATTCTTCATTTATATTGATAGGCATACTTATAATACAAAATATAAAGTTTTGATTTATCATATATAAACTAGAGTCATCAGTTATCTATAGAAATTTCAATGGAGTTCTCCTATTCAATTGAGACTCAATGAATTTTCTATAATAGTTCATTTTGAACCAATTCAAGAAAAGGGCTTTGCTGTATGCTACTAAACATACAACATATAAAATGTAGGCAATGATCCTAACTATAGCTTACGTGGTGCTTTTATAGTAGGATTTACAAAATATAATACACATATTTAAATTAACACTAAAAGAAGGATTGTTTAGGACCATGCTTCAATTCCACTTCAGCATAAAAGCCCCTCAATAAGGACCAAGAGTGGGTCATCTACACTATCTGAGACCAAAATATTTTCTGGTAAATAACGTCCTATTTATAGAAACTAATTAAATACCACAGAAAATAATACATACAAATTTAATCTTAATGAAAAGAGATGATAATACATTTCAAATTTTGGAGTATACAACCATAATAATAAATAAATGAAACTAAACAAAGGATTATTAAATGAATAAAACTAAATATGCAATGAAACAACTTGTTGAACAAAGTCTATTAACATTGAATCTCATATCACCTCTTTTTGTAGGACCTCAACAAAACATATAACATTCGTGGACACATAATCCATGAGGCTAACTAACCAAGCACACTTTGAGGTCACAAATACAAGCGTGGACACAGTCTAGAGGGTAAGTAACCAAGTAAACACAGTACAAGGCCACGAAACAGGTGCATGTATAAGACCCATGAATAACAAGTGTGAAAATGAATCCCACGAATATCAAGCATGAGTACTATGCAGACAAATGTCAAGCAAGCTCGAGTTAACCATGCTGCATCAAGGACTAACAAAATTGCTATTAATTAATAACCAGTGTTTTATATTCAGTCTTCTCAAAAACCATTTTTAAGCATGCATGGAGTCTAAATCATGTTTCTTTTCAACACAAATCATCATATTTTCTATTTGAAAAATCCTTTCACCATCTCTATGCTTGAATCAAATTGATCACATATTCTACTTGCTCAAAAATCAAATTGGAGCATCATGTTTAAGATACAAGGATAATTAATCATAGATGAATTTAACTTCCTTTCAAATTTCAAGTATAAATGTTCACTATAAACAAAATGGAGAAAGATGAATAATGCTCACTATAAACAAAACGGAGTACTTATTATTTACTCATTTCAATATTGATAATATGACACACTTATTTCCGAAGTTATCAAATAATTTTTTGTATAATGAATTTGAACCACTAAGCCAAGCTTCATTCTTAGGACAAATACACCTTTGAAAATGATTTAAAATCCTAACCCAAATATAGGGTTCGAACCTATAATTGAATGAGCTTTTCTGAAAACTTTAAGACTTTTAAAAATAGTTATATAGTGATTCATAATTTCATTATGACTCATCAATCCTTAGCTCCATTTATTATTATTAGAGTGCTTCCCTACTCATTTTCTAGTATATTGATGATTTAACTATGGGCCATTAACATACAATTGCCTAATCCTAGTTCAATTATCATGCTTGAGATAATTACCATTTTGTTATGTAGAATGGATTAATTAAAACTACCACGTACTGCATATGTTATACTACCTCTACTGCCAAAACTATAGGTACTATCTTTACTATGATTATGTATATACATATATATACAACCCATGTAGCCATATGAGGCTACCAAAATACCCAAGTCTAATCCAAAATAGTATACAAATAACCAACATAAAATAAATTCTTCTCATCCACCTTCTTATTTCTTCAAAATTACTCTATTTGCTTTCTCTATAGGTCATTTAAGGGAAAAGGTAAGATTAGCGAGAATCTCAGTAGTAACAACAGTCAATCATAACATATGCAAGTTCACAAAGAATGCTAAACAAACTATCATATGATTAAGCATTCGGCAATCAAAATGTAGCACAACATCAATCACAGGACATAGTTCGATACAACACAGCTGGGATATCATGTCTTACAGCC
Source organism: Inga leiocalycina (assembly GCA_963242795.1). Lineage (NCBI taxonomy): Eukaryota > Viridiplantae > Streptophyta > Magnoliopsida > Fabales > Fabaceae > Inga > Inga leiocalycina. The sequence continues at coordinate 68,894,834 of OY725326.1, forward strand.
CAGTGACACACCCCAAGCCTCGAAGCCCTAGGCATTCTAGGTCTTATAGCCTTACTCTGAATCCATATTAGGTCTTACAACCCAAGGTTACACCCCATGCAATAATCCACATCAGGACTTATTGCCTCAGGACACACATAGTCCAATATCATTCCATATATTTATAAAATGAATATAATCAATGGTAAACACATACATGCAGAATAATACATAATATATAAGACTTAGCTTTCCTGCAATTTACTTTTGCCACTTAGCTTTCGCTTTGAGCTTGGACAAATATCGTATCCTATAATTTGAATATGAAGAGTGGGGTTATTACTTTTTACAATTTTTCAACATAATAAATAATATGTTATTCTTGACCCACTCATAATTCTTGTCCTTTAATTTTGAATAAGTTAGTTGTCATTTGAGCCACATAAGGAATCATTAGAAGCATAAATCATTTACTAAGAAGTTGGAAATAAGCTTGATAAGTCAAAACACCGTGGAAAAGTAAGAAGAGATAAAGAGAAGTTTTTGCCTTATCCAAAACATCCCTTGGCCGCAGCCATAAGACATCTAAAAACTTTTATGCTACAGCCAAAGTACCCTCTGGCCGTAGCCAAAGGTGCTTGCCCTCAGCTAAAAGGAGTTTTTGATTAATTTTGGACATCCTATATGCAACTTTGAAAATTTATACCTTAAGCTATAAAATTTCAAACAAGGTAGTTCAAGCTTCTATGTGAAGCTCTTGAAGTTCCCTATAGAGAACAAATAGTACCCAATATCAATTTAGGGTCCTAATTTCCTACAACCTATAACCAAACAAACTACCTTATTAAGAACTCAAAATTTCCAGATTTTATACCTAAACTTTAAAATCATAACTTATGATTTACAAATCCAATTTCTAAGTTGTAATATTCAATGGAAAGCTCTAAATACCTATTTTAAAGTAAAAATAATGGCATAGCTAATTTATCATATTACCCTTATGAAATTCATCCATTTTCCCACTACCAGAATCTAAATTCCCAGGTTGTTCCCTATTTCCCGATCAAACTTCCAAAAACCATAACTTCCTCTATAGATATCCAATTAATGCATTCTAGGACACATTTTAAAGCTTTGGATGTTTACTACTTCCCTATAAAATTTCATAAACTTTGGACAAGTTTTGACTGATCAAACTAGAGTATAGAACCAACTGGCTCCTAAAAACATCAGTTTTGACAGCCTACCTTATACTCTCAAAAACTCCACTTTTCTCTACTCGATTTGAACTCTTCTTGAATATAGCATCTACTACACATCTTAAAACTTCAAAACCTCAAAAGAAGACCAAAGAAATTCCTCATATGGACTCTGTTTGAGCTTCTAAAACTTGTTGGCAGAAACTCTGTTTTTCCGATGACATGATGGGAATAAAGAAACCAACATGCAATCCTAGTTTTTGACCCTATGAACTTCTATATGCTTGCTCTATAATCAGTGATTAATAAAAGAACCAAAAGAAACCCCAAATCCTTACTCAAAAATATGTGCAATGCTAATCCATTTCAAGAGATTCCAACACAAATTCAAAAATCCTTCAATGGGAAAAGATCATACACATCAATTTGCTATTAAGTCTCCTAACAATAGTATTCAAATCATTTCCAACCCTTGTGTGTAACATCTTGATTTTTATTTAAGGATATAATTATAATTTAGAGATAATTATGAATTTAGTAGTAATTTTTTGGGATAAAAAGAAAAGAGGAATTTATAATATATATATATATATATAATAATAAGAAATAAAAAAATTTAAAAAAATAGTTTATTATATTGTCATAGGTGGCTTGGCATCACTTACCACAAGAGAAAAGGGGAGGGGGTATAATATAAATACCCTCACTCCTTCTTTACTTCGTCAGTAAGACGAAGTGGAGATTTTGAAGGAAGAGAGCCATAAAGTCCCAATTTTTACATTTTTAGAGATCAATAATACGCTTAAATTCTCTTCTAATCACAAAACTTCCTTCATGAAAATGCTATAAATAATTTTCTCTTTCTTATAATAGTAATTTTGTGCTAATTAGAGAAGATTTTAGGATTATAATTTTGTATAAGTTTAAGTTTTATCAGTATATGACTATAAGATTGTAGAGGATAATTAATAGTAAATTTTAATTATTTTAATTTTTTTATTCAATCGGTATAATATTTTATAATGAATTTTTTATATAATTAATCTATAAATAATTCTATATTGGACTTTTTAACCTATTAAATTTGGGTTAAATAATTTATTTGGGTTATTGGGGGTATTCTTGAGGTTTTAATCGGTTTATATGAGAATTTATAATTTAGTTATTTTATGTCCTAAACTTAATTGGGGATTTTATGTAAGGGAATGAAATTAATGATAATCAATGACTTGAATAAGTTATTTGAGTTAAGAAAAATATTTGAATTAATAATTGGGATTTTAGTGTAAAATTGGAATTTTTGGGAATAATTCAAAACTTTAAAATTATAGTATTAAGTTAAGTAAGTTAATTGTTCTAATAACTTAAAGAGTTATTTATTGATTATTGTAGATTAATGGCGTGTATTTAAGCTCTTGGATTATGAGCTTGTGGTTATAATTTTATTTTGGTGAGAGGTAACCACTTTCCTCTTGTTGTGCATACTTGTATGATGTTTGTGAGTGAATTGTACATTTGGCTATTGATATATGATGTGAACTTTGAAAATATGTTGTTAATGAAATGGTCTTGTGTAACTTATTTTTATTGAGAAAATTATTAGTGATATTATATTATATGGATATTTATTTATGAGATCTAAAAGTTCCTTTTGATAGTTTTGAATTGATAATGACAAGTTATAATCACACAATATTGATATGAGATGGGATGGTGGGTGTTGATTTGATGGCTTGTTACTTAAAGAGGAAATAAGGGGGTGAGCTTTTGTACAAAAGAGGAAATAAGGTGGTGGACTTCTAGGTGTATACTAGTTAGTCTTTTGACCTATTTGTATCTTATAGGGCCTTGACACCCCACTAATGTATTAAAGGGGGAACCCATGGTCCGATCTTATGCTCTATGGAATTTAGCCGGTCCATATTACTTAATCGGTGAGCTTGTTGAGTTAAGCTACTAGTCATATGGGTAAGTGCTAGCCTATAGGTTCAATTAGAGTAAATAAGGGAAGACAAAGAATGTATTCTTGTGTATTGATTCTTGTATACTTATGTGATAAATATGAGAATGAGATTATGATATTGTGGATTAACGTATGTATATATATAATGATATGTGTGGACATGTGACATTTTTAATAATGTTATGATTTTATAACTACCCCACTTGGCACCTTATGGGCACTTACTCGTGATTTTATACAGGTTATCAGGGGAGTCTCCGGAAGCTTAAACTACTTCTGCAAAAAGTGGTGGTTCTATCTTTTTAGTATATGTTAGATTATTGTATATTGCCACGTTAGGGCTCATTTTGCATGCTCTGATTTATTTTGGAGATTTGATATTCTAACCATATATGATTTGATTTGCGACACAATGAGAAGAGTTTTATTATCCATGATAAATTTTAAATGAATAGTCTATTATTTTCCATCATGGGTATATAATTGTAAGAATTTAAATCTTTTATTACCATGTAGAGTTTTCAAATGGTTAGTTGAACTCTTTTCTACCATGGTAATCTTTTGAAGGATGAATCTTTTTATTACCATGGTAGAATACCAGCTAATCCCACGTAATGATCGAAAAAACTAAAGAGACAGAAAGGGAAAGAAGTAGAGACCGATCATAATCGTTAAATTATTATATGCAGAATGATGATATATGCATAAAAGAGATGAAGGTTTATAAAATTGATATATTATTGAAGATTAAAACGATACAAACATAAAGAAAATTACAGAGAAAACAAGAAAACACACAAAGGTTTATAAACCTTAGAGGAGGAGGGGAGAGAGAATTGAGTCATCAATACAACTCGGGGTGCCTAACAATTGAAATGAGGTGCCATTTTATAGGCGTTTGAATTAGTTACTATGCACTAATTTACTTTGAATAAAATTACTTTAACCGGAGTAGAAAACATGTTACTCAGGTAAAAGTACTTTTACTTTTGCTTTTACATAAAGTAAAATAAAATTACATCATTTTGTCTGCTAAAGTGAAGGTAGAGGTACAACTTTTACAAAAGCAGATAATCTTTTGAGTTAGCAAGTCTTGGACTCTTGTGCCGACATTTTGCTTCAGAATCAATCTTCGTCGAGGCTAATGATCTCATCATCTAATTCATGTCCAAAGTATTGGGCCGGATCTTCATTGTCTGATTCATCTGAGGATTAGGCTGATGGACTGGATCTTGACTCTTGGGTTTGGAGAAGCCCAAGGATTTCCTGTAGATGTTTGGCTAAGGGTTGTTTGTCAGTTGCCGAGGCCAAGCATGCTGTAATTTGAGCCTTTTGGTTAAGGAACACACTTGATTCGTGGTCTCCTGCCATTAGGAATTTTGGATTTCGTCTGAACCACTTCTTAAGGTTTGTTTCTGATATATTGTTAATGTGAAGAAACTTCACCCATCATTTCACAGAAGATGTCCTTTGTAACATTGGAAATAATTTCTAGAACCTTGAAAGGCCATATTTATAGTTCCATTTAAATACCTAGGCTAAACCAAATTTCAAAAAATAATGAAGATCTGCTGGGAAAGGATCTTCACTAAGATTGATCCGACTCTTAAAATAGTCGAACCCAATTTTCGCTGTGGTTGGTAAAATTTCTTGGATAGGACCAAAGTAATCCCACCATTGATTGAACCATAATGGAAATTGGTATTTTATTTCTAAGTCATACGAGAACATAAAGAGCCAAGTATGACTAAAATTTGGATTTTGGTACCATAAGGTACACCACCATGCATCCAAGTAATCCTAATATGTGAAACCAATTGGATTCATGTTTTCTATTGAAAATCTTTTTCTTTTGTTGAGGTCTTGACCCCAATCTTTTGGTGATAAAAACTTCTTTATTCTAAAAGTAGAATAACCATGAATGTTTTTATCATCAGGATATTGTTTATCAAGAAAATGCCTTATTTCTGTAGATTGAGTATCTACAAGAATAAACTCATAAAATTTTTGTATTTTTTCCAAAGATTTTGGAGTGAAATGGAATCCTTTCAGATAAATTTTGGCTGCCAAAGTAGCAGGAACTTTGTCACAAAAGCCTGGTTTTGTGTGGAAAAGGTTTAAGACCTTTTCTGGTTTTAACACAAAAGTGGTTTGTGTTGGCAGGGAATAAATGGCTAATTCTTTTGAAGTTAAACCAGCCTTTGAAATAGTTTGTGAGGTTTTTTGGATTGCCAAAGCAATGGACTCTGGATCCAGGGTAAATGGGGTTAAGGCTTTGGGTTGTTCCATTTCGGTAACATCAGCTCATGTTTTAGTTGGCAATCTAGCCAAATTTTGATTAGCCTGTAAGGCTAAGAGGGTTTCGATTGGAAATCCATAATGAGAAGGGTCCATTATGGTTCCAGTAGTTTTTGGGGTGGATTTTTGAGTGGGTTTGGTCCCTGAAGGGGATCCCTTTTGGTGGATCGAAGATCCTTGGGTCAATGACCCTTTTGATATTTTGATTGCAGCCTTGAGTTGGGCTGCCTCTTCCTTTGCGATCCTTTCTGGATCTTATTTTGTTTGGGCTTTGGCCCTTTGTTTCTTTTTCTTTTCTCTGTCACTTATTTGGGTCACCTTATTTATTTGATAAATTCTATTTCAAAATTAAAGACACTTAAAATTGCTTGCCATCGGGCAAAAGTTTGTTTTGATGCAAGATTTTTAACATCTATTTGTAAGACATCCTTTGCAGCTTTGCAATCAACTCTGACAAGGAATTTTTGATTTAGCAAATCACTTTGAAACTTGTTTATGCACAAAACAATTGCTAAAATTTCTTTTTTAATTGTGGAATAGTTCTGTTGAGCCCTATTCCAATGTTTTGAAGTAAATGCAATGCAATGCTCTTTACCATCAATTCTTTGTTTGATAATGCCACCATAACCTATGTCAGAGGCATCTGTTTCAACAATTTTGAATGCTTGTGGATTTAGGAGATACAAGCATGGAAGATTTTTTACCAAGGATTTGATTTTGATAATCACATTAGTATGATGATCAATCCAAGGAGGAGGAGTTTTTGAAAAATTCTTTGTTTGAATTGCACGATCAATAGGAACAATAGTTCCTTGGTATATATGATGACCAAGAAACCGAATTTTTGTCTGGAAGAGACTGATTTTAGTTTTAGAAAATGCTAAGCCATTGAACCTAGCAACATCTACAAAGATTTTGACATGTTTAAAGTGTTGATCAATTGATTCTGAAAACACTAAAACATCATCAATGTAGACAATAATAAATTTTTTAAAAGGATTGAAAATTTCATTCATAACCTTTTGGAATTCTGAGGGTGCATTTTTCAACCTGAAAGGCATAACATTCCACTCATATTACCTAAATGGGATTGTGAATGCAGTTTTATACCTATCTTTTTCTGAGATTTGGATTTGCCAAAAGCCAGATTTCATGTCAAATTTTGAAAAGATTTTGGCCTGGTGAAGGCGATTTAGGAGATTTTTTTGTTAGGTATTGGATACCTGATCCATTGAAGAGCTTGATTGAGAGGCTTGTAATTAATTACAAGTCTTGGAGTCCCTCATTCAAGTTCAGCATTTTTGTTGACATAGAAAGCTGCACAAGACCAAGGACTTTGGCTCTTACGAATCAAACCCTTAGCAAGTAAATCCGTTATTTCATTTTTGCAATGTTCCAAGAGTTCTTGGTTCATTTAGATGGGACGAGCTTTTGTTGGTATTGCCCTTTCATCGAAATCTTTTTCATAAGGCAAATCAATTATGTGTTTCTTTCTTTCCCAAAAAACATTTGGAAAATCAGAACAATTGTGTCTTGAATATTTTCCAAAACATTTTGAATTTTTTGCTTGAGAAAAGGTTTCTCCAATTGATTTTCAATTGTTTTGTAAGAAACTTCTTCTTTTAAGAAATTGATTTGATTTTCCTTATACTCAATTTGATTGATAAATTTTGTATAAGGTGGACTAACAAATTTAAAGAAAATTCTTTTTCCCAAAGCATTAGTTTCAACTCCTTCATCAATAGTTAAGAAATGTTTTAACTGATCAATGAAGGGAGATCCAATAATTACATCTTGGCCTAAAAATTTTGCTAGGATAAAGAGTTCTTTGAATTGGACACCATTATTCTCAATTACTGCATTTAAAAGTTTGTAATTGACATCTAATGGTGACTTATTTGGTCCACAAAGATTTTCTGTGGTTTTTTCAAAAAATTTTGTAGGTATTATACCTTCTTTGATACAGCTCAGAGCTGCACCAGCATCAAACAATGCTATTGTTTCTAACACAAAAGTATTAGCAACAACAATTTTTACTAGTACATGCCATTGTTGGATTGAAATCCTTGATATAATGTTCAAGAAATTCTCAGAAGGTTTTTCATCATCTTGTGATGAAACTTTAACTTCTTCAACTTTCTTTTCTTTATCAAGACTTTCTTCCTAAATTTGATTTAAAACAAGAGAATGGAATTCCTGAGTTTTTTTCAGGTTTCTTATCTCTTCTTTTAAATTGTTTATTTCATTCTAAAGGTCAGAAATTGAAACAGGTTTTTGGATTAGACTGAAATCTTTTGATTATTTCAGAAAAATCATATCTTGTTTGCAAATATTTTTGGTTTGGTTTTGAAGAAGAAAAAGAAGCAGTACTTTCCCTTAGTTTGTTGAAAAACTTAACCTTTTCTTCATTTGTTGGAAGAGAGTTAATGATTTCAAAAACCAAATCTTCTTCAATAACATTTATTTGTAAACTGTCTATCCTGGAACCAGTTAAAACTGATTCCTTGATTGGGTCATCAAGTACAGGGCTTCCTAAACTCTCAGCAAACTTGTCAAGACAGTTTATTTGAAAATCATCACCTTCAGATGAAGATGAAATATCATCAAGTTGAAGTTCATTAACTTCTCCTTCAGAAGATGATACCTCATTTTCTTCTTCAGAAGAGGTTTCTTCAATCAAGAGATTGTTTAATTGTTGAAGTGATGATTCTTCAAGTTGCAGGGCATTAATTCTTTTATTAAGCCAACAATATCTTGCCATGTGACCTTCTTTGCCATATCTAAAGCAAACAATTTTTCCCTTGGGAAGATCCATGGGAGGTTTTGATTTGAATTCATTTTTTAAATTTCTGGGTTTGTTTGTTTTTTGTTTCTTCCAAGGTTTTCGATATTTTTTATAATATCTTTTAGCCTTGTATTCTTTGTCTTCATGCTTGTGTTTGGGTTTTTTAGACCCTTTACAGGCAGGAAAACCAAATTGTTCACAAAAGGTTCCTAAATCCTTCCTATTTGATGCTTTTTCTTTGGCAAGTTGATGTTGGATCTTATCTTCTTGACAAATTTTTAAAGCAGTTTTTTGAACAATTGCAATTAACTATGCATATGTTAAGTTTTCGTAATGGATTTGACTATCACCGGTTTGGTTTCTGATTTTTTCTCTGATCTTATCTCCTAGAGACCTAAGAAGACCAGCAAGGAATTTTCCTTTCCAAATGTGGGATGATTTCCATCCTCTCTGGCCATAACTCTCAAAAGGAAGTTATCTCTATACCACCCGAAATTGGATAGAGTTTTACATTTCAAATTTGACAGAAGATCTGCCAATTTATCCCTCCATAGTGTTGGATCACCAACAAAGTGAGCTATAATGTTAACTATAAGACAGTTAACAACATCAGACATTAGTTCACTAATACTATCTCTGAGAACTATACCATCTTGAGTGGTTTTTATGGCTTGTAAGATTTGATTTTTTTGTTCATTTGTGAGATGGAAATCCCACCAACCTCTGAGTTGCCCAATAAAGCCAGAGATCAATATATAAATAACGTCTTCCTCTTGAAAAATATTATATATTACATAAGCATTACTGACCATGTTCATTTGCTAGCATATTTCCAAAATATTTGTTTCAGATTGTCCATCTATGTTCCAAACATAGATGTTGTTTGCATTAATTTTTTGAAGAGTAGAATCCCTTTCTTCGAGCATTATGTCCGGAGGAGTAGCTCTCGGATAATATAATTTTGTTGGATTTCTCCAACCTTCTTGTTTTATTTCATGGATTTTTGGACAATCCTCACTTTCACTTGTTTGATTGCCTCTTACAACATTTATTGTTAGTTTTGAAACCGTAGTTTTAGAAGGAGGTATATCCTGCACGGTTATCTTTTTTAATTCCTTTTCAATTCTTGCTTGAAGATTTCCTTCTCTTACACTAGTTGCAATATTTGCAGGGATAGTGTAAGGTTTGAAAATTGGTTGTGTACTGGTGGAACTAGGTAAGATAGTCTTACTAGTTTCACTAGTAGCAGATTTTTTCAAAATATGTTCTCCAAGAGTTTGAAGATAGGAATTTGTATAATTATTTTTCTCAATGATATTTTTAACATCATTCAAGCTTATTTCAGTTTTTGGATTTTTAATTTTGAAAGGAGAAGCCATGACAGTAACTTCACCAATTTTTGTACTAAGGACCTGGTAAGATTATTTTGGAGGAAGTTCATATTCAAATTTCTCTTCATGTTTCAAAATCCAAGAAGCATTGACTCCCTCAAATGATTTGAAAGGGTAATCCTTTATATTCTCGTCTTTCACATAGGCCTCAAACCAGAGAAAGAAAGGAATATGAAGTTTATACCTTTCTAGCATTTTATAAAACTTTTCTTGAATTGGTTTTCGCAATTCTTCATTTTTATATTTTTGGAAAAACCATTTTCATCTTTCAGAGTTTTTATTAGAATAGAAATCTTTTCTCAAGAGTTCTTTATCTAATTTAAATTGTTGCTCAATCACATTTATGTCAGAGTATGTTGGAGATTGGGAAGTTTGGATTTAATCTTCAGTGTTTTGGTCTAAATTTTGGTAGACAGGTTTAACAACATTGGCTGACTCACTAAGACCTTGCATTACTGAGGGTGAAACAATTTGATCTTTAGCAGAAGAACTACAAGAATGCCTATAAGGTTGTTCTAGAGCAGTCCTGAAGCTTTCTGCAATGGATGGAGTTCTAGAAGCACAAGAGAAAGATCTTCTAGATCTATCGAATGTGATTCTAACATCTCCATTAATATTTTGAATAATGTTATAAGAATTATTCGCAGGTTTTGGTATGACAGGAGCAATTTTAGTAATTTCCCAATCATCTGGAAGGGTGATGTCTTCCCATTTTATTGGTTTTGGAACATTAACATTTGCCCTAGTAGCATCTGTTAGAAATAGACATGTTTCTTTTCCTTGAGGAAATATTTTAACATTTGAAGTTGATGAATTCATAACTTTATATTGGACCTTGTAAACCAAACCTACAGGTAAAACTCCAGGTTTCATTTGGAATCCGTTCAATTTCAAACTTAATTTTAAACATTCAATAACAGGATCATCATGCAATGAAGCTGTTAAATTTGGGAAGCAGTTGAAGTAGATTGGTCCTTTATTAAGAATCGCTTCAACCATTCCAAAAATTGACCTTGAAAAGATTTCATGTCTACCATCTCTAACACATACTAATGTTGAGACATCAAGACCAGCTTTTACCAAGGGAATGACAGCCACTTGAACACATCTAATGTGTATAAATTTGAATTTCTTTTAGTGTTTAAGAATTGAACTTTCTGATAGAATACATATATCAGTTGGTTCTTCTTTTTGAGGAATAGTTTCTTCAACTGTTCTAATTATGTAATCAAAAACTTTGAAAAACTTTTTATCCTCAGGTTTGTATAAATATTTTGGTTAATGACTGGAATGGTCCAATCACTAAATTTTTTGTTAATATCTTCAAAATGGATTTCATTGTTAAAGATATTATTTTGGAGGGAAGATTTCCCAAAAATTTTGTTGGTCATTAGACCAGATTGTTGCATAGAAGAAGAAGGAGCAGAAGAAGATGAAAAAGAGCGAGAGGAATGAGAGGAGTTGGAGCGAAAAGAGCTAGATCTAAACAGGAAAGCCATGATTAACTTTACTGCTAATACCATTACCTTCCAGTTGGTAGAGTTGTACTAGATAAGATGAAGTTTTTGGGTTACTTATGGAGTTATTATAAATATTTCTTTGTATGTTCTTATAAAGATAAAAATCTGCAAATATTATTATCACTTAGCCAATGCCTTAAACATTGAACCCTAATATCATATGAACATTCGAACAATAGGTATCTGGACTTATCTGCCCTATCTGTCGGGACTTACTGCCATAGCCCTAGGTAGAACGGACGAAGTTCATATGTTATCATTGATCAATTATTTTGCATGCTATCAGATAATAATAATATTAAGCAAAGACTTAGCTTTATATTAACATGTTTCTGATGTGGAAGATCAACCGAAGTTGTGACTACAGAGCATACTTATCCAAAAATATTCATAAGAACTTCATAAATTTTCTAGAACTTCGAAACATCTAATACATCCCTACTTCCCCTTCTGGCTCTGATACCAGCTAATCCCAAATGGTTAGTTAAACTCTTTTCTACCATGGTAATCTTTTAAAAGATGTGTTGGTCTGGTATGAATATTTTAATATATGATAAGATATTATTCAGTTAAAGAGTTTGGGCTTGATAGTGAATTTCTGTTCTGGGCTTAGTGAAGTCCAAAACTCAAATTGTAGGTATGAAACGTTTTGTAAGGCATTGTGGCTGATCGGTCACAGTACACTTGGAAGGCATTGTGGCTGCAAAAAAATAGCAAAACAACCTACAATTCAGACAATCTAGGACCTAAATGGACAAAACAAATAGAGAAATCTCTAAGAGAAAACTGGAAAAATAGAATGCTAAAACAAAGGAAAATTTGAATAAAAGGTAATAGAAATCCCCCCAAATCATAACATCTAACTAAAACTATAACAGCTAGCAAAATTCCAGCCTAATATCCTATCCTCACACCCCTTATCCTCTGTGGATTCACCAAATGACCTTGATTAAGAGTTAAAAGCTTGCAAAATGAAATTCATTGGAGAAAACAGTCAAAACAGGACTCAGTGACTTTGGAACCTTTTTAGTTTGGCAAGCCAAAGAATGAAATATGAGTGTGGCCCAAGTACAGCAAAGTATTTAGAACAGAAGAATAAGAGCCAAAAGCCAGTTCAAAACATTGCCCAGCATTGACTATTAAGCAGAATGCAAATTCCTTTTAAAAGCATATAGGTTGTGTAAGCATAAGGTTTGTGCAATGAATAGTGCACCCAACAATCGAAAATCCATTATGTCCTAAAAGGCATTATAGATCAGAGTCATTGAGGGACAATAAGATTATGGGAAACAACAAATTGAAGGCCAAAACGGTGCTAATCCAATAATGTGAGTAAAACAATAAAATTGATGAATCTCCAACAAAAACAAATGCAAGGGAACCATTTTGGAATTCTAGCACATTTCAATCCCAGCACTATCAAATTCTTCTATATCACATTTCAAACCTAGCCTAAAATTTCCTAGACAATGGCTCTTCTAAACTACCCATAACAAAAATTGAGAGAGTGAGGAAGAGATTGTGTTACCTTTGAGATAGGAATGAAGGACCTAACTGAAGAGGAATCCATGATAGTCCCTACTAGTTACTGGAAGTTTCGCAGATCTGAGGTGCTACTCACTTACAACAGTAAGTTGTATAGAAAAATCATATGAACATGCGTAGATTCTGAGGGTAGCAGCAGAAAGAAAATAGAATTGGGGAAGAATAGGATAGAGAAAAAAGAATGAGGGATAGAGTGTGAGAGAGAACGAGAGAAAAAGAGGGGGGAATAGAGGAAGAGGTTTGGTGTAGCAGGGTTCACGGCACGGAGGAAGAGAAGGGAAGAAGAGAAGAATTTAGGATTTTGGTTTTTATTCTAGGCTATCAAGTTTTGGCCACGGCCAAAAGGCTCACTCTGTGCTCTTTTTTGTTTCTATTTTAAGAAGGCTATGTCTTGGTCGCAGCTAACCATCCTTTAGTCGTGGCACAAAACATTCTGTGATGTCTTGGCCTCATTTAACATCTAGTTGGCTGTGGCCCATGACCTTCTGGACCTATCTTGGCTATGGCCAAAGGTTCTTTGGCCGTGACCAACATCTTTCTGTGGCCATTTTAATTCAGACCCAAAACTTACCGCTATGTTTAACATCTAACACTAAAATACATATGCACAGACTTTCATTTACACAATTGCAAGGTAATAAACTTATCAAATTCATTATAAGCCTACTCATTCTTTAAATCAATTCATCATGAATACAGGGTAAAAGCTTAAGTGATTTCCATGGAATTCTCTTCCAACGTTGATGTTCTTACTCCTCAACTTTTCTTTCGGACCAGTCATGCTTCCTTCCACTCATCTAGGGTTTATCATTCTCCTATACAAACACAAGACCAAACATAAATCCACAAAAACACACCAAAAACAAAAAAACTAAAGAGATTGAGTTGAGAACTTGGATTGCCTCCCAAGAAGCACTTAATTTATTGTTGTTAGCCTGACTCTTCCAATTGGTCAATCTTCTTTTGATAAATAAATTGTGGATATCAGCTGATCCACTTCTCCTCCCCAATAATGCTTTAACATTTAACTATTGACCTTGAACTATTCTCCCTTGTCATTCTCAATCTCCACCAAACTTTAATGCTTGAACTATTGTGAACGGACTGGACTATCTGGATTTCAACTTGCTTGGAAATAATCTGAGCTTTGAGTTGTACAGCAGAACCTATTGACCCGGTGTAAAATGCTTAGGGGCTATCTTGCTATCATGATTTCTTTTAGTCCTCTCATTGTAGATCCTTGTATTCTCATAAGCATGAAGTTGAAATCCATCCAATTGATTCAACTACAGTAACCTCTTTTCTTTCACAGCTTGAGGATCAAAATGTAGCTTCTTTATGGCCTAATAAGCTCTGTGTTCCAATTTAATGGGTAGATGGCAAGCCTTCCCAAAGATGAGGCGATATGGGGACATACTGATTAGTATTTTATATGTTGTCTATTAAGCCCATAAAGCATCATCCAACTTGGACAACCAATCCTTCTGAGTGATATTGACTATTTTCTTGAGGATGTTCTTGATCTCCCAATTAGAAATCTCAGCCTAGCCATTAGTTTGAGGATGGTATGGTAATGCCACCTTGTGTTTGACACCATATTTTTTCATTAGAGTCTGAAACTACTGATTACAAAAATGTGAACCCCATCACTGATAATTACTTAAGGTATTCCAAATTTGGTTAAAATATGTGTCTTCAGGAACTTCAATACTATTTTGGCATCATTTGTGGTACATGCTGTAGCTTCAACCCATTTGGATACATAATCAATGCCAACCAAATTGGATTCATTATTTAACAATTTAGGAACAAGGCCCATGAAATCGATTCCCCAAACATCGAAGAGTTCCACTTCCATCATGCTATTTAAAGGCTTTTCATTCTTCCTTGATATGTTCCCTACTCGTTAGCATTGATCACACTGCAAAACAAGGGAATATGCATCCTTGAAGAGAGAGGGCCAATAAAACCCACTTTGAATGACCATTGTAGCAGTTTTCTCCCTTCGAAAGTAACCACCATACTCAGAAGATTGACAGCTTTGTAATATAAATTCTTGTTCATTCTCTGGTACATACTTCGAATGAGTTGGTTGGGGCATCTCTTAAAAAAGTAAGGTTTATCCTTAAAGTATTTATTCATTTTATGTAGGAATTTCCGCCTTTGATGGAAATTTAGATATAGAGGTAAAACTCCACAGACTAAATAGTTGACAAAATCAATATATCATAGTGCAATTGAATTTGCTACTTAGAAAAGCTGCTCATCAGGGAATGATGCCTAGATCATATTAGATTCATCGAATTGTAGCTCAGTATTTGACCTTGAAAGATGGTCTACCACTTGATTTTCGGTGCCTTTTCTATCAATAATATTTAAATCAAACTCCTAAAGTAATAATACCCATCTTATTAATCGTGCCTTATAATCCTTCATAGTGAGTAGGTACTTCAGAGCTGAATGGTCAGTGTAAATGATGACCTTGGTAACTATAATATAAGGCCGAAACTTCTCACAAGCATAAATTATGGCTAGTAACTCTTTCTCTGTAGTTGTATAATTAAGTTGAGCACCATCAACAGTATTGCTTGCATAATAAATAGGATGGAAAAATTTCTCTGCTTTTTACCCAAGAACAGACCTTAAAACATAATTACTGACATCAACCATAATAATAAAAGGCAAACTCCAATCTAGAGCCACTAATATGGGAGTTGTGATGAGATGTTTCTTCAATTATTCGAAGGCTTGCAAACATTCATCATTATATTTGAACTCCACATCGTTTTACAAAAGCTTGGAGAAAGGCTTGGCAATCTTAGAGAAATCTCCGATAAAATCCTGCATCACTGAGAAAGCTTCGAATACCCTTTACATTAGTAGGTGGAGGTAATTACTCTATGATAGCAATTTTGGCTCTGTCTACTTCCAACCCCTTTCTGGATATCCTATGGCCAAGCAAAATTCCTTCTTGTACCATGAAGTGGCATTTTTCCTAATTCAAAATTAGATTGGTTTCTTCACATCTTGCAAACACCAATTCTATATTATCCAAACATGATTCGAAAGAGGCGCCAAATGCACAGAAATTATCCATAAATACTTCAATGGTTTTTTCAATTATATGAGCTAAAATAGACATCATACAGTATTGGAATGTTGTAGGAGCATTACAGAGTCTAAATGGCATTCTCTTGAAAGCAAATATGCCATATGGACACATAAAAGTAGTTTTCTCCTGATCTTCAGGTGCTATAGCATTCTGGTTGTACCCTGAATATCCATCCAGAAAGCAGAAGAATTCCTAACCCGCTAACTTGTGAAGCATTTGATCAATAAATGGCAATGCAAAATGATATTTTCTTGTAGCAAAATTCAGCTTTTGGTAGTTCATAGACACCCGCTACCCTGTTACTGTACAAATAGGAACCAACTCATTTTAGGTGTTAGCCACTATAGTCATGCCACCTTTCTTAGGGACACATTATACTAGGCTTACCCATAAGCTATCAGATATAGGGTAACAATACCTGCAGAAAACCATTTAAGAATTTCTTTTTTAACTACTTATTTCATCAATGGATTTAATTTCCTTTGATATTCAATAGAGATTTTATGATCATCCTCCTAAAGAATTTTATGCATGTAAATAGAAGGGCTTATTCCCTTAATATTAGCTATAGACCTCCCAATAGCACGCTTGTGCTCTCTCAACACTCTCAATAATTTCTCCTCTTGTAAATCAGGAAGGATGGAAGACATAATCACAGGTAAAGTATTAGAACTCCCAAGATAGGCATATTTGAGATAAGAGGGCAGGGGTTTCAATTCCAGCACAGGAGGAGCTTCAATAGATGGCTTTAAAGGAGTACCTAAGACATCGGATACCTCAAGTAGTTCCAAATTTCTCAGTTTAAAATGAGGAATTGATTCTATGCGAAAGATTTCTTTAATAAGATCTTCCTCAAATTCTTTAATGCTTTTCTCTCTAATCAGAAATGCCTCTAATAGATCTTTGGTCATGGATATAGATGATTCTTGAGAGACAACTGAATCCAAAATATCAACAAAAGAACAATGAGCTGAATCATCATGAAATTTTAGAGCTTTGGGCATGTTGATTATAACTTTCTCATTATCTACTTGCAAAGTAATTTCAACTCTTTCGACATCAATGAGAGTTCTTGCAGTTGCTAAGAAAGGTCAGTCATGAATAAGAGGAATTTTCTAATCAACTTCGCAATCAAGTACTACAAAATCTGTAGGAAAGATAAATTTTTCCACCTTGATTAGGACATCTTCAATGATTCCTCAGGGCTTAAAAATACTTCAATATGTAAAAAGGAGGGTAACTGTGGTAGACCTTGGTTCCCCCAAACCCAGCTGGTTGAATACTGCAAGAGGCAACAAATTAATGCTTGCTCCCAAATCATAAAGAGCTTTGCCATTGAAGTTTGTCCTAATGTTATAAGGGATATAGAAACTCCCTGTATTTTTAAGCTTGGTAGGCAACTTCCTTTGGATAACTATACCGCACTCTTCAATTAATGCCACAGTTTCAAATTCATTGAATAGTTGCTTCTTAGATAAAACATCTTTCAAGAACTTAGCATACTTGGGCATGCATTCCAAGGCTTCACTAAAAAGAATATTGACATGAAGTTGCTTAAATATATTAACAAATTTCTTGAACTGCACGTCTTCTTCTTTCTTCTTAAACCTTTGAGGAAAAGGTAATGGTGGCATAAGATTGGTAGTAGTTGGCTTACTCTCATCGTTCTTCTTTTTCTCCACTTTCTTGTTTTTGTCACTATCCTCATTGCTTTTCTCAGCAGGATTTCTTTTCCTTACTTTATCTTCATCTACTGCATCTTCTGGATCTGCAGCTTCTTCATCATTGTCTTCAACAACTTCTGAATCAGCTGGTCTTGAATTAGACTTTCTTGGATTAGACACTCCAGGTAGCACCTTACCACTTCTCAGATTGATGGCATTGCATTCTTCTTTCCCATTCCTTTTTTGGAAAGAATGGTATCACTAGGAAGATTACTTTCAGACATGGTGTTCATATGAGATGTAAGTCAGGCCATTTGTACTTTAAGATTCTTTATAGCAGTCTTATGCATAGAAAAAGTATCCTTGTTCTCTGCTCTTAAAGATTCAATTTGAGATAATATTTGGGTCAACATCTTATTATATTTGGATTCTGTCTCCTTGAATAGAAGTAGCCTATATTGTAGTTGAAAACCCGATGGGGGCATAAGCTTGGTCCCAGAAGTGGATTCATGTTGCTAGTTTAAGGTGTTTCCTTGACTCCACAAGAAATTTGGATGAGATCACAAAGCACAATTATAGGTTTATGAGTAAGGATTGCCCTGGGATTATTGAAACTTCCCTATGTAATTAACATATTCAGTAGCCATATACAGGGAATAATGATCAAACATATAGGCATCATTGCATTAATCACACAAAATTGGTGTATCATGAATAACATGCACACTTTTGGAAGTACTTTTCTACATTTGGGACTCCAGTACATCGAAATGCTTATTTAAAGCAGACAAAATGGTTGCAATATAGGAAGAGGAATCTTCTTTTACACTAGCCATAGGTTGGGTAGTTCTCCTATCATTTCCCTGAGTGTTATTTGTAGACAATTGATCTAACAATTGAATTACTTCATTAACAGGAACATTATGATATCCTCCATTGGTCATAGAATCGACCATTGCGTTCAACTGAGGATGAAGGCGAGTAAAGAAGATTTGGACTTCCACCCATTTGTCTGCACCAGAATTAGGGCATTGCTTCATTAGCATCTTGTATCTCTCCTATACTGCATAAAGGTGTCATCTGGTGCTGTTTAAAACTCAAGAATTCCTCCTTGCTTCCATAGATTTGTTATCTAAAAAGAATCAAACTCTGAATTTAGTTTCAAGATCATTCCATGAGTTGATTGATCCTTTTGGAAGATTGTTGAACCAATCCCTTGCCTTCCCCTATAGAGAAAGAGGGAATAACTGAAGCCTTAAGACATCTTATGGAACTTCATTTTGTTTAAAAAAGTCATACACTTCTAGGAAATACATCAAGTGCTTGCAGGAATCTTGATTATAGAGACCATGAAACATCGTGTGCATCTGCAATATTGTGATCATTACTAGCTTGATCTCAAAAGTATGTGCCTTTATTTCAGGCATTCGAATGCATGAATGAGTGCCCTGCGTATTTCTGTTGGCAAAATCATTAACAGTTACTCTATTGTATTAATCTGCCATTGCTTCAGCTTCAGCAGCTATTTCAAATTTAGGTTCAGCTTCGACTACTTCAAACGTGTTTTCAATAAGAGGTACTTCGTCAAGCACTACACCAAGCTATCCGGACCTACAGATTACATATACGTGAATGGTACCTACAAGAGGATCAAACAAGCAAGAATCAACCCAAAACAAGAATCAATAAAGAAAACAAAAATTGAATCTATAAAAGGCTCAATCAAAATTTATTAACTCAAGCTTAAGGTCAATTAAAAGATTTGTTAAACCAGAATTCCCAGCAACGGTGCCAAAAACTTATTTGCCTCTACAAGTGCACGAATCATATCAAGTAATAAAATGATAAGTAAAGTATCATTCTCAGGAGGATTTGTTTTAACAAATGAAATTAAGCAATAACTCATTATGTTCAATCAAGTTGAGCCAAAACAATGTGGTTGGTATAGAAAAGGATTTGTAAATCTATCTTTAAAACATTGGAAATTGTGTAAAATCAAATCTAATATGGAAACTAGGATTATTTATTCCTTTTGTATTTCATAAAACTTAATTAGATTCCTCTCTTTTACTGTCTTCAATGATTATATGTGTTAGTCGAGGTTCAAAGGTATGTGCTTTAGCTTCTCAAGTTAGATCATAGTTTATATACTCAAATAACATGCACAATCTCTTGCTGCAAATAAATGAGAGCATATAGATTCAGCATCAACCCGCATGGATAATGCAAGGTTAATGGCTATATCTCTATGTCATTAACAATCCATCCATTTTATAAGTATATGTCAAGGCAAGCATGATTTTAAACAAGTTCTCTACTCAAAGTTAGCTTTCTCAAGTCAAAACAAAGTAAACATAACCATCTAAATGCTGGCCAAACATTCAGAAGCTTTATCGTAGGATAAAATCAACACATATATGTCATTCATACAAAAAAAAGGGGAAGCTCCAAGTATTAATCCACACAAAGGTTCAAAGTAATCCTAGAATAAAAGTTTAGCTATTCATGCTTAGGAAATGAATACAAGAATACAGAGCAAAAATATCTATATCAGCAAAATGGAGAAGAAAGGGAAAGAAATCAGCAAAATGAAGGAAAATCAGCTTGAATCTCTTCAAATCTTCAATCTCTACTTGATTTTCCTTGATTTACAGCATACCCAAGCTTAGGGAGATGTCAGGGTCGCCTCCTTTAGGTTTTTCAAATTTGGAAGCTAGTGTTTTAGTCCCTGGATTCAGAATTTATAGGCCTTAAGAATGAAAATGTGTTGCAGTTGTTACAAGCATTAGCCATGGCCAAAGGACCCTTGGCCGTGGCCAGTAAGTTATTAACTATGTGTTAGTCACAACCAGTGAAATTGCCAATGGCCAATGAAATGGCTTCGTCATGGCCAAGTTTCTTAACGAAGTACTAGCCACGAGTAGAGGAAATGCTTGGCCGCGGCCAAGATTATTGAGAGGGCTTGGCCACAGCTAGTGGAAATGCTTATCCACAGCTAAGCTTCTGACTTTTAGCTTTGCTCACACCAAGGTCTGTTTTCATCCCTTCTTAGATTTCTAAGGCATGATTAATTACTTAAACTCAATTTCACCTTCTTTTTATTGAATTGGGCTTTCTTTGGCTTCTGTTGTGACTGAAATGTGATCCTATCAACACAAAGAGCTTTATAAAAGCCAACAGTTGATAAATATAACGAGACATTCATATAATATCACCACATTTATGCTCTTTGTATGCCAAATATGCATCAAGAATATTTCCTTTACTTCTGTACTCCCAAATATCCATTAGTACACCAAAATGTCTGAGAAATAAGGGGAAATGTGCAAGTTTGACAACATTTCATGAGGTTAACACGGTGACAGCTTCCATTTTTTCTGGTAGACCTCACTTCCAGCAACTAAACAATCTAGAAAAACCACTCAAATCTAATGGGAAAAGCATGCTAAAGGTGAAGGAGACTCACTCACCTAAACATTTTTTTTGTGGTTGCATGTGAGGTTTAGCGTGAACACCCTATTTTTTCTGGGCCTCACTCAACAATTAAAAAACTAATGAAAACAAAAATAAAAGAAATTTCTCTCATTGATGATAATTGATTTTAATCACATTCAATTGAAAAGGAACGACAATTCCACTATCAACACCAATCCTCTTCCAAGCCATGAAAACCAAGTAAATGTTGTTAATGAAATTGAGTTATCTAATGATCTTCTACTAGTAAGAGAATATATCTTTGCTTGTTTAAAGGCAGCAGGTTATATGCCTTGAGAGGAGAAAGAAGTAGGAATGGTGGAAAAAAGACATGTCGAGCTTGTCGTTAAGGAACCATATAAAAAAAGAAATTCCAATGTTTTTTCTTTCACCATCTTGACACCATTGCAACAGCCTTCAGTGACCATTAAGGTACCGGCCCCTTTTCCATATCAGAGTAATCGCACCATACCATAGAGGTATAAAAGTATTGCTGAGAATCCCTCAGGGCAAGTAATAAAAGCTAACGCCAGCAACAAAACAATGGTTCGCCCAACAGGAGTAACACAAAATGGGAAAGCTTATCTGCCACAAAATGTCGGATCGTCAAAGAAGGGAAAACAAGCCCATGTTGATATTCCATTAAGTTCCAGTCTAAAAGACATGGAAAATAAAGATGAAGAATTTCTTAAATTATGAAGCAAAGAAAATATAGCATAGTAGACCCATTGAATAAAACTCCAGCTAAGATCTCAATTCTCTCTTTAATCTTGCATTCCAAACTATATTGTCATGTGCTATAAAATGCCCTAGATGAAGCATATGTGCATTCTAGTTTGAGCCCACAGAAGGTGGCAAGTATTATGAATGTGGCGAGGGCGTTCTCTTCTATCTCATTTTTAGGAGAAGAAGTTGTTCAATCAGTCATTGATCAGTATAAAGCCCTCTATATTTCCCTGAAGTGTAAAGGGTTCATTGTGGCCAACATGTCCATAGATAGAGGATCAACATTAAATGTTTTACCACTATCCACATTTGAACAATTGTCAATAGAGGCGTCAGAAATTGAAAAGAGTAACATGGTGGTTAGAGGGTTCGATGGTACTTTGAGAGGCATGTTGGGAACGGTCAGTTTGCCTTTACAGATTGGACCAACTTCATTTGTAGTAGACTTTCAGCTTATAAACATTGACCCATCCTACTCTTTGTTGTTGGGGAGACCATGGATACATTCAGCTGGGGCAGTACCTTCTACCTTATACCAAAAGGTAAAGTTCATTGATAGTGGGAAGATAGTAATAATCAAGGGTGAAGAAGGAATCATGGCTAGCAAGCCGAGTTCTCTTCCATACATTGAGGCCGCTGAGCACGAGGAAGGAATGGTTTTTTAAGGCTTTGAAGTCAAAGGACTCAAGGGATATAACAATGTCAACTCCATAGTAACTAAGATAATGGACAAGAATGGGTTTAAGTATGGTGGAAGATTAGGCACTCACCTTCAAGGCATCAAATCCCCCATAAATCTACAAGAGAATCACAAGAGCCAAGGGTTGGGATACCAGCCACCATTAGAGAGACAATTGAAGGAGCAAGCAAGCTTGAAGATAGGGAGGGAGGATGAACACTTTGAATCCCCCACATAAGGAAGACATTCCCGATATCCTCTGAGGTGCTAAACAAGCCGACTGTTGCAATAGTTTCAACAATAGGCGAAAGGATCTGCACATGGATTTCAACTGATGATTCTGGGAGAGCTCTGGAAAATTGGGAGTTTGAGAACACCTTCAATTCTATTATTTTAGAGTAATATGTCTAGCTAAAAAGTTGTCCTTTTATGTGTTGTATGCGCCTTTAGGAAACCTCTTATATGAATCATGAATAAATAATGATATGCGAATAAAATTCACTTATTTATATCCATTCTTTCATTGTTTTCCTTATATCCATTCGTTGTTCTTTTTTTGCCCTCTAAGAAATTGATTTCCTCAAAATTCCTATCCAACGCAGAGGTTTCTGAGTCCCTGAATTATGATTCGCTTGTTGCCATTGATATGCATGATTACGAGTATGATGATGATGAGATCATTCAAGTATACAAAAAAATCCTCTAAACTCCCAATTGAATGTGCCTACATAAAGATGTAATTAAAGTAATAAATATAGGCACAGAGGAAGAAAAAAGGGAACTCAAGATAGTAGATAACCTTGAAAGAGAACAAGTGGTTGAACTCTTCAAAGAATTCATGGATATATTCTCATGGTCCTATCAAGATATGACATGCCTTGATCCAAGGATTACCTCTCACAAGATTCCCTTATTCCTAGACACCAAGGCTAAAAAGCAGAAATTGAGGAGTCTAACTTTTGACATATCTTTTATGGTTCGAGATAAGGTGATAAGCAATTAGAAGCAGGTTTCCTGGAAGCAGTTAAATACCCACAATGGATAGCAAATGTTGGGGCAACCACATTCATGGATGGGTACTCAGGGTATAACCAAATCCCTATGGATGAAGAGGACAAAGAAAAAACCACATTTATTACACAATGGGGCACTTATTGTACGCGTCATACCATTTGGGCTAAATAATGTTGGGGCAACTTATTAGTGTACCATGGTGACACTCTTCCATGATATGATGCATAAAGAACATGAAGTATACATGGATGATATGGTAGCTAAATCTTCTGAGGGAGAAAGCCATGTTGTGTTAAGAAAGCTGTTTGAAAGGCTACGCAAGTACAAGCATGGCTAAATCCTAACAAATGTGTCTTTAGGGATTTATCTGGGAAATTGTTGGGCCTTATTGTAAGTCAAAAAAGGATTACAATAGATCCTGAGAAAGTAAAAGCAATATGATAAATGCTCCCTCCTCAAACAGAAAAGGAAGTTCGAAGCTTTTTGGGGCGGTTGAATTACATTACATGATTCATTGCCAACCTGATGCAACCTATGAACCGATATTCAAGCTTTTAAAGAAGAACTGCACAAAGAAGTGGGATGAAGATTGCCAGTAAGCATTTGATAGAATCAAGGATTCTTTGCTAAATCCCCCAATTTTGGTTCCTCTTACACTAAGACAACCTTTAATTTTGATTTGACAATACGACCCAACTCCATAAGAGCCATGCTAGGGCAACACGATGCATCTAAGTGAAGAGAACAAGTGATCTATTACTTGAGCAAGAAGTTTAATGACTGTGAGTCACATTACCATATGATCGAGTGAACTTGTTGTGGTTTAGTCAAGGCTACCAAGAGGTTGAGGCAATATATGCTCTATTACACCACTTAGTTAATTTCTAGAGTAGACCACTCAAATACATCTTTGAAAGCCCGCATGTAGATGGAAGAGTTTCTAAGTGGGAGGTAATATTGTCTAAATATGATATAAGGTACGTCACTCAAAAATCTATCAAGGGTGGTACGATAGCCGATCACTTAGCAGAAAAACCTATAGATAAATGCCAGCCACTAGATTTCAAATTCCCATATAAAGACATATATACTACAGAGGATCCAAATAAGGAAAGCAAATTGAAGGATTAGGAGATGTATTTTGATGGGGCAGCAAATATGCATGGCAATGGTATAGAGGCAGTAATCATATCCCCATATAAAAAGCAATTCTTGATTGCTATAAAGCTAGGGTTTGACTGCACCAATAACATGACAGAATATAAAGCTTGTATTAATGGTCTCTAAGCTGCCAAGATCTTGGAATAAAAAAACTAAAAGTCTATGGTGACTCAGCTCTTATAATTTATCAGGTAACTGATGAATGGCGTACCAAAGACCCAAAGTTGATCCCTTATTGAGAGTATTTGATAGAGTTGATAAAAAATTTTGAAGTAATCAATTTCTATCACATAGCCAGAGAAAAGAATCGCTTTGCTAATGCTTTAGCTACTTTAGTAGCTATAATCTAACTCGATTGTGGGGTCCAAGTTTAGCTAATGCAGATTAAGATTAGAAGATCGCAAGCATTTTGCTTCAATATTGGAAGAGAGCACGACGAGCAACCTTAGTACCAAGTATCAAGATGTATATGGAACATGATACTTACCCTCCAGATGCAACACACAATGAAAAGAAGACCATCTATGGAATGGCCATGGGCTTTTTAATTAGTAATGACATCCTGTGTAAAAGGAGTTTTGATGGGACATTGCTACGCTGTGTAGATATGAGAGAGGCACGAAAGACTATGGCAAAGATCCATGAAGGCATATGCGGGACATATGCAAATGACCACTTATTAACTAAAGATGCTCAAGGCTTTGTTTGGTTAGAGGTTATGTTAGGTTGGGGTGGGGTTGGTTTTGTTTGGTTGGAGGTTAGGTTAGGTTAGGGTAGGTTGGGGGTAAAAAAGTGGTATTTGGTTGAAAGGAGGTTAGGTTAGGTGTTGGATGTTTTTTTGTCTTCTAGTGGTAACCTAACCTAGGTTGTCAACCCTCCAAAATTGGGGTTTTTCCTAGGTGAGAGAATATTTGTCTTCAATTGTGACTAAATTGCCCATGACAATTTTTTAAGATTCCAACATTGCCCTTCCCTTTAAAACTTGACCTCCTGATTCAACGAACTTTCTAAATAATAACAATTTTATAAATAATTATTTATATGCTTACACGAATAATTATTTTATAAATAATAATTTTATATAAATAATTATTATTAATAAATACATTATAAAAGAAGAAGGAAAATATGTAGAATGGCATTTTAACCTCCTCTAACCTAACTTAACTTAACTAAACCTCACTTAACCTAACCTTCGTTGAACCAAACAACATTATAACCTCCTCTAACCTAACTTAAGTAAACCTCACTTAACCTAACCTTCATTGAACCAAACAAAGCTCAAAGATCCAGCTACTGCTGGGTAACAATAGAGAAGGATTGTATCAATTATGTTAGAAAGTGTCATAAGTGCCAAATAAACTCAAACAAAATTAATGCTCCTCCAACTCTAATGCATAGTCTTGTGTCTCCATGGCCATTTTCCATATGAGGGATTGATGTCATCAGGCCAATTAATCCAAAAGCCTCGAATGGCCATCATTTCATCCTTGTTGCTATTGACTATTTCACTTAGTGGGTAGAAGCCAATTCCTTTACTAGTATTACTCAGAAGGCTTTCATCAAATTCTTAAAGGCCAATATTATCTATAAATATAGGTTGCCGGAGAGGATTATAATTGACAATGTACCAAACCTCAATGGGCCAGCAGTTAAAGAATTATGCGATCAGTTCAAGATCAAACATCATAATTCTATACCATATAGGCCAGAGATGAATGGTGCAGTTGAGGCAGCCAATAAAAACATTAAGAAGATCATCGAAAAAATGACAGTGACCTATAAAGACTAGCATGAAATGCTTCCATATGCATTACATGGATACCGTACCATAATATGTAATTCAACTAGGGAAACCCTTTACTCTTTAGTTTATGGCATTGAGGCTGTCACTTCAATTGAAGTAGAAATACCATCCCTGAGAATCTTAGCTGAATCAGACCTAGATGAAAGTGCATGGATATGCTCTCTATTTGAACAATTAAATATGATAGAAGAAAAGAGACTCACAGCAATATCTTATAGGTAGTTATATCAATCAAGAGTGGCAAGGGCCTTTAATAAGAAACTATGACCCAAGGGACTTAAAGTAGGAGACCTAGTCCTCAAAAAGATCCTGCCAAATCAAGAAGATGACAGAGGTAAATAGGCTCCTAATTATGAAGGCTATATGTTGTTAAGCAGGCTTTCTTTGGAGGGGTGTTGATATTGACAAACATAAATGGCCAAGATTTACCAAGACCAATCAATTCAGATGCTGTAAAGAAATACTATGCAAAAATAATAGCTCTCTAAGTCAAAACCCGAAAGGGCAGCTTAGGCAGAAATAAGAGGAGAGAAAAAAGCTCGCTAAGTTGAAAACCTAAAAAGGAGGCTTAGGCAAAAGTTAAAGCAAAAGAAACAGCTCATTGAATTGAAAACCCGAAAGGGCGGCTTAGGCAAAAGTTAGAGCAAAAAAAAAGGCTCAATAAGTTGAAAACCTGAAAGGACGGCTTAGGTAAAAGTTAGAGCAAAAACAAAGGCTCGATAAGTTAAAAACCTAAAAGGGTGGCTTAGGCAGAAGTTAGAGAAAAAAAAGAAGCTCGCTAGGTTGAAAACCTGAAAGTGCGGCTTAGGCAAAAATTAGAGCACAAAATTGGGAGCTAGTTAAGTTAAAAACCCAAAAGGGTGGGTTAAACAAATATCGAAGAAGGTTATCAGTCCTAACCCCATGACTCTCTTTACTTTGTTTATTTGAAAAACTCCGTAATCACTCTTCAAAAAGTACATATCTCTGGCAATTAAGCAAGGCACCATCAGGGGACTACACGGAACTAAAAGTGAAGGACCTCCTAAAAGCATCACGTCTACACTGATATATGCTCATCATTATGCATCTACTTGAATATTGGAAGATCATTTCTTTCAAATGAATCTTCACCCTTAGTTTATATTTCCCTTCCATTAAATCACATGTCAAACTTTGTGTCATGATTTGTATAAGGGTAACTCTTTTTAATGAAGGTACAACTTTTGTCTGGATAAACACACATGATGATATACATGGTGTCCTCTACTCCAAATTAACTTGTGTAATTTCAGGATCATTAACGAAGGTCCCAGCTAGAATTTCTGTTGTGAGGTCAAATAGTTGACAAAGGGACATAGCATGTTTATAGTTGCCCTTCTTTACTTGTTTCATAGCTAAGAAAAGTGATATTCTCGCCTATGAAGCAAGTAAAGATCAGAACACGTATTTTGTCTTGCTAACAGAACAAGTTGCCCCCTTTGGAAAATATAGTGTCTAGCCCCTCTTTACTTGGTTCATAGGGGAGAAAAATGCCATTAGAGCTAAATGTTTACCTGGAGTAGAAGTGAAGTGCCTAATTACATAGAGCTTTGGTGTGGTGTAAAAGAATTATGCAAGCTGTTACTAGGCATTGAGAGTGCCTACTGACACAGGGCTTTGCCTGTCGTTACAAGGGTTAAAATAATTATGCCAACCATTACTGGGCTTAAAAGATGCCTGCTGACGCAGAGCTTTGAAAGGGTGCTAGCCATTACTAGGCTTTGAGGGTGCCTGCCGATACAGGGCTTTAAAAGAATAGTGCCTACTGTTACAGGGCTTTAAAAGAATTTTGCCAAGCATTATTAGGCTTTAAAAGAAATGTGCCAAGCGTTATTGGCTTTAAAAGAATTGTGCCAGCCATTACTTGACTTTGAGGGTACCTGCCGGAACAGGGTTTTAAACGGTTGCTAGCCATTACTGAGATATGAGCATGCCTGCCAGTACAGGGCTTTAAAAATGGTTCCAGCCATTACTGGGCTTTTAGGGTGCCTGCCTGTACAGGGCTTTAAAAGGGTGCCAGCCGTTACTGGGCTTGGAGGGTGCCTGCCAGTACTAGGCTTTGAAAAGGGTGCCAGCCGTTACTGGGCTTTGAGGGTGCCTATCGATACAGGGCTCGAAAGGGATTCATAATGAAGATGATAGTGATAAGATGATGATAGAGTATTCATATTGATGTCATGAATAATGATTATTATAATCATGATGTGACACTAAGCATGCGGTACTCCATATAATAAGATGATGATGATGAAAATATTAATGAAGTTCTAATGAGGAAGTCATAAATGGTGATGATCATGGTGGTGGTGACACAACACTAAGCATGCAGTGACCTAAACATGCAATATGATAATGACACTAATGATAATAAAGATGAAGCCTTAATGGGGAAGTCATAGATGATGATGATAATGGTGGTGGTGATGTGACACTAAGCATGTGGTGCCCCTAAACATGATAATGACACCAATGATGGCAATGATAACGAAGAGGATGATGATGGCCATGATTATTAAGAGATTATGATAATGGTGAAGATAATCATGATAAAGGTAATGGTAGTGATGATGAAATCCTAATAAGGATGACAATAATAATGATGAAGAGGATGGTAATGGCCATAATAATGAGGAGATTATGGTAATAGTGAAGGTGTTTATGAAGAAGGTGATGACACTAATAATGATGATGGTAGTGATGATGAAATCCTAATGAAGTTGACAACAATGATGATGAACAGGATAGAGATACCCGTGATAACATGGAAATTACGATAATAGTGAAGATGATCATGATAAAGGTGATGACATTGATAGATGACGGCAGTGATGATGAAGTGCTCATGTAAATGGAAATGTTGTTGTGACACTAATCATGTGTTGCCTTGGATATGCAATGTGTTAAATGATTATGATAGTAATGAGAAATCCTAATAAGAATGATGACAATAAAATGCTAATGAGGATAATGATGATAATGATGATAAGAAAATGATGAAGTATGGTTGATAATGATGATGAAAATGATAAAGAGCTGATGAGGATGATAATGATGACAAGGGGATGGAGATGATCATGATGAAGATGATAATGGAAATTATAAGATGATGAAGATGATGAAAATGATGAAGAGCTATCCGACCAATGATATTGCCCCTATTTTGGCTCTAATCCAATTTAAAACCTCTTCACTTGTTCATATAGGATGTCATTCTTGTTTAGGCCATTACGACTCTTGTTAAGAAGCTTTTAGGTTTGCCCCAATCTTAGCAAGAGCACATTTCAAGGCAATGCATGACATAATATTAATAGAAGCCTCTTTGGTTGAAAAATCAATTCCAAATTTGCCCCTAATTTGTGAAATAACATGCAATACATGTTAAGTAAGGTAAGGGTATGATTGATGCAAAGCCTAATGCAAGAAAAGTTTGTCCAATTTGATAAGATATTAAACTTAGTGCTAACTCTTGATGAAAGAAATGACTTTTGAGCAATAAGCTAAATTTTGAATATCCAACTTTTCCTTGGCCTATTTTAATTTATGTAGCACATGAAATTTTGTTGTCTATCTTCGTCTTTAATGCTTATATAGTTACTTTTTTTTAAAAAAAAAATTTATTTAACAATGTCAATGTTGACTTGAGAAATAGATAGAGCAATAGAATTTAGGAGAAGCCCCAAATTCCAACTTGTTTCCCTTTATTAAAAGGCAAAGAATGAAGGTAATGCCCCAAATGTAAAGTGACAAAACTAGGAAAAGCTCACATGCTGCATCAGAAGTAGAAATTACTGAAATGGAAGAATTCCTTAGATCCAAATATTTGAGAAAAGACCTGTGAGTATAACTCAAGAAACCTATCAAGGTGCTAACAACTAGTCATGAAATCTCAGGAATTCAAATATAGAAAATAATGTCCAAATCATAAGAATAGAGGATTAAAAGATATATCAATGCATCATACATGTCACCAGCCTCAAGTTAGCTGGTATCAAGGTAAATGGTTTAACAAGAACGCAATGCTTGAATGATTTCCTCACGAAGTATAGTGTTTACTCTCACCACTTAGTGTTTGAGGGTTAGTGTTAGCTCTCTATATCCAAATTATCCAATTCCTATTCCATAAGATTGGCAATAATCTAAGTTTTTCATCACTAAAAGAGCCATATGCTAGCACAGATCACAAGGACTTTTTATGCGGGCATAGGATACAAACAAAGGGTGAAGAGAAGATGAAGAATATTATATTCTTGTTCTTATGTGGTATGTATTTATTCATCTCTCTTTTGATTTTTTTTCCCTTCTTTTCTTTCTTTCTTTCTTCTTTTCTTTTTCTTTTTGCTCTAACTTTTGCCAAAGCAGCCCTTCATATTTTTAATTAAGCGAGCTTTTTGCCTTTTATTTTCTTTTTTATTTTTCTTTCTCTTTTGCTCTAACTTTTTCTTAAACCGCCCTTATGGGCTTTCAACTTGGAGAGCTTTTTTTCCTTTTGTTCTTTTTTTCTCTTTTTCTTCTTTTTTAAAATATCCAAAAGAGAGTAGCCTTACAATCATATTACCTTGATGGCCTTAAAAATTGTAGGAATGTGCACATATCACCTAACCAAGAATATTGAGTACTCTTTAGAGATAAAAAAAGCACCATGAAAGGTAAGTAGAAGATGAATGATATCTAAGGAGTGAAGTAGATACTCATGATAACCAAACAAGCAAGTATACACTCTAAAGGCCCTAAAACAAAAGAAGAACTAAAGGAAGCTATTTCCATGTGTCCCTTGGTATTTGTGAATCTTTGTTTTGATTTTTTCTATTTTCTTTTCTTTTTTGTTGCTCTAAATTTTGCCTAAGATGCCCTTTCGGGTTTTAAACTTAGGGAGCTTTTTGCATTTACTCTCTTTTGTTTTTGCTCTAACTTTTTTGCTTAAATTGCCCTTAGGGGTTTTCAACTTAGCGAGCTTCTTTTTTTTCCTCTTTTTCTTTCAACTATTCACTTTTCAACAAGATTCACCTCAAAGCCTTAACAATTTTCAAAGTGTACACATGCTCCTCTAAATAAGAAACTTGAATAAGAGGTAAGGAACATATTTATGGTTTTTGCATGCTATCACACAGGCTGAAATTGCTATCATGTAAGGGTGGCTACTTGGTTTTTTATGAAAAATGAATTCCTTGGTCCTGTCTATATCAAGCAAATGAACATCAAATCTGACCTCAAATAAGATAAATGCCAAGTTCTTGATTGGGTAAAGGATAAGTGGTACACACATGAAAATGAAATCATATCAATAGGCTCCAATCCTCGCATGGCTTGTGTAGTCACATTGTGTCCAAGTTAAACAATTTACCCTTTAAAACTTGCCTCATCAAGGTGGGGTCGAGTCATTTTCAAAACTAAGTTTGTCCATAGTATGATATCACCTTGATACAAGCAACTTGTACAAAACAAGTTTTTAGACCCTTAATAGTTTCCTTCAATTAAGAATAATACTCTCAGAAAGTGAAAAGAGAGATAAAAGTCTTTACCTCGCAATAGGAATAAGAAACAACCATTTATGTGAAGGAGGGATGACATGGACAAGGGTAAATGAAGTCATTTTTAAGAAAAGATATTCTATGCAAGCATTATTAACTAAATATATGACTGTATTATTATTTTTATTTACATGCTTATTTTACCTCTTTTTGCCTCCCTATTTAATGATGTTTATTATGTCTAAGGCCTATATCAAATGAAGCTAAATGCCAATGAATGATACAAGGATGCCTCATGAGACATAAAAGAGTGATGACATGTACTTATAGTTTTGATATGAGTGATGGACATTGAGAAAAAGAACTCCAACTCTTCAAGAGATCCATTACCTCATAGGGAGAATAAAGTGCTCATTAACCTGGGAATGGCCCAGGCCATCACGCTGCTAAGGGTTTTAAAAATGATGATTATGTATGAGGCCCATATCAAATGAAGCAAAAGGGCCTATAAATGATGTAATGATGCCTCACGAGCCCTAAAAGGGTTATCTCTTATTGAGATATTTTCTAACATGATAGATGTAATGAAACTCATAGCTTTTAGTGTTATAAATCCTGAGAATAAGGTTGGCTATCTAATACATATACCATCCTTGTGATGTATCTGTATGAGTAGTGATGATAGATACATACTTAGGTGAGGCGACAATTAGCATCCTATTTTAGAAATAACTCTAGGTTGGGGGTATCTATCCTAAGTCAGGTACTAATTAATTAGGTAGGTTGATAATTTCCTTAATTATGCATAGATGATAGATACATTCTTAGATGATAGATACATTCTTAGAGGTTTCCTTAATTATGCATAGATGACAAATAATATGCTCTATAGTATCCTATTTTAGAAATAACCCTAGGTTGGGGGTATCTATCCTAAGTCAGGTACTAATTAATTAGGTAGGTTGATAATTTCCACTAATAAGTGCAATGGTTTCAAGTTGGTTCTAATTCTCATAGATAAAGGTCTCTTAACTGCCCCCATTATAAAGATGAAGACCCCATTTCATGAAATTGACCTTCAGGGGGTTCTAAATATCCCTCAAGGATAAATCTCAATAAATAAGTAATAGCTAAGATGAAGTCTTCACAGTAACCTCAAAAGGGTTTTGAAACCCCACAGGGAGACCGCTAGAAACTTCCACTCGCCAAAGGAACTCATAGACCTAGGTATAGGGCCCAAAATGTGTGTGAGGAGAATAGTGTATGTGTTCAGTGTGTGGAGAGCATACCAACCTGTGGCTTAAGTTCTACCCAACCCTTATCTGCTAAGTAGATCACAAGATAGATAGAGAAAATAAATAAATAAAGAATTTAATAAATAAAAATAATAATAATAAAGGGTAATTAAAATAAAATTAAGGCCATATTATTTTAAAACACTTAACTTAAATGGGCTTGACTCTCAAACCGTCCCCAATGGAGTGGCCAAGCTGTAGCGCCCGAAATTTGGAAAACAAAGAGTCGTCACCAAAATTTTGAAAAAGGATAATTTTGAAAATCTTTTTGTTGAAAATGAAACTAGTCTACAAAAACCATTTAAGGTTCGGAAGTCGATTGTGCATAGGGAATGTGTTAGGCACCCTACAATGCCCATTCATAAAAATGGTTACCCTAAGTTAATTATTTAAAAATAAATATAGCCTTTAATCTTTTGATAACTACCCAAATAAAAAAGAATATTTAAAAAAATAAATAAAATAAAAACTAAAGAAAAAAATGAACATTTATTTATAAAAAGAAAATAAGGAAAAATATATTTATTTACAAAGTTAGACTTGACCTAAGATAAAAACCTAAGGCCTATGTACCCTTTAGAGGGATCAAAGCCCATGTAGTTTGAGGGTAGAAATACGTGTCACTTTGTTTGTGTTTTTTAAGGGAAAAGTTCTTTTAATTTATTGGAGAAAATGATTTTTTATTTGGTTTATGTTTTTTATTTACAAAAGCAATTTCTTTATTTTCTCATGAAAGAAGTTTTTCCATTTTATTTTCATTTATAAAATTGTGTTAAAATATTTTTTCTTTTTTCAAAGAGAACCTAAGAAAGGGATAAAGAAAAAAGAAGAAGAAAAAACAACACAAGTTAAAAGAATGGTAAGCCAAAGGTGAGGAGACTTATGCATACCTTTTATCCTTGAAAGCTATTCAAACAAACAAGATGAGAAACTATATGGGTAGATCAACACACCATTCATTGCATTTTCTTTTATCAATCTTATAAATCCCATCAATTTTGACGAGCATATATTGGGGGCAAGTGATCAAATTTGGTCAAGCATATAAGAGTCACGAAGTGTGAAGACCTATTAAAACAAAAAGGCTTTCCTAGCTACTTGCTCTCCCAAAATTTTTGTCAAATTCTTGTGTCTTTGCTCTCCTCTTTTTTTTCCCCTTGCTTCAACCCTTGCACTCCTATTTGTAGTCTCAAGGTAGTGTTTTCTTCATAAATGCTCCTTCATTTTTTAATTTTTTTTTTGTATTTTATATTAAAAAATACCTAATTTGACCCAATCACCATCAATGGAGATTTTTTTTATATTTATTTTTATATTTTCTATTAATAAAACTTCCTAGCTTGACCTAATCTCATCAATGAAGATTTTTTTTTAATTTTCATTTTTAATTATTTTTTTTATTTTTTCCACAAGTAATTTCCTAATGTAAACCTATCAACATAAATGAGAGATTTTTTTTTAATTCTTAACTTTCATTCTTCTTTTCCTCCAGCGAGAATCACCTTCTCTGGCCTCTCTCTCTCTTTCTCTCTCTCTATATATATATATATATATATGATGTCCTTGCTCTAACCGAATGGAGAAATGAGAGAGTGTGAGGGAGTGCTTAATTTAAGTGAGGTGTGAGTGTTGGGTGAGGCATGTGGGTTAGATCTTATATCCAATTTGAGAGTCAAATTGATGAGAGTGTATGCATGTGTCCGTATGAGTGTGTATTTTAAAAATACATAGGTATATTTTTATTCTATTAATCACACACACTAGGCTCTAATTTTCTCCCTTTGTCTAATTTAAGATTCATTAAATTCTTTAGGCTTCATGATTTGACTTATCATCAGTCCAATTCCGATTTTTGAATCTGAATAATATAGTTACCAACTTTTCTTAATTTATAAATTGGTATTGGCTCATTTTCTAATTCCATAAATTAATCCTTAATAATTTTTAAATATTTTCTTTCTTAATTAGCTTCATAAAGCTTTCAAATAATTTTCCTAAAATTTTCAAGCCAAATTATGACCTCTAACTATTTTTTCACAAAGTTTTGGGAAAACAGGCCCTTCAATTCCAAAAATTGATTTTATCACTATTTAAATTTCTTTTTAGGAAATTTATCCCTTTTTCAAATTTTATGGATGTTACATATAAAAACTAATTAATGTTGATAAACTTTCATTGATGACATCGTGCTCAAGAAACGTGATAATTAAATTAAAATATAACAAGCAGTGAGAATATTATTTATAAAAATTATAATGGAATGCTATTCACTTATCTGTTAACTCCCAAGTAATTCAATTTGCCAATTAAATTAGACTAGAAGAAAACTTTCCATATTGCTACCTAATTATCCAAAAGAAAGAATCTCTTTTAACTTCAATTGAAAATTTTTCCTTCATGAACTTCCATTTTAAATTTATTTATCATTTGACCATCCTTTTTAAACATGCCTTGATCAGAGATTTCTCCCAGCATGACAAGCAATAATTATAAGGCTCAAGCAATGCAAATTATTCAACCTTAAGTTACTCATACACCAAGGCTATCATTTATTTAGTCACCAACATGCCTTATACACACATAAAAATAAATACACACACACACACCCTTTCTCATGCTCCTCGAAACACATGCAAAGTGCTATAAATCCTTTGAATAATGAATGTCATAAATAGTGCTAGAATCCCTAACTCTATTACTCTACCAAGAAAACAATGTTATGTAGTGGTTCATTAGTAGTGATTGTCCAAAAATGTAACATCCCAAATTTTATTTTTGAGATTTATCTAATATCAAGTTGAAATTAATCTTGATAATTAAAATTTGTCATGTAATTATCATTAAAGTTTCTTTAAAAAAATATAATAATAATCTATAATAACTATAAAAAAGAGGGAAAATAGAATTTGTGAAAAAAAGGAAGTATATTATTATTATTTATTATAAAATTTTTAAAAAATGCATTTAATGTCAGATTTGGGGATTGGAGGGGCGGTATTATATAAATACCGAACCATTCCCCCTCCCCAAATTCAACAGACAGAGGAATGCTCCTCTAGTCCTTCGATGTGCAAGAGCGAGAGCGAAAGTGGGAAAGAAAAAGAGAGAGAGGGAGAGAAGAGAGCAAGAGATAGAGATTGTTTGGGTCTTTAAGTAAGTAATTTAGCTTCCTCGTATTGTATTTTTCTTTGTTTGAAGAATCATTAATAGTGAAGAATATAGGATTTGTAAGATTTTCAATCTTTGGGTGTTCGAACTTACTATTTAGCTTTTAATGGCTCTAATGGTGTTAGATAAGAATGATTATGGTTTAGTTTTGCCTATATGGTTGATTTGAGGAAGTTAAAGTTAGAGTTTAGTTGGAAATTTAAGATTTGTGACAATGACTCTTTTATATCTGAATTTATATAATCTATTCTAATTTATTGGAGGTTATATTGAGGATTTAATTGATTAGATTTGAGACTTGTAAGGAATTTTTAGTATTTGGAATTTTGGATGAAACTTTAACAGTAGAAAATTGGTCATTTGAGAAGATAGTTGTGTTTTTGGTGGCCCTAATAAGTAAGGAATAATTTATGATAGCAAGAATTGAGAAGATAGTTTATTTATATGGGATTTGCACTAATGATTAAAGTGAGCAATTTAGAGGATTTTAAGGTGATTCAAGGAAATTCTTGTTGTTAAAGATTTTATTGAGTGAAATAGAATTAAGAAATTTTAGGATTTGTGATTTGAAAGGTTGATTTGAGGAATAGATAAATTATTGTCATTTTTCTAAGGAAACTAAAGTGAGACAATCACGGGGTTTAATTACTTGTTATTTACTATTTTATTAGATAGCATTATTATTAATTTTGTTAAGGGTTAAGGTGCTAAAATAACCTTCAACTTTTATCAAAAGTGAAATAGTAACTATAAACTATTTTTTGGAACAAAAGTAACAATAAACTTTCAAAATTGGAGCAAAACAGTCAAATCTAACCAACTTCCATCTATTACAATGTGAAAGTATTGAAATACCCGTGCTTAATAAAAAAACCCACGGCTGATATGCAATCTGATGGTTTTTCATCTCTATTGCTGTAATAGTTGCTTCCATCCTCTCTCTCTCTCTCTCTCTCTCTCTCATATTCTCTACTCTTCATCTTCATCACCACAACACCATCTACAATTCCAAAAAATCATCATCAACAATCCATACTAGAAAAGTAAAAAACTGGAAAAACAAATAAAAAATTGTTTGTTATAATCGTTATACTTCTGTC
The DNA here is from genome assembly GCA_963242795.1 of Inga leiocalycina. Taxonomy (NCBI): domain Eukaryota; kingdom Viridiplantae; phylum Streptophyta; class Magnoliopsida; order Fabales; family Fabaceae; genus Inga; species Inga leiocalycina. The sequence goes on from OY725326.1 coordinate 68,932,203, forward strand.
ATCAATAATCCCAATTCTACTTATTAGTACCATTACCTAGAAAGATTCAGAATCATAGTATAAATTCTAAGAAAAAAAAGTAAACAAGTTTATAGTAATAATTAAAAATGAAAATTGGAAAAAAAAAAGCTCACAGCTAGAATAGGGCTTGGGGTGGTTGGGTTTATCTTGTCATCAATACTAGGAAGAGGGGAAAGCGGATTTATGAAGAGGACTATGTGCATAAAAGAGAAAATTTTTATGAATAGCAGATCCTGAATCTTTTTATTTTATTTTTTTTTAGTTTTTTACTTTTCTAGTATGGATTGTTGATGATGATTGGTTGGAATTACATATGGTGGTAGTGGTGTGATGATGGAGATGAAGAGTGGATAATATGAGAGTGAGAGTGAGTGAGAGACAGAAGGTGAAAACAACCATTAGAGGAAGGGAGATGAAAAAACACCAAATTGCACAGCATCCATCATTTTTTTATTAAGGGGGTATTTTAGTACTTTCACATCTAGTTCAATTTAATGCTTTTGCCCTAATTTTGAAAGTTTATAGTTACTTTTACTCCAAAAAATAGTATATGGTTACTATTTCACTTTTGATAAAAGTTGAAGGTTATTTTAGCACCTTAACACTTTTATTAACATATAATTATATATTTATTGTAGAGTGAACTTGAATTTGGATTGTTGGACTTGAATTCTCTCAAGTTTATTTCTTGTGTCAAGAACTTGAGGTAACCACTTTCCAATTTCCCTTGTATGGTTGTTGAGGTGATTATAAGTGTATGTTGGTATTTTTAAAGGATAAAAATATATATTATAGTATTTTACATATGAAAATGTATACATATGAAATATATGTTTGTGACTAAACTTTTTGGTTAAGTGGGCTTAAATTTTTATCTTGTGATTCTAATGTTGATGATGCATAGCATTGAATGTTGAATACATGAGAACAAACTATTGATGTTGAAGTTTGTGATGTTGAGATGTTGAATTACGTATTTAAGTGTACAGAATTGTGGTGAGATGTGATTGTGTGAGGTTTGATTTTTTTATACCACGTGATATAGCCGCCACTATGCGCATAGTGGATGGCTTTAACATTCTCAGCACCCTTGATATCACCCTTCCTTTGGTCAGGTCAAGGGTTAGCTCAAGGGACATGACACCTTTCCGTATTCGAAGGAAAGAGAACCCATGATTCAATATGAGTTTTGTAGCCTTTAGCCAGTCTACACCTCATTATTAGATAGCTTGGTGCAGTTTTGTCATAGAGATAAATCATGTTATGTGTTGTAGTCCATAGGTTCTGTTAGTAGTTATAAGAAGGTTATAAGGATGGTTAAGGGAGTTATATGCATATTGAATTATTCTTCAAACAATTATGGTTTCTAGAACACCGTTGATACTTTATGTTTTATGAGCTTAATCAAATGTATATTGCTAAACTTTAGGGCCTATTTGGTATATGTTGCATATTTTGAATATTCCACTGCATATTGGGATCTATATTGTGGGCGAAGCCATTTGGATACACTTTTTAATTGTGGTAATTATTTTATTAGAGGCTGAGCCTAAGGGCCCATTTGGTTCGATCCCATTATACCCTACGGTGCAGTGCAATGCAATGCAATGGTAATGCAATGCAATATTAATTACAGGGGTAGTGTTTGGTTTGATTTTTAAGCAACGTGCAATGAATTAATATTTTAACAATTATTTAAAATTAATATATTACACAAAGTCTATTTTACCCCTTAATATAATCTTTGTAGAACAAATAGTTACAAGCCGGCGACGGCGGGGATGGAGGAGGAGGAGGTAATGGTGGTGGCAATGATAGGGGTGGCAAGGGAGGAGGAGGTGGCGGCGACGATGGGTGGCAGGGGTGGAGGAGGAGGTGGTGACTGTGGCGGTGGGCTGAGGGTGGTGGCGACGGAAGAGGTGGTGGTGACGGGGGTGGCAGGGCCGGAGGTGGAGGTGGTGGGCGGTGGGCCAATGGGGGTGGCGGGTGGCGGCGGAGGAGGAGGTGGTGGCGGTGCGCAGTAGGGGGTGGAAGAGGTGGTGGTGGGCCGGTGGTGGCTATGGCAGCGGGCGGCAAGGGTGAGGGTGGCGACAGAGGAGGAAGTGGTGGCAGCGGCGGCGGCGGCTGCGGGTGGAGGTGACGGTGGTGGAGGAGGTAGTGGTGGCGGCAAAGGGTGGAGGTGACGGCAATGGAAGAGGAAGAGGTTATGGCGGTGGCAGTTGTGATGTGATGCAGTAAATGAAATGAGATAGGTGAAACAAAGACAAGGGAAACTAAAGGGTAAATTGGACTTTTTATACCATGCAATGGGATGGTAATGAAGATTCATAGGGGGGAGGTATGAATGAGGATTACCAATTTTTTGGTAATCATCATTACCATGGTAAGCCCTATTACCATGCTAAAGAGAAACCAAACACTCTTCTCTTGGTAATGCAATCATGATTACCATTGCAGGCATGCAATGGGGTTGAACCAAACGGGCTCTAAATGTTTTGTGCATGAATGAATTTAAACATTCATATGCAAAGATGTCTGATAAGTAAAATATTTTCATATTTACTTTTCCTTATATGATTATTTTTTGATGATATTTGAGCTTAATTTAGTGAATTTGGGCGTAATTGATAAATAAATAAAGATTTTGGCATAAAATAGAAGTTGTCAAAAAATACTAAATTTTAACCTTGTTTAAGTTTTCAGGCAGTATCTGGAGCTCTAGATGTTGGATTGGGACTTTTTTTTTATATGGATAAAAAGCTAAGAAAATTCCCTACAACTTTTTATGTTGAGGTCAAAACCCAGTTTTGCCTTCTAGAGTTTCAAATTTTTCTTGGAAGTTGAGAATGTGGATTTGTCCAAGTTTAATCTTCACCTACTAATTTGACCATAACTTGAGCTACAAATGTTGAAATGAGGATTCTCACATGTGTTTTTAAGGTAGGATCTAGATCTACAACTTTCATGAAGATAAAAATGTGAGAATCCACCATTTGACTACCAAAATTCGACTGCAATCAAGAAGCGTGTTGCTAGTGTCAACACTCATTTCCATTTCAATATATATAAAGTAATAGAGCCAAGTTCCATAGACATAAAGAATAGTACAAATATATTGATAAAAATAATTATTTACAAATAGGAATCAACAATGCAGACTTTGATAATATTTACAAATATATATACCCAAATGTATTCCAAATACAGACTATCTATAATCACATTCTTTATCTCAGGAAACATGCCCGTCAGTTCCCTGTATTTGTGTCCTGCTTTCGATCCACTGGCACCCACTTAACCCTTTCTAGCCTCGAAGTGTCCACCCTATAAAACGTGCCAAGCTTATGCTCCTAACTCAGTCCTCAAGCTCCCTTTGGCTTTTTTCAATATGGCCAAAACCCTAGCTCTTCCAACAAGCAAATTTGAGCTTTATAACCTTTGTGAGTTTTCTTCCTCCTTCTCTCTCTAGAAAGCTCTTAAGCTCTCTCTCTCTCCCCCCTTTGTACAAAATGTTGTCTGATTTGGAAGGAAGAGGATGAATAAATTGCGTTTAAACATTAGGCTTATGTCATTTTAGCTAATTTCCAAATATACCAAAAATGTTAATACTTATGTACATACACTTCTTGTACATGTAATTTAATGTCCTAAAACCCCTTTAACATGTACTTCATATTTCCTCTCTTGGTCCATCCCAAAAGGATGTCCTAGCCTATAGAAGAAGGAGAAATAAGCTTATATGAATTTATCCCATAATTGTCCTTCATTTTTGGATTAATACAAATTCTGGCAAATTTTCTTGCCAAAATTTGAAAAATCATAACTAATTTTGTTGACATCGTATCGGAGTGATTCCAAAGGCTATAAAACCCTTATTGAGTCTAATTTCAAGGAAAAATATAGTCTCTCACCAGTTGAAAGCAATAAATTCTCAGAATTAATTTCTTTGAATGTTGTTCAAGAAAATTCACAGTTTTTCTGGGCTAAATTCAAAAATTTATAACTTTTTGTATATAGCTTTAATTGAGTCATATGACCTATCAAATTAGGATGTATACTTTCACCTATAGAATTTCATAATAATTGAATAACATTTGTTCAATGAAATGCATTACACAACAATACTGCCTCACTGGAAGCAACGAAATGGCATGCACTTGCAATTTCAACAAATTCCATTTTTGTATACAAATTTCCTATTCCCCTTAATTCACCAAGTTATTCCCTTTAATACCTCAAAGATATAATAAATATAAGGGAATAGGTTTGAGAAACCTGATAAACCAGGGCTTAGTAGTCTGCTTAATTTAGGCTTATTCTCAAGCTGCCAATCCCAAAATTTGAGATATTACATTTCTCCCCCCGTTCAATAAATTTCATCCTTGAAATTTGAACATCCACAATTTAGGGATTAATCCTGTCTACTATGTAACTCATCCTTAGGTTATGCAAACCAATAAAGTGTGCACCACTATTGTATACACTGTATCACGAATGAGTGATTCATTCTGTGAAGCTATAATGTGGAGAGTATTTGCCACCATTATACCCTACTACACTAGGGCTCATCCCAATTCCAGTTCACATGTGTTACCAACACCACAAGGGTTGTGTGATGGTTGACCATTAGGTCATTGCACTGTACACCACGCAAGGTATAACCCTCTACATCATTACCACATATCAAAATCTGCTTAAACGAACTAAGATCTTCAAAATCCTCGATTAGATTTTTGCTCATAAATCATCATGTCTGCACCTGCACTGTTTTACGACTCAATGCGTTTGTGACAACATTAGTCTATCTTGGATGATATTTACATTCCAGGTCTTAATCTTTCAACAACTATATCCACTTACACTATGTCATATTTCGCTCTTTTTGATCATATACGTATTTCAACATTTATGGTCATAGTACAACTCCACAGTTGCACCATAAAGGAAATGTTTCCAGATTCAGTACAAACATTATTACCATTAACTCAAGATTATGGATGGAATAGTTCAATTCCCGAAGCTTAAGCTGATGAGATGCATACGCCCTCACCTGGCTCATATCAATTTTGATCTCAATCCATGCTTACTTGCATCTGGGATTCAATACCCTCCCAATCCATGCCGTCTGGCATCAGTAAAGACAACAAAGTCTACTATGGATCTGGGTTTGTCAGTGTTGGTACTTTAATCAATTTTCATCTCAGCTCTCCTAAGCTCCTCTCATAATCATCATCCCATGCATAATGTTGAGTTCCAGGCAATTTCGGTATAGTCTCCTCACACTAATAAACAAGACTCAAAATACTGAGTATCACAACCACAGTTTCTAGTCTTCCCAGTTTAGTACTACTTCCTTTTTACCAAGGTCCACTAAGATCCCTTGCTGAAAGATTATGTGGCCTAGATATATTACCTCTAAAAGCCATAACTCACATTTACTCACGTTGGCATAAAGTTGTTTTTCCCCTTACCAGGTTTAAAATCATTTACCAATATGTTATCAATAGAGATTGTCACAAGTTGGACCATGTATGGATGAAAATTTTGATTCATATGGTGGTTCATAAACATAGAAGGTGCATTTGACATCAGCCAACCCATTTCAAGGATTACTACTAAGCCATACAGCCATGCATCCGTGGACAATCAAGTCCATTATCAATTCATATCCCTCGATAGTCATTGTATCACGTATACATACATTGACTGTGGCAACCCTAACACCCATGAGTGTAGGCACAGTCTATTCATATGGGAATATAGGTTTACTTACTAATTTTACTTCCCTTTTGATGAATCCATGTCATGTGAGTTCTCAAAATAAAACTAGGTTTGAAAATGTAGCATAGTAGCTCAACTTATATCATTCTTGTGAGGAGATTAATTTCCAAGTTTCTAAATAGTAAAGTGATAAATACCTTAAAGTTGTGAGAAATCAATTTGAGAAATTACATTTTTACACCAGTAGAAAAATGACTTTTTAGACAGTTAAAAATGACTTTTTAGACCGGTTCTGGATTAGGTCTTGATACAGGCGGTCTAAAAAGTCTGTTACTTTTAGACCGGCTGTAGCAACCGGTCTAAAACATCACTTTTTAGACCCGTTGTGTCTACAACCGGTCTAAAAAATCTTACTTTTTAGATGTGTTGTAGACACAACTGGTCTAAAAAGTCACTTTTTAGTCTACAACACGTCTAAAAACTCTTACTTTTTAGACGTGTTGTAGACACAACCAGTCTAAAAAGTCACTTTTTAGTCTACAACAAGTCTAAAAAGTAAGATTTTTTTGATCGGTTGTAGACACAACCAATCTAAGAAGTTTTTTTCCCAAACATCTACATTATTTCTTCTTTTAACCTATTATCTAGCACTTGAGAAGAGACCCAACATTTTAAAGAGTATAATTCAAGATATAATTTCAACATTCTCATTCTTACAACTCAATATTTTCTATTAACAATTCAAAAGTTTCAAATGAAATTTAATACCAACAATCTTCCCATTCAAATATCGTTTAATGTAAATATGTCTCATTTATCTCTTCTAACTCTCTATATTGTTCCTCCTCTCTCCTCCGCTGATCTAAAGCTTTCCTTCACTGAGCTTCTTCATCCTTCCTTCAGTTCTCCTCATGCATCCTTCACCAAGCTCTTCTTTCTCTTTCCGAGCTTGCTCTTGGTAAAAGTAACAAACTTTGTGAATGGAGAAATTATTTTAAATTGCAAGATTACAGTAATACCTCTGTTGAATCATGATCCAAACAAATGAGTATCAAATCTGGTGAACAAGTTGAACTATAGAAAATTGTCGAATAAGCTTAAAATGATGAGAATTTTTCAAAGAATGCCTTTTGATGAAAATATGGAAATTGGTTTATTTAGATAAATAGTTTTCTTTCACTTAATATAGATTGTTAGAACTAACTTATTTTAATCCTCAGACTTGAATTGATCTTGATCGAGGACTTACTAAATCATCTCCAAGTATTACAAAGGTTAACTGTCTATAAACATCAGAAAGTTCTTAATTTGTTTATACCCATTTTTAAATAGAATGAAATGCATGTCAGAGCAAAATGATTTGCATAAGAAAAAATTAGTTTATGTAGCTAAGTATACATACTTTCATTATACTAAATCTGGCCTGATTGGATTCTTTGAGTTTTAGATTATTGACACTCATTATACTCAAACTTCCTAGGAACCGTTACCTCATGCAAGGAGGAACATTTCTATTTTTCACAGGCATCAATAGCTTCCTTGAGAGCCAATATTCCTTGCTCCTGTGAATAAAGAAAAAACACCCAACATAGTTTTAATATTGAAATCACTGCTTACAAATTTTACAAATTTACACGTTCTGATAAAATATAAAACTGCCTCCAGCATACTAGATAAGTATTAACTATTTTCTAAAAATCTAATTCTCATATCATAAAGGAAAAAACGTAACAGCTTTTTCCAAGAAAAAGCATCAAAGCAAGCACTACAAAGTCACAGAGTAAGATTAATAGCTACTTTAGCTAGAAGTCCTATTATCACAGGTCAGATCAAAGTTTTTGTGACTGCACGCCAACCTCATTAAGAGTTCGAGTGGTAAGAACATAAAGTAGGGGAGCAACAAGTTTAATCTTCACTAGGCAATCATTATTTCTAGCAGCTACAGCATTAATGTTTGTCTGGAAAACAAAATTAAGGCAGAACTTAGAAATTCTCAAGGCTTTTCAAGCCTAGGATCAATAAATTGATTTTTATAATAAAAAAGGTTTGAATAGTTGTACTATTAATCACATATTCTGGACTAAGATCATATATTACTAGTTACAGAAAAGGGCCCTTCTAAGCAAATATAATCATACAAAATCCCTTGAAAAGGACTTGTGTTTCTTGGTTGCTTTAAAAAAAAGGTATTATTCCCCTGTACAAGAAGAGTGCCTTATACATCAACGTTGAACAGCCAATATAGCCCATAAATTCCATGTCTGGCTATTGTGTTTTCCTTTCCAACCACTCCACTTGTGAACAAAGGTGGTTTTGCTTCTGAGTTATTTACCCGAACCTGCCAAGGAAAATTAAACTAAAAAAACAATAATAATAAGAATTGTGACTCTGTGAGCATGAAGAGATATACATAGAGCTTAGTGGAAACTTTAGTATGAAGTGATATACTAGCAGCTCAGTAGAGTGCATAGATGCCAAAGCCAATCGCAATTTGTAGGTTCCATTCGTATTTACATTATCAAGTTTGAAATTAATTTGCCATGTGGTTTCTTGGTATGTCTTGTTATCTATCTTCCTGCACAATGACAACAATTATGTGGTATACTACCAAATGGACAACATTTGCTCTGCACATAAAAAGTTAAAGCCAAAGAACAAGGGAGACATAACAAAGTAACAAGACTTTAGCCACTGAGTATAAATGTATAATATAACAGTTATCACAAATATATCCTCTATTCATATATCATACATTTAGTAAATATAGACTTCACTTAATCTGCCTTCAAGCAAAGGGCGTCTTTTGCAGTATTTTATAGCTCTTCATTGAAAAATTGGAAGATGAAGTGGAAGAGAATTACCTATTAACTTGAGCAAAAAGCCAATATTTTTTGTAGTCACTGGTTCCTACAGTGTACACCAAGTCTTCATTTGGATACAACTCTGCATACCTCTCCTATAATCCATATTGCCTATACCTGCCAAATATAGGTACTGTGATACATGTTTCTCTCTTTTCCCAAGGTCAAAAGACGGTTCAAGTGATAATCATATGCCCCAGAGAAAGAGTGAATATTCTATAGTAAAATAGGTGAGATATTTCTTCTGTTTATTATAGCCACTCCCACCGGTTCTTAATAAACAACCTATTTGGAGGGTTGATTTTGATTTTAAATGTAAGACACATTTATTATATTTGTCAATATTTTTCTTATTTACTTTTATTTTATTGATACTCTATCAACAATAATTAAATAGGAGAGGGAAGGATAGAATTAAAGAAGATGATTAGGGTGTTTTAGAAAATACATGTCATACTAACTAACTTAATTAACTTCCTTAATCTAATCAAATTAGGTAAATATGTCTTACATTAAGGATTGGAGGAGTGTTATTTAAATGGCAAGGAAACTAACCTATTTGGATGTTTGACATAAAGTCTATTAATGTACTTGGGATTTGGATCTAGGATATAGAATTCAGCTGCAGTGCGATCAGGGATGCCTATTTCCCATAATGTACGGCCATCTCTTGGAGGCTCATAAACAAGTTCCCCCATGTCAACTTCACAACCTGCTTTATATAGTTGTCCCATTCAATTATTTAAAGACTAACACGTTATACTTGAAGTTATAGGAAGATGGAGAACAACACAGGGCTCACTTTTCCATTCTCCCAAATAAACTCTTCAAGGGCTCATGAATCATGACTAATAGAAAAAAATATCAGACTTGAGGTTATGTTAATGACATTGTCATATCGATAATTGCCAACAAGTTCTGATGTTCTTTACTAGAGCATCCTTCACCGCTTCTGACACCACCGGAACCACTTTGGTCACCTAAAAGAGAAAAACAAAATAAGTCTCAAGTAATCTATAGAACTTCTATGAAAAAATGGTCTATGACAGCAATATTTACCTCTTGCCCATCAGGGCCAACCTCCTTGACCTTACGAGTGAGGGAATTCAAAACTAAATCCGAATCAGTAACAATTATTCTAAATGCCTACACAAAATGAGTATCATATAGGAATCACATAATTCAGAGAAAACTACACACACAAAACAAACTTCCTTACCTCAAAAGCATGACCATATTTGCGATATAGAGGCCACCTGATGTGAATATACAGCTCCTATAAAAGGCAACTTGTATTTAGTTCAGCAAATCAAGAAAAGTAAATCACTATCAACATTAAAAGCAAATAATTAGATCAACTAAATGATATGGCGTAAGAAAAACCAAAAAAGTTGTCTGAGGCAAAATCAAAGACTTGACAAATGATTAAAGCAGTAGATTTAGGGAACTGATATAGAACAGAAAGGAGAAAACCCTTTAATAATAATAAAAAAAATCTATTCTTTAAAATAGTTAAGCTTGGGACTTTAGATGCGAACTTCCCCAAAACCCAAAGAAGAACAAGGGCATCGTCAATAACTAAGAATAAAATCAAAAATTACATTGAAATTAGTACCTGGTAGCAAGTGATAGTCTAGAAGCATTCATGCGCTTGGCTGAAATCAGGCAAACCCATAATGTGATTGATGATCCGGTTGGTGGTGCCATAGTCGTTGGTGTTAGGACCACCAACGATACAAGCGACGATATACGCACCGACACCATGGGAGTGAGTGTAGCCGTCAGCTACGTAATTGGAGTAAGAGAGGTGTAACAGAGACACTCGACGAAGACAAAGGAGCGATGTGTGGCGAAGACTGAGAGCAAGGTGTGATGGTGGAGCGAGGTACAACAAAGAGCTTAAATACTTCCAGATACAAAGCTCTAGGCGCGAAGAAGGGGTCGGGATTCAAAAGCAAAATTGATTCAGGGTTAATGGGGAGGAAACACATTTAAGACCGCTTACACAAAATAACCGGTCTTAACTGAATATTTTAGATTAGTTCTCATTTATACCCGGTCTAAAAAGTTACATTTTTTAGAGCGGTTATAAGGAATAAGCGGTCTAAAAAGTGCTGAAATTTTTTTAAGAAAATTATTTTTAATGCTAAAAATTAATTTAGACAGGTTATAAAGAGAACCGGTTTAAAAAATATATCTTTTTAGACTGGTTCTATTTATAATTGGTCTAAATGATATATTTAAGACGTTATATTAGTTGAACTGGTCTCAGATGTTCTTAATAATTATAAAATTGCCACTGCACTTACCTTTTAGACCTTATCCCCTTAGAATCGGTCTAAATGTGCCAGTCTAAATATTCTATTTTGTACTAGAGTTAAACTAATGAAGTAATCTAAGTTAGAGTAATATTTTTTTATTTTTCAGTTTTTAAAACAAAGAAGCAAACAGAATCAAAATTAACAATAACAACAAAGTAAATTTAATAAACTAGAATAATAATAAAATATGATTTCCTTGAGTTAAGGTTTTAGTCTTCCTTGCTTGCTAATAATATGAATTCCATAATATGAGTCAAGAGGATGGAACTAAGCTACCACTAGCTCCATACTTGCAATAATCATTTAATTCATTCTACCGAAGCAATTAAATCAATACCACCAAATAATTTAGACTCAAGGAGATGACTAATCAACTTCCAATTCTAACTTGTAATTATCATTACAAAAGTTCAAAGCATTCAGTTTAGTTATTTACATTCCATTCAACCGAGTTGGAATAAACAACTCAACCTACTCCTAATTTAAATAATACAAAGCTTAATTAATCAAATCCAAGCTCAACCACCAAGTTTATTCACTTGGCATAGAACAATCTAGATCATAACTACACACTTAACCAAGTCCTATAATTATGAACTAGAAAGAGAGCTTAAAGGAATTCCATTGAAGTTTAAAAGCTCAAACCATTACCCAACTCAAGGAAATCACTAACACTTTAGCTACTCATGGAAGAGGAGGAAGATGAAGCTTGATAAAGGCATGAATAATCGACCATGAAGATAAGATGTAGCAGCCTAGAGGCTTGCATCACCTTTTTCAATTCTGCACACAACAGTCGTGCCTCCCCCTTACTTTTTAATTATCGTATGCTTATTTCCCTTTTCACACTTGGTGTTAGTCTCTTTTCACACTCCAGCCAACAAACCCTCCTCTCTCTTCTTTAACTCAGTCAGCCCCCTTTTTTCTTTAACCCTCTCAGTTTAGGTCTGCTTGCTTTCTCTATTCATTTCAGCTCATCTTGTTTTTTACCCCAATTCACAACTGCCATCTCTTCTTTCTTTATTCAACTTAGTTAACAATTTTGGCTGGGTTTTTTTCTCTATTTCTCCAATTTGGTCCAATACTTCCCACATTTGGTCAGCTCTTTGCAATAACTCAGTTTTTTTCTTGTCTTCAATAGCCACCAAACACTTTCTCCTTTGCTCCACCGAATGACCCCATACTTTAATAAAATGGCTCAGCTTTCTCCATCCTCATTCGGTCAACAAATTTGGCTGCCTTCAATCTTCTTTTCTTCAATTCGCATTTGGTTTTCTCACACCCTCATTCCTCTATTCGGCCTATCTAGCTCCCTTTCACACTATTTGGTCCAACTAGCTCTAATTCTTCAATTCTATTATTCCCTTTTTCGGTTCAGCAGCCCCTCTTATTAACTCTGCCGCCTCTTGCCTTCTTTCTCTTTGCAATTCAATTGTTTTTAGGTTAAAAGTGAGTTGTACCTTGTTTGGATAAGAAATAAAAATATTGTTTGGTATTAGGCATAAAATTGCAACTACTAAACAAGGTCCTTACTCATTTAACCTCCTCTTACAAAAAAAAATGTGAAAATAAATTCTGCACTTGTAATGTTTCACTCTTATCCTTCATTGAGCTACAAACTAACATCTCTGACCTTGACCACTCAAGTTATGTCATATCATCACCTACAAAATTAGATTCACAAAGGTAATATCTTTTGCTCACAATTAAAGAATAATGGGAATAATAAATATTAATTAAGAATATAACAATTTAACCACTATAATTCCCAAATTATTCTCTCACTAAAATCTCACATTAACACTTGATTATGCCCAAAATGTTCAATTAAGTCGCACAAAACCCAAGATTAATTACTAAAAATATATAAATATTGAGCTCTATCAATTCCTCCACGCTTAAGCTTTTGCACTCCTGAGCAAAACATTAAACTCCACACTAGGCAAAGAGGGATGAAAGTTGAAAGAATAGGCAACATCAAACATCAAGAAGCACACTTAGCCAAATAACAAGGTATCCTCCAATCCAAATTCAATGAACATACCAAAAATTGAAGTAGCTAAAGCAATGCAAGGTTTAATTACAATGAGCTCAATTGGAAACCTTAACTAGGATAAGTGTTTGCACTCTTCTCTCATATAAGGTAGTTTTTTACTCACTTCTACTTTTATCACACTCTACCATGGGCTAGTAATATTTCTAGGCTCTCCACTACTTATAACAATGGCATAAATAAATCTAAAGGACTTTGTAAGGTTGTAATGTTGAATAGGCCAAATGATGAAGAATGTAACAAACACTATGTTTGCACCAAATAATTAGCTAGATCACTTAGCACTATAGAACTAAACTTAATTCACATATTCTACCATTGTACCTTTATTTCTTCCTTCAAATTCTCCTTCTTCTTCTTTTTTCTCACTTTTTTTTTCTTCTTTTCTATTTTCTTTTTGCTTTTCTTTCTTTTGATATTTTACATGGAAATTTTTTTTCTTTTCTTTTGTAATATATAATAGTTCTCTCTCTTTTTTTTCAATAGTGCTAGGAAGAACTTGATAAAGGATGCAAACATAGCATTTGTATAATGAAATAGAAACAAAAGTGAACGGCTCAAAGGGGTAAACTAAGGTGAATGATGAATGGTTTGTGCTTAAGTTAGAAGGTTTAGAAATGAATGCCAATGTCATCTCTATCCATACCATTGCAAAATTTAGCCTTAAGCAAGAAACAAAACAAGTTCTAGAGAGCAATAATCAAAGTGGATAAATCACATAATGAAATGAACAATTAGGCCCAAAATACCTTCCAACTAGACTTTTTGTTCCCTAACAAACTCCTCAAAATTAAACCAAACATCATTAAAACACTTGAATTTTGTGGCAATTCACTAATTCAGAGCAAGTTTCAACCATGAATACAAAAAAGAGTAATTGAGATAATTGATCATGACTAAAGGCTTCAAAAATCTCAGTGAATTGGACCAAAAACAACATAAGACACAAGCATGAGACAGAGGCATATGATATCATAGTGAAATCCATCATGAGAATAAATACACTCTCGTACACTCAATCCTTACATTGCCCTCAATGTAATGCACAAAAAAAAAACCTAGACGTACTTATCTCTTGGGTGAAGTGAATGTTATGGAGCCCGATTCAAGATTGAAGTGCAACACATCATTGTTACAAGAAGAGAGAGAAGACAAGACATAAGTGGAAATAGTTCTTAGAAATTAGCCATAAGGATATAGAGAAAAGGATAGTATAGGATAAGGCTAAGCACAAGAGTATGATTTAAAATGAAGTTTATTCAAATGAAAAATGTAATCTAACAAACTACTTTTGACTCCTGATGAGTCTCTCCCCCATACTTGTTCAATAGCATATATCATCAAATAAAACAAGGAACAAGATAAGGAAAGAGATTGCCGTGTAATCAAGGTGGTTGATGATGAGCATGGTAATGCTTCAACAAGTGACCATTCACTTGAAACTTTTCACCACTTGCAAGATCTTCGAGCTCTATTAACCCAAAGCTATACACCTTGACCACTTTGTAGGGACCTTGCCATTTGGTTTTAAGATTCCCATTTTTGAGCTTGAATCTTGCCTCGAACATAAGCACTTGCTTTCCTTCATGAAACTGCTTCTGTAAGATGCCTTGATCATGAATCAATTTTGATTTTTCCTTATAGATATAGGAACTTTCATATGCATCCAACGACAACTCTTCAAGCTCTTGTATCTCAAGCATCATTTCCTTAGCAGACCCTTAAAGATCTATATTACAAGTCTTCACAACCCAGTAAGCTCTATGTTCTAGCTCAACAGGTAGATGGCAGCCCTTACCAAAGACTAACCAGAAAGGAGACATGAAATGGGAGTTTTAAAGGTTGTACAATATGCCCAAAGAGCATCATCTAACCGGAGACTCCATTCTTTCCTACTTGGCTGGAAAATTCACTCCAAGATATACTTGGTTTCCCTATTAGACACCTCAGCTTGCCCATTTGTCTATGGATGGTATGGGGTAGAAGTTTTGTGGAGAACACCATATTTGGATAGCAAGTTGTCTATCAATTTATTGCAAAAATGTAAGCCACGATCACTCATAATTGCTCTTGGCACACCAAACCTACAAAAGATATGAGTACATAGGAATTTAATAACAGTAGAGGCATCATCCTTCCTTGTAGGAATGGCTTCAATCCACCTTGAAAGGTAATCAACAGCTAACAAAATGTACAAATATCCATGAGATGCAAGAAATGGACCCATAAAATCAATGCCCCAAACATCAAAAACTTGACAAAACAACATAGGTTATTATGGCATTTTATGCTTTCTAGATAACCCCCCAAAACGCTAGCATGCATCACAAGTTTTATAAAAGTCATTACAATCCTTAAAGAGGCTAGGCCAATATAAACCACAATCTAAAATTCTCCTAGTAGTTCTCTTTGCCCCAAAGTGACCACCACACAACAAAGAATGGCAAGAGATTATAACAGAAGAGAATTCATCATCTGGCACACATCTCCTTATGACTTGGTTACTACAGTGCTGCCATAAGTAAGGAAGATCCCATAAATAGTATTGAGCTTCATGTTTTAGCTTCTGTATCTGAAAATGAGACAAAGAATCAGGTAAGACTCCAACAGCAAGATAATTCACAATATGAGCAAACCATGGGTCATGACGTGTAATAGCATGGAGATGGGCTTCAGGAAAACCATCACAAGTAACTTCAGCATCAACTACTCCTTGTGTAGCAAGTGGCAAGCAGCTTATATGACCAGCAACAAGATTTTATGCACTTGTCTTGTCCCTAAACATTGTGTTAAATTCTTGAAGTAATATCATCCACCTTAGCAATTGAGGCTTAGTATAAGTTTTCCTAGATAAGAACTTACAACAGAATTATCAGAATAGATAATCACTTTAGAATGCACTAGATAAGACATAAACTTCTCAAGTGCAAAAACAATGGAAAAGAGCTCTTTCTCAATGGTAGTGTAATTGATTTAAGCCTTATCCAATGTTTTAGAAGCATAAGCAATAACACAAGAGGTCTTACCAATTTTTTGACCTAGAACTGCACCAACAACACTATTGGAAGCATCACAACAAAGTTCAAAATCAAGATCCCAATTAGGAACAATGAGTATAGGTGGAGAAATGAGTCTAGACTTAATTTCATTAAAAGCAAA
This sequence comes from Inga leiocalycina, assembly GCA_963242795.1. Taxonomy (NCBI): domain Eukaryota; kingdom Viridiplantae; phylum Streptophyta; class Magnoliopsida; order Fabales; family Fabaceae; genus Inga; species Inga leiocalycina. The sequence goes on from OY725326.1 coordinate 68,948,339, forward strand.
TTTGTATGCATCATCAAAGATGAAATCCACATCTTTTTGGAGAAGCTTAGATAGGGGACAAGCTATTTTACTAAAATCCTTAATGAATCTTCTATAAAATCTAGCATGCCCCAAGAAAGATCTAAGTTCTCTTAAGTTAAAGGGATAAGGAAGAGATGAAATTACTTCAATTTTAGATTTGTCAAATTCTATACCCCTTTTACTTATCAAGTGGCCTAAGACTATTCCTTGATCCACCATGAAGTGGCATTTCTCAAAATTTAGCACAAGGTTCTTTTGCACATACTTTTCTAATGCTCTCTCCAAATTCAGTAAACATTCTTCAAAAGAATTCCCATATATAGAAAAATCATCCATGAATACCTCAATACCTTGTTCAAGTAAGTCACTAAAGATGGAGAGCATACATCTTTGAAATGTCCCAGGAGCGTTGCATAACCCAAAAGGCATCCTTCGGTATGCACACATCCCAAGTGGACAAGTAAATATTGTCTTTTCCTAATCCTTTGGTGTAATAGGAACCTGAAAATAACCAGAAAAACATCAAGGAAACAATGATGTGATTTGCATGCCAATCTTTCTAACATCTAATCTATAAAGGGGAGGGGGAAGTGGTCCTTTCTAGTTACTTCATTCAACTTCAAAAGAAATAGGACATATGATCCCTGCACTCAAAAGTTTGGTGACCTCCTTCTTAACTACATCTAAGATGAGAGAGTTGAGTTTACATTGGGGCTGTCTCATATGTCTAGAACCCTCATTCAAAAGTATTTTGAGGGTGAACACAGTTGGGTTAATACCTGGAATATCACCTAAAGTCCACCCTATTGCCCTCCTGTGTTTCTTCAACATATGGAGTAAACTTAACTCCTTAAATGTACTTAAGGAACTAGAGATAATGACAGGTAATTGATCATGTTCAGCAAGAAAAGCATACTTCAAGTTAGGGGAAGGCGTTTTAAATCAAGTTCAGGGGGCTACACAATTGAAGGTAAAAGTTCTTTCAACACAAATGCACCAAGAAACTTCCCTTTCTTATGAGAATCCCCAATAATTGTTGGATTGAAGGTATGTCCTCCTTATTTATGTGTATATTGAGATTGTGGATCATTCATAAAGCAACCTTGACTACTACTTACATCATTCAAAGAGTGAAATATATGAGGGGTAGCATCATGAAATGGTATGCAACAGTTTAGTAATTGATTAGAACTGAGTTTCTCCCCTGTTACAGTCTTGACATGTGGTTGGCCATTGTGTCCAAAATTTTCAGCAAAGAAATTTATGGCTTTTGACCAGCTAAGTTCATCATCAAAAGGAGAATAAAAGTATTTCAATAATTGGAAAGAAGTGAGGTTATCCATACAATCATCCTTGAGGTTAGGAGAAGTCTAAAACGTGTAAGATGGAGGAATGTGAAGCTTAAACCCATGAATTACAGTTGTGCCATCAGTAGCACATTGATTTCTTTCCTCATATTTAACAATGACTCCGTTTGTTTCCATAGGAGCAGATTCAGTGCTAATGGATGTTGCTTCACTTCCAAAAGTGGAATCCACTAACATTCTCAAATTCTACAAAGCTACACAATAACTCTTTCTTAACACCATGATGACTATCAAAACAATATATAGTCTACTAAGGTTAGAAAAGTCAAAAATAAAAGGATTGGAAGTGGAAAGTGAGATATGAATTGATATGCAATCAATACTATACACATCATCATCTCAACCAACAGAGGGAGAAGAATTTAAATCAATGGCAGCACATACATCATCATGACAATCATTTTTCACACACAATAGAAAAGTAAACTCATCAATTGCCTCTTTCTAAGGCCAAGTCAATCAAATTCAAGCCAATAAGGGAGTAGTCCTTAAATAGGTGATTTATAGCTTCATAAATGTTAAACCGAATCACATGATCACCTACTTCCATGGTTATGTACCCATCCTTCATGCTAATAATACTATTAGCTATTTGCATAAAAGGCCTACCCAAAATCATTGGTTCCTCAACAAAGACCTTAATAGACATGTCTAGGATATAAAAATCAGCAGGAAACACTAAGTCTTTGACTTTGACTAACATGTATTCCAATAAACTATGAGGTTTCCTAGTAGTGCGATCAGCTAGTTATAGGATGACACTAGTGGATTTGATGTTTGTGAGGCCAAGAGAGTTGTACACAGAGTAGGGAATGACATTTATAGTGGCTCCTAGATCAAGGAGAGTATTACTAAAAGGCATGGTACCTATAGTGCATGGAACAATAAATGAGCCAGGGTCTTTACACTTAATTGAAAGATTGGGATTAAACATAGCAGACACACTAAGACTTAATTGAACACACTCATTGGGTTTACAACTACGCTTTTGGGTACATAAATATTTCAAGAATTTAGCACAAGCAGGCATTCCTTTCAATACATCAAGCAAGTTAAATTAACTTCAATCTTACTGAAAACATCCATCAGATCAAGAAATTTCCTTTCATTTGAAACCTTCTTGTTAAGCACATATGAATTAGGAGATGGAATTTCAGAGAGATTTACCTTTTTACCTTCCCTTTTGCTTGAAAAAGAAGTTGAAGGGTCAAGTACCTTAGTATTTGTGAAGCCGATGCTCCTTGCTTGCTATCCGTATTTGAATTTATAGAAGCATGCCTTTGTAGAAGCTTCTGTTCAGCCACACTCTCAAATTTTCCAATAGTAAGTGAGTGCTTTGATCAGAATAATCACTACCATCAATATCTTCCACTTGTGGTTGCAATAGAACATCAACCTCTTCATTGTGCCTATCACTAGAATGCATTCCAAATTTGAAAACTTTCAACATTTTCTTCAAATTAGACTTGTTTACCCACTTGTTTACCACTTCTCAAGGAGATAGCATGTACATCCTTAGGATTGATCATAGTTTCGGAAGGCGACCCTTGTCCATATTTAGCTTGTTGCTCATTGAGGCTATCAGACATTTGAGTGACAAATGAAGTAAGATTAGCATTCTTAGAATCCAATAACTCTAACTTGTTGAAGATCGTGTCAAACTTAGTCCCAATGTCAAAAAATTTAGAATTGGTTTGAGTTCTCTCTTCATCAAATCTCGAGGCTAAGTTACCCAAGAAGATGACACATTGTTCATACACTTGAGAAGTTGAGAGATGTCATCTTTAGTAGCATGAGATTTAGGTGTAGCAACCACTATTTGTTGGGGATTAGATTGGTTTGAAGGTCCTTAATTTGGAGCTTGATTTGAAGAACTCCCTTGAAATTGATTCTGGTTCCTCCAACCAAAGTTGAGATGGGACCTCAAACCCTCATTGTATATGTTGGAATAGGGATTCTAAGGTCTTTGATTCTGCCCTTATCTCCCTTGGAAAACAGTTGAGACCTCTCCAAGTTGGTGTGGGCAATTAGGAGCAACATGTATGTGAGAGCTACATATGTCACAGCTAAGAGCCACTAGACCCTAAGAATGTGACCCATAAATGTTTACATTGTTTAAGTAGGCTGTCACATCCCCCCTTCGGCCAACCGGCCTACCCGTCACTGGGCTCCAACCCAGGACTGAGGCTAGGATGCTGGACCCACCCACCGGTGCGGTCCATTGGGCTTACGGGCCCAAGACTCACAAGAGTCCCTCGCTCCCCAAGCGAGATTTTTCGCCTCCGTGGGAATCGAAGCCACTACCTGGGGGTAAGTAGCGCCTCAATCCATTCCCACTACCTGGGGGGATGTGACATAGGCTATGAGCTTATTGAGGTCCGTTCTCATCTCTGTCATTTGGGATGAAAAATTATCATACTCTCTTGAAGATCTTGAAACATGTGAGACCTTATGGACTTATCTAGTATCCAACCCTTCGAATTGTTGATCATTACTAGCTATCTTCTCAATTAAAGCCTATGCTTCTTCAGATGTAAGCAATTGAATAGTGCCTCCAGAAGCAGAATCCAAATACTTCCTATCTTGAGGATGCAACCCACTATGAAAATATTGCACCAATCGAGCTTTTGGGATTTAATGATGTAGGTACTTGGCTAAGAGTTCTTGAAATCGACACCAATACTCATAAAAGGATTCATGGAGGCCTTGTTTAGCACCAAAGATTTCCTTAGTGAGAGATGTTATCTTTAAAGAAGGGAAGTATCTTTCCAAGAAGGCACTCTTCAAGGTGTCCCAAGAGGCTAAGGCATTGGGATTGTGGTGAGGTAGCATCAAGAACCACTCCTTAGCTTTGTTTTCCAATGTAAAATGAAAGACTTTCCTGCACATCTCATCTAGATCAACCCCTATTGGTTTTATGGAAATGCACACAATGTATATATTCCTCAAGTGCCTTTTAGGGTCTTCTATAGGTAAACCATTAAATTTTGGTAAGTGACTCAACAAAGGACCTTACAACTCAAAATTAATATTAAATTCAAGACAAGAGAGAAAAGGATCAATAATATCAATAGAAGAGGTAAGATCTTTAATAGTTCTACGCTCCCCATTGTTCGTATCAATATTGTTGTGAAACCCTATGAATGGAGCATCATTAGGTGGAGGTATGCCTTCTAAAAGAGGAACTGGATCCATGGCAAGATGGCGATCTACAATGAACGAAGAGCCAATATAAGAAGAATTATCACCAATATGTGCAACAACTTCAGTGTCAATGACTTGTCCAAGCCATACACTAGATAATTCATCTTTCTTACCTTTCTTAAGCAACCTAACTATCCTGTTAATATCTTTATCTAGAGGCACAATTTCAGTTTTCTGAGATCTAGTCATGCACAGTAAAGAGACTCACATAGACACACAAATTACAACAAAGTAGTTGGTCAAATGGGCAATTGGAGAAGGGTTGTATACAGCAAAAATTAGCAACTTACAGGAAACCAAGTTAAGTAATCTTTGACAACCAAAAGAGTTAACCAAAACAAAAATAAATCAAGTGTCTAAAGAGTAAGACCAGTTTCAGCAATAACAAGACAAGGGTAATACAATGGTATAAGAGGCAAATAGGAGTTGCAAGATAAGAAGTCACCTTTTAGTAAACAAGTTGGTATAGCAATGAAGTAAAACCTCAAACTGCAAGTGTATGAGTAGAGTCACTATAATCAAACCTTACCGAATGTGACAGCCACTAGAAATCTCAAATTTCAACCAACAGCTTTCCAAGGATGAAGAATGTAAAGTTGCTCACTACAAAACAATAGTAAACCACACAATGGATACTCATAACATGATAGCAAAGCAACAAAATGCAAATTTCTTTTTGTTTTTTTAGATACAAAGGGAATGCAAAACAACTATAAACATGAAAATAGACCTAAACCACTACCTAACACTCCAACAACTAACAACTAACTAAAACAAACTCAAAAACACAGTAACAACCAAGCTAAGACACACTATGACAACTAAAAAGAACACTTAACTACTTAAAACCTTGGCAATCATCCTCCCCGGCAACGGTGCCAATTTGATGAACCCATGTCGTGTGAGTTCTCAAAATAAAATTAGGTTTGAAAATGTAGCGTAGTAGTTCAACTAAGGTCGTTCTTGTGAGGAAATTAATTTCCAAGTTTCTAAATAGTAAAGTGATAAATACCTTAAAGTTATGATAAATCATTTTGAGAAATTGCATTTTTAAACTAATGAAGTAATCTAAACTAAAGCAATATTTTTGTATTTTTTAGTTTTTTAAACAAAGCAAAAGGAATCGAAATTAACAATAACAACAAAATAAATTTAATAAACTAGAATAATAATGAAATAGGATTCCCTTGAGTTGAGGATTTAGTCTTCCTTGCTTGCTAATGATATGAATTCCATAATGAGTCAAGAGGATGGAACTAAGCTACCACTAGCTCCATACTTGCAATAATCATTTAATTCATTCTACCGAAGCAATTAAATCAATACCACCAAATAATTCAGACTCAAGGAGATGAATAATCAACTCCCAATTCTAACTAGTAATTACCATTACAAAAGTTCAAAGCATTCAGTTTAGTCATTTACAATCCACTCAACCAAGTTGGTATAAACAACTCAACCTACTCCTAATTTGCATCAACCAAAGCTTAATTAATCAACTCCAAGCTCAACCACCAAGTTTATTCACTTGGCATAGAACAATCTAGATCATAACTACACACTTAACCAAGTCCTATAATTATGAACTAGAAAGAGAGCTTAAAGGAATTCCATTGAAGTTTAGAAGCTCAAACCATTACCCAACTCAAGGAAATCACCAATACTTTAGCTATTCACAGAAGAGGAGGAAGATGAAGCTTAATGAAGGCATGAATAATCGGCCATGAAGATAAGATGCAGCAGCCTAGAGGCTTGTGTCTCCTTTTTCAATTTTGTACACAATAGCTATGCCTCCTCCTTACTTTCTCTATATCGTATGATTATTTTCCTTTTCACACTCGGTCTTAGTCTCTTTTAATACTCCAGCCGCCAAACCCTCCTCTTTCTTTTTGAACTCGGTCAGCCCCCTTTTCTTCTCCAACCTTCTCAGTTTAGGTTTGCTTGCTTTCTCTATTCATTTCGGCTCCTCTTATTTTTTACCTCAATTCACAGCTGCCATCTCTTCTTTCTTTATTCAACTCGATCAACAATTTTGGCTGGGCTTTTTTTCTCTATTTCTCCAATTTGGTCCAACACTTCCCACATTCGGTCAGCTCCCTTTTCCATTCCATTTGATTAGCTCTTTGCAATAACTCAGCTATTTTCTTTTCTTCAATAGCCACCAAACACTTTCTCCTTTGCTCCACCGAATGACCCTATACTTTAATAAAGTGGTTCAGCTTTCTCCATCCTCATTCAGTCAACAAATTTGGCTGCCTTCAATCTTCTTTTCTTCAATTCACATTTGGTTTTCTCCAGCCCTCATTCCTCCATTCGGTCCAGCTAGCTCCCTTTCATACTATTCAGTCCAATTAGCTCTAATTCTTCAATTCCATTATTCCCTTTTTCGGTTCAGCAGCCCCTCTCATTAACTCAGCCACCTCTTGCCTTCTTTCTCTTTGCAATTCAATTGTTTTTAGGTTAAAAGTGAGTTGTGCTTTGTTTGGATAAGAGATAAAAATATGTTTTGGCATTAGGCATAAAATTGCAACTACTACTCAAGGCCCTTACTCATTTAACCTCCTCTTAGAAAAAAATGTGAAAATAAATTCTGCACTTGTGATGTTCCACTCTTGTTCTTTATTAAGCTCCAAAATAACATTTTTGACCTTGACCACTCAAGTTGTCCACATCATCACCTACAAAATTAGATTCATAAAGGTAATATATGTTGCACAAAATTAAAGAATAATGGGAGTAACAAATATTAATTAAAAACATAACAATTTAACCACTATACTTCACAAATTATTCTTTCACTAAAATCTCACATTAACACTTGATTATGCCCAAAATATTCGATTAAGTCCCACAAAAGCCTAAGATTAATTACTAAAAATATATAAATATTGAGCTCTATCACCTTTCTAGTATAGCCCATTCATATCCTCTGAAACAAATTCCAAAGAATTTGTCATCCTACCAGGCTGTCAAAACATGATTCCCTATTATCCTTTATTCTATCAAACATTTACTCTCAATCATTATTTCTATGAGAATATTTTATGATTGAGTCTTTCTCTATGCTAGACTAGCAACTAGCAACTAGCAACCTCAAGAAACCTCACACACATTTCATGCATTCTAGTACCATGTTGTAGGACCTCAAACCATCCAGATCAATTCAAATTCCTAAGAAATCAGTTCAACTATTGAGTCTGATTCTTGAATCACAATTCAACTCTTAAAACCTCAACATGAGCTGAGCCGAGAAATCACTTTCCTTAGTTCCATGAATTATCACTATCACAACACGATTCTGAATAAATTCGCCACTTAAGGACATACTTATCCTCTAAGCCTTAGGGCCTCTGGACACGCAGGTCCACTATAATATCCGGCATGCAAGATTTTACAGCCCAGGGTCTCTAACTAAACTTTTAGGTCCATCATGAAATCTAGAACCTTGCACTATATACATTGAAAATCGTTTTCCTTAATTATACCTAATAGATTCACTAAGATTTACGATCAATAATGCCTACTCTAACCTTTTAACGGTATTTGGGTAATCACCTCAAAACATTATTAAAGGTTCAATATTAGCCACATAGTTCAATCTCCTATCATGGAACAAAACTATAGTATAGAAAATTCACATTTTGACCTAAGTACTAAGTTTTATTCTCATATTACACTTCTCTCAATCACAACTCAAACCTCAATTTCATCGAGGTTTAAAATCATTTCATCTCAATTATCCCTATTGTCTACCAATATCTTTTGGAAGGACCTAGGGATTTACCAACTACTGACCTATCCTCTATTATTTTTTTTTTGTATTGAGGACTAGCCTCCTAATTTAATCAAGATTCAAGCATTACTAGGGAGCATGTATAATGAGGAGTGATTAAAGCTCAAACCATGTATTACTTGCATTTAGTTGTCATTAAAAGAAACTATACCTTAGACAAGTTCAGGGGATTTTCTAGCCTCTTCCTGAATTATCCCATGTACCATACTCTGAGCTCCTGATCTAGGTTCCTCTATCTGTTGCTTCTGTGTGCAATTTTTAGCAAGATGCCTTGGTTCTTGACATGGAAAACAAATCTGGCTAGCTGGATCCTGTCCAATTGGATCGTAGCTTCCTGGTGCATCACTACACGCTTTACTAGGATGATATAGCTTATGACACCACCAGTATTTTTTGTCCTTAGTGAGATTCTGAACTCCGCGGCCTTCAGCTTGGTTCAGTCTTTTATAGTTCCCTTTAGACAAATCACCCTAGTCCTTATATTTTTGTGAGGAACTCCTACTATCAGACACATCCCTGTAGTCATTATTTCTATCACGGTATAAGCTTAACAAGTCATTCTCAATGAGTTGACTTTCTTCAACCGCCTTGGTGAACACTGTAAAGTGTTTAAAAATCAATTTCTCTCTCAATTCTAGCTTTAACCCCTATATCAAATGTTAGAGCTCCACTCCTCATCATCCAGATGTCTTAGGTATAAGGAATATCAAGACAATTGGATATACCGTGCCAGGTAGTCATCAAAGCTCTCTTTATTATCCTATCGTATGTTGAGGAATTCCTTTTCTTTTTCTAACCTGTCTAGTTGAGAGAAATATCTTTCATCAAATTTCCCTTAGAACATTTCCTATGATACCAGAATATTTCTTGCTTGTAGAATCAACTCTATATTCCCTTACCATATATCTGACTCTCCTTCTAGTTTGTAAACAACTAGCTGAACCTTAATATCATTGAAGCACATGAGTCTTATGAAAATTTTCTCCAATACGGATAACCATTCCTCTACTTCCAAAGGATCGAATCTCCCTTAGAAATTGGAGGTTGTTGTTTCTCAAATTGTTTCACCCATGTTTGAAAAATGTTTGCTTTATACACAAGCATGTGTGGTGGCTCCTAATGAGGTTGCCAAGGTAGATCACATTCACCTTCATGTCTTTCAAGATGCTCTAATTTTTCCTGTCTTTGTCGTACCTCACACAGTTCATTTTAAAGATCATTTATCATAAGTTGTTGTCATGCCATCCTGATCCAAATTTGTTACATAGAGTCCAGGCTATCTTCCTAATTTAGGTCATGGTTTCCTTCCCTTGTACACATAATCTTGGTAAATGAAAGCAAGGAAAAATAAATTTCCATATAGAGGAAAGGGTATTTTTGTCATTTCATAATAATTTGGGTATATAGATATGTCATTTATAACATACATCAACTATTTATAGTAGTTACAGAAAGCTAGGAACATCACACAACCTATAAACTACTGTACATGACATATTAGTCCATTTTTATATTACATAACTCTTAAGTTATAGGCAACTTCTCAGGGGGTCACCCATTCTAGGATTACCCTTGGTTAAGCACGTTTAACTTTCAATGTACCCACCCAAAACACCGACTTCAACTCTATCTTCTTCTGTCCGCCGATTCCACATTACTGCCCTTACCTTGAAATACGTGTTGGTTACCTCCGGTAGCCCGACTGGGCCTACCTCACCCTTTATACATATAATTTACTATATACTGATTCATATGATCCCTAAACTCAACAAAATGATCATTTAGGCCCCGGTCAACTATATCATTCTTTATCCTAGCCCAAAATGTTGTATATGAGAAAAGGTACATGATTGTATGAATCCAAACCCAATCTGGATACTCAAACAGTAGTGAAACTTGATCCCAGTAGAATGTATCCATAATATCCATATATTTAAGGTACTAAACTATATTCCCTGGGTATCCTTGTCTTGACAAACTACTGCTTCATAGAGATACTTTGTAGAGTATTGTGATTCAGTAATGAGAGTGATTGATAAGTAAAATATTTACATATTTATTTTTCCTTATATGATGATTTTGTGGACAATATTTGAACTTAATGTAAGGAATTTGGGTGTAATTGATAAATATTTCCTTACTTTCTTTTTTATAGTCATGTACATTTAAAATAATATATAAATATAATAAATAAATAAATAAATAAAGAGTTTGTGTTGTAAAATCAATTAGGTATGGTGCATTAATGAAGATGTTCATATCAAAAGTCAAAAGAGGAGGCATGAAAAGATGAAGGTGGGATATGGAAGAGAAAATTTGTCAAAGGACACTAAATGATTTGGAGCCTATAAATAGGCATACTCATGAAGCTAGAAGGGTAGCATCATTCTCTAACTAAAGAAGGAAAGCTAGAGTAGAGAGTGAGGTGTTACTTGTAAAGATTGCAGAATTATTGTCATGCTTATTACTACTTTTTGCATGCCTCCATCTTGGAAGGCTTAGGTAGATCTCTTATATGGACGGTATAGGTAATATTCCTTTATGGATCGTATAAGTTGCCACCTACATAGAAGGTTTTATCTCCTATAAGAAATGCTAGATTTCTCTACTTTTCATGCATCTTTTGGTTGTATATTTATGTTTTAGAATTTAATATTCAAGTTTTATACAATATTTATGAAGTTTTCATTCAAGTTTTACGTAGCATTTATGAAGTTTTTAATTTATTTTAGTTTTATTTTTAATTTCATCATAAGCTAAATTTCTATTTTTCTTGGGTAAGGATGCAGCTTACTAATGGAAAATTGAAACTTAATTCATTAAATCTAGTTTTAATTTCTCCTACATGATTGAGTTGTAATTATTGTTCTTAATGCTTTCGATTGATTAGCCATCTTTTGAATGATTTAAATATGTATGTTGAGATCAGAAAGAGATGCATGTGTGTAGATCGTATAATTAAAATCATAACTTGTATATGAAATAGAAATATATTCATATGAATTGTGTAGTCTTACTGAGTTTTATAAATCTTAATGCATGATTAATTACTTAAATCCATATAGGAATATATTGGATTAACAATTAATTATAGAATTACTTGACCTCGAAAGAGGCTAGTAATTAAATTATGGAAACTCAACTATAAATCATGTGGAATAAATTAGTTTAGAATAGATAAGTGATTCAATCCAAAATTTGTTAAGTGAAATCTGACCCCTATGGCTTTTTCGCATTGTTGCTTTCATATTATTTGCACTCATGTTTAATCATTTCATTTTGTACTCTCAATCATCAACTAATCGATCGACTAAATAGAATTAAAATTACCAATTTTGGTACTTAGTGATCAATCGTCGTGGGAATGATGCTCTACTCACTTCTGTATTACTTGATTATGACAGTATACACTTGCACTATTTAATAGATCATCTAAATTCATAATAGTGATCCCACGTGATCCTTGATTGAACTGCTTAAACTCCAACAATTCATGATTCCTTAAATCATGCAAACAAGACCATATCAATACACCATTCTAATAATACCAGAACCGTTTATTAGCTTTGCCAGAACTGCTTGGGCTCTGATACCAAAAATGTCTCCATGGCGCCCACATGTCGTGCCAACATAAGGTACCCCAGCCACTAGTTTTAGTCCCTGCCTCTTGACCGAGGACTAGAGCTTTAGACAGGCGCCATATACTTGGTCAGCCCTTCCAGCCAGGGCAATAATAGGGTGGCTAGCCCTTATGCCGTGTCAAGGCAAGAGCCAATGCTTCACCACAAATCATACTGTGAAAACCCCCGATCATGGTAGCAACATAAGGTACCTCAGCTGCTAGTTTTAGTCCCCGCCTCTCGACTAAATACTAGAGCTTCACACAAGCGCCCAAACACCTGGTCAGCCCCTCCAACTAGGGCAACAATAGGGTGGCTAGCCCTTATGCCATGTCAAGGTAAGAGCTAATACTTCACCACAAATCATACTGTGAGAACTCCTGATCACGATGGCAAATTCGCCATCTTAATAACCTGGCTTTGATACCCAAAATGTCAACACCCATTTCCATTTTGATATATACAGAGTAATAGAGACCAAGTTCCACAAACATACAAAACAGTAAAAATTTACTGATAAAAGTTATTGTTTACAGACAGGAATCAACAGTGCAGACTTTGATAATATTTATAAATATATATATATACCCAAATGTATTCCAAATACATACATCTATAACCACAGTCTTTACCACAAGAAACATGCATGTCAGTTCCCCGTATCTGCATCCTTGCCTTTTGAGCTGCTAGCACCTGCTTAACCCTTTCTGGCATCGAATTGTCCACCCCATAAAATGTGCCAAGCTTAGGCTCCTAACTCGGTCCTCAAGCTCCCTCTGGCTTTTCTCAATGTGGCTGAAACCCTAGCTCTTCCAACAAGCAAATTTGAGCATCATAACCCTTGTGAGTTTTCTTCCTCCTTCTGTCCCTAGAAAGCTCTCTCTCTCTCCTTTGTGCAAAATGGTTTCTGATGTGGGAAGAAGAGGATTAAGAAATTGCTTTTAAACATTAGGCTTATGTCATTTTATCTCTTGCTTATGTCATTTAGCTAATATCCAAATATACCAAAAATGTTAATACTTATGTACATAAGCTTCTTGTACATATAATTTAATGTCTTAAAACCCCTTTAACATGTAATTCATATTTCCTCTCTTGGTCCATACCAAAAGGACGTCCTAGCCTATAGGAGAAGGAGAAATAAGCTTATATGAATTTATCCCATAATTTTCCTTCATTTTCGGATTAATAGAAATTTTGGCAGATTTTCTGCCCAAACTTTGAAAAATCATAACTAATTTTGTAGACATCATATTAGAGTGATTCCAAAGGCTATAGAACCCTTATTGAGTTTAGTTTCAAGGAAAAATATACCCTCTCACCAATTGGAAGCACAAGATTACCAAAATTAATTTCTTTGAATGTTGTTCTAGAAAATCCACAGTTTTTCTGAGCTAATTTCAAAAATTCATAAATTTTTGTATATAGCTCTAATTGAGTCATATGACTATTAAATTAAAACTTAGGATATCTACTTTCACCCTGCAAAATTTCATAATTTGTGAACATCATTTGTTCAACGAAATGCATTGCACAATAACACTGCCTCACTGGAAGCAACGAAACGGCATGCACTTGCAACTTCAACAAATTCCATTTTTGTATACAAATTTCCCATACTCCTTAATTCACCATTTTATTTCCTTTAATACCTCAAAGATATAAGAAACGTTAAGGAATAGGTTTGAGACGCCTGCTAAACCGAGGCTTGGCTGTCTACTTAATTTAGGCTTATTCCCAAGCCTCCAATCCCAAAATTCGGGATATTGTTCAAGGTTAATATTAGTGGCTTAAAGTCAAGATTCATACCTAACAAGTGAAAATCTTTACACCCCGTTCATCTATAAATAAAGGAGTGGAAGACACAAGGAGACACACAATCTTAGAGTTTAATTTCATGCATTGTATTGTTTCTTACATGCCTCCTTCTTGGAAGGCTTAGCTTGACCTCTTTTATGGATGGTATAGGTTGCCACCTATATGGAAGGTTTTATCTCCTATAAGGAAGGCTAGATTCTTCCATTTTCATGCATCTTGTAGTTGTATATTTATATTTTAAAATCTAATAATTGAGTTTTATGCAATGTTTATGAAGTTTTCAATTTATTTTGGTTTTATTTTTAATTTCATCATGAGCTAAATGTTCATTTTCCTAGGGTAATGATGTAGCTTACTAATGACGGATTGAATCTTAACTTATTAAATCTAGTTTTAATTTTTCCTTCATGATTGAGTTTTAATTATTGTTCTTAATGCTTTCAATTGATTGACCATCTTTGGAATGATTTCAATATGTATGTTGAGACCGGAAGGAGATGTATGTGTATAGATCATATAATTAAAACCATAACCTGCATATGAAATAAGAATATATTCATATGGGTTGTGTAGTCTTAATTAGTTCTATAATTCTTAATGTATGATTAATTGTTTCATTTGCTACAGGGATATATTGGATTAGCAATTAATTATAGAAATGCTTGACCTTGGAAGGGGCTAGTAATTAAATTAGGGAAACTCGGCTATCAATCATGTGGAATAAATTGAACTAGAATAGATAGGTCATTCAATCCAAAATATGCTAAGTGAAATATGATCCCTAGGGCTGTTTCTCATAGTTGTTTCATAACAATTGTATTCATATTTAATCATTTTTATTTTGTAATCTAAATCACCAATTTATCGATCAACTAAATAAAATTAATAAGATTACCAATTTTGGTACTTAGTGATCAGTCCTCATGAGAACAATACTTTACTCACCTCTATATTACTTGTTTATGACAATGTACGCTTACACTTTTTAATAAACCATTTACATGCATAACAATATCTTTGCTATAATGAGCTATGATGATAATGATTACATTGAGGGCTTCAAATGCCCTGGTCTATTTATGAATTGTATTAATTGTGCTTATATTGTGTCATTCATATGGTTAAAGTTTTTCCTACCATGGTAGATTCTTTTCATCCATGGTAAGGTTTTGATTGCTTCATTACAAAGTCGAAGTCATATTAACCATGGTAGACATTTATTGTCTGGTTTTATGTTTTTCTGCCATGGTTGACCTTTTCAAAGTGTTTAGTAAAATTTTTTTGACTATGGTAGTCTTTTGTATTGGTTTCTTTGTTTGCTATCATAGTAGTACTAAATGTTTTAATAAGTTGTTTGAAATGTTTGTTAGAAAAAAAAAGTTGTTTGAAATGTTTAATTATACGGTAATTATAGGAGGCTATTTCAAAAACGCTTCTCAATCATACAATTGTAGTGATTTTAATAAAAATCACTCCCCAAGCGTAAAGGGACAAATTTTGTATTGCTAATTGTAGTGGTTAATAAAAAAAATGCGGCAAAGAATGGCACCAAAATTTTTAGAAGTATTAGTAGCATTTTACGACCACTACAAATAAACCGCTACTAAAGGACCCCTAAATTTTCAAACACCGACTTTTTCCATATTTCACACCAAAATTCTAAATTAAAAAATGTAATAACATTAGTAGCAGTTGGAAAAACCAATACTAAATTTCTAATGTCTTATTTGTTGTGGTTTGAAACTGAAACAAATTGATGCCAAAAGTTCTAATTTGTCATTAAGTCTGTAGCATTTTGGCACTACATGCATAGTGGTTGGTTATAACCACTGATATTATTAGTAGTGATTTTCCCTATATTGGTAGTGGTTTTGCGCAACTACTGCAAAAACATTCACGCAACTGTTACAAAAAGGTTCATGACACCCGTTTTTGTAGTGGTTGCGCAAAGCACTACGCATGACAGTAGTAGTGTAATAAACCATAAATTTATTGAAAAAAAACTAATAATATAAATAATTAATCAACGTTATAACGACCAAAGAATTTGAGATTTATTTAAATCAACAAAAAATATGATTAATTGGTCATAAAGAAAAAAAGAAAGGAAGAAGAAATTGTAATGGTTCTAAAACTAGAATGAAATAATTATTCCATTCTTAATTAATATTCTAATTATTTTTTTTAAATATGTTTTGTGTGAATGGTGGTCTGCTAGAATTTGTGTTGTTGCTCATATTTGGTTTTTGGATTCAAATCCTCCTTGTATTATAAAAGGTTATTTTACTTTTTTTTTTTACATTGTGAGATTACCATAAAGCCTTTCTTTAAAAAAAAAGAGAAATATAATAATAATATTAAAAAAAAACCCCCCTCAGACATTTCTATAATCCATGGATGTTTTCTTTTATTCCTATCAATGACTGGAGCCGAGAGGAAACTTCAAGAAACTTGGAGAATTTGAAAACCCTATAGCCATATCTCCATCATTCTTATCCATTCTCCATGGTTGTCGCTTGTACATCCATCATCGTTATTAGCCATTCTTCTCCTTCTTCCTCTGCTCAACATCATCGAACCTTGCTTTCTCCTTTTTTCTTCTTTCCAGTCGACATTTTGGTGGCAGAAATAGGGAGAGAGACTTTTAGGACTGCTGGGCTGTCTCCTCCCTCTCTTCTTGGTGTTGTTAATTATTACTTTCATTGTTGTAATGTGTGATGTGGTTTCACTACCTTCTGTGCTCAACGATGTTGCTATCCGAGGGTGGGACAGATTGTGTCTTCACTTCTCTCCTTGGTTGCTTATGTGTGTATTGTACATGGTATATATGAATAGCTTCTTCCTCCTTTGATTTCCATAATGCTTTAATTTCTAAATGAGTAGAGAATATTGCTTTCCCTTATTTCATTTGTTGTGTAGTTTGGAAATGATAGTTAATTATTCCTCCAATTGGTAAATGGTTTGAGTTGCATGAGGGTTTGATAATTATTTAAGATTGCAATTGCAGTTTTAATATATGAAATGTGGGATTGTGATTTTAAAAAGATTATTCCTAAAGCTTGTAAAATAGAGTGCACATAGGGTGTTTGATAAAATGTTTAAGGGGAGAATTTAAACCGGTAATGGTGAAAATGTTATTAACTAAATCATGGAATCGAGGAAACTTTAAGCAAAACCATTTTTGCTAATGGAATAGGTATGGTTATATGTTATTAGTTGTGATTTAAACTTTGATTTTCATTTGGCACTAGATGAATTGTTTGGTTTGTGAGATTTTGAGATATTGTGACGAGCAAGTATGACAAAAATGTTTGCTTTATTAGTTAATCTTAAGTGCCTACTAGGTGTTCATTGAAATGATTGAAAGGAATGTAACTTAATTTTGATATGTTTCTATAGTATTTTTATGGTGATAAAGAAATTATTCACACCAACGTATTAAAACTCTGAGTGAGTGAACCGGACAAGGCAGTGGTTCAACGGTCAGTAGGTCAGATCAGAGTCAAACCTGTGATAATTAAAGTATTATAATTTACTTAAAATAGGTAAAAATATTCACATTTCAAATATAAAAACATTTAAATAAAACTAAAATCTAAAAGTATTCGGCAAGCAAAATAAAATCTAAAAGTATTCCATTATACAGTAAAATTAATACACATATATTATATATTATAATAAAAAAAGAAATTACAATATTATATTGTGCTTTCTTCAAGGGACATCACGTGATCTGACAACAGAGCACAACTTAAAAAAATGGGAAGAAAGCAATATCATTGTACTCGCACCTTCCACCACATCTAGTCATAGGGAAGAGTTACACCTTTTTCTTCCTTCTCACCATTTTGAATCTCAGCAATAGGTGTTCACTCACTATTTTCCAGTCACCTCTTGCATAGCTCCTTCTGTGCTTTTGCAATTTTTGTTCTAAAAGGTTTCTTCTGTAACCCCCTACCTTATGAATAGTAATAATGATTCGAAAATACATAATTAAGATGAATTAGAGACCAATTGTTAATAAAATTCCATTTCTAATCCTATCCTAGAGATTGGGTTTTTACAAAATCCTTTTAAAATCCCTTTTAAACATGGTTTTAAATTTCAAAATTCAAATACAATTACCCTACGCTGCAAAATCACATTTATACATTAGAGTGTACAACAAAATCCCAGCAACTCCCAGGTTTCATATATATACTAAGGGTTTATAAATTCCCATTTAGGGGATTTCACAACCGTATCCAAAATTTACATCCCAAAATATATATACAGTAATCCCAACCAAAATGGATAACCAACAACCAAATATAAACCTCCCTAAGGAGTTCTATCCACCCTTGGTCGTCTCCTTCCCTTTAAAGCCACTTGCCCTGTCTGAAAGTTAGTTAAAGGAAAGAATGAAATTCAAAAGAATCCCAGTATTAACAGATCACTCATATTATACATAATTACAAAGCATGCAATGACATCAACAAGTAGTATAGCAGCACGAAACACAGCATACAAGATGCACATATACGCATAATCACATAATCTCATCCCCCATATCATACCGCTCTGAAGGCACAAACCTCCCACCGAAACCACCGATGGGCTATAGGTGAAGGTTTCACAAATAGCCTTTTGGCTTTCACATATAGTCTTACGGCTTTCACATAGTCTCATCCCCCATATTCCACCACCCTAAAGGCACGGTCCTCCTACCATCAACACCGATAGGTGGCGGGTGAAGAATTCACAAATAATGATAAATCAAACATACAATGTATCACAGACAATATAAGGGAAAGCATCACTACCTTGTTCTTTCCTGGGGTTCTCCAGCATAGTCTGTTTATGAGCAAGGAAAATATCAAACCTTATAACCAAATCAAGGACGATAGGTTATTCTCTATTCCAAATTCTTATCTTCATAACACTTAAGGTTGGTTATCATTTGAACTCTTTAGGTGGCTACTAAAATCCTAGACACATGCCTAAAGGGTTGGGAGCACTTAACCAAAACCCCCTCTCAGTAGTGAAAACACTGGTTTTTAACTTATGCACTCAAGTGATAGATGGCGCACTCGAGTGATGAGACAACTTGCACTCGAGTAAGGACAACTTACTCGTGCGAGTGCTTGGCCGAGAGCAACATCTAAGATAAAATATGATCACAGCACTCAAGTCTTGAACTCAACACTCGAGTAGTAGCCTCATGATCACCTAAGTCCTACCAAGTGAGGCACAGAAAGTAAATACCTGAGAGTAAAGAAAACCCTAGAAAGAGAAGTGCACTCGAGCACTAAATCTGGCACTCGAGTGATGGCTCATCACTTGTAGGTGCTAAGACACACACTTGAAAAATGGGCTGTGAGTGACAACCCGAGACGCTACCTCATAGTGCAAAATACCTACACACTCGAGTGAGACAGGATGAACTCGAGTAATGACCCATATCACTAGCAAGTGAGACGATGCAGCCTTACATTCTGGCATGTAAGTGCCATTAAAAAACTAAAGGAAAAGTGAAAACATGATGCTACACTCGAGTGAGTCTCCAAATCTTGGTGCTTAAGTGTATTTGAGGTTATCACTCGAGTGCAGCTTCCTGTGCTCGAGTAAGTATGGGAGATATTTTGAGGTTTGCTCTCGGGCAAACACTTCATGTGTCTCACTCGCTGGGACTTGAGCACGGGTGAGGGCAACACTCGAGTGAGACTTCCTTCACCTGAGTGAGGCAGCCCAAAATTAGCGTTCTTTATTCCGATAAAGGTATCTTCAGGGTAGTTCCTTTCAACTCTTTGGGGATATGTTTTAGGGTAGTAGTGGATTTTGGGGAATTTTGTATTTTTGTGGTGATTTCCAGTAATGGCCCATATTTTTCCTATGAAGAGGACTTAAAGAGTTTTCAATAGGGTTTAGGATCAACTCATTTCGATTTTTATGGAATTAGTTATGAATTTCCAAAGTTTCCTAGGCTGCAGCCAGAAATCTTGGCTGCAGCCTAAAAGTTTTTCTGTGCACGTTTTGGCCGCAGCTAGAAATTCTTGGCTGTAGCTAGAAACCTTTTGTGCACGTTTTGGCTGCAGTCAGATGATTCTTGGCTGTAGCCAACCCCCATTTTTTAGTATTTTGTGATTTTGAAAGGTGATTCCCAACCTAGTACGTCCTAATCCTTTAGGCTTTCGTTGAACTTATTATAGCCACCTAAAGGGTGTGAATGATAACCAACCTTAAGTAATATAGAAGTAAGGATTTGGAATTGAGATTGACCCTATGTCCTTGATTTGGTTATAGGGTTGGATGTTTTCTCGGATCACAAGTAGTCGATGCTGGAGCATATATGGAAAGAATAAAAGTGGGCAACTTACCTCTCCTGTATGTATATGATATTTGTGTTGGTATTTATGCATGTTATGGCTTTGCTTGATTATGTGAAACATATATGAATAATTTAAAGCTATGTTTCAATTTATGCTATGGCCATATGTATGTTGTTCGAAGTATTGATCTTACATATTTGTCATTGTGTGTAAGCATAAGTTATGCAAGCATGTCATGCATTAAACATCTATCTTGCATGCATATTGGTAATGTTTACCTACTGAGATTCTCTCAAATCTCACCCTCCCCTACTAACATTTTAGACAGGGTAGGTGGATCAAGGATGAAGCATGCAACCAAGGGCAGCAAGGACTCCTTCGGGTTGTCAAGTTAGTAGTTGGCTATCATTGTTGGGATGTATATTTGGATATTCGTATTTGGATTTGGATGTGTATATATGGATGTATATTTGATTATGTGTGAAGATGATATTTGTGTAATCTCCATTCGAGGAATTGTCAAGGGCAAATTGCCCTATGAATTCTATGTAAAGGTATGAACCCGAGAGTTGCCTGGATGATATTATTGTACATTTTGATATTTGTATAAATGTGATATTCCGCGTGATGTAATTGTATTAATTGAATATGAGACCAGGTTAATTAGATTTCAAAATTTATTTGTGAAAACCTATCATGAAGATGGGATTTTAAATAGGTTTTGTTTCTTAATGGTCTCTATTCCATTCTAATTTTGTATTTTAGATATAATTGTGAAGGGGTTTACACTCTCCATTCTGATGTAAGTGTTAAAGACAAAGAGTATCTTATAGAAGAATATTCTGTTCACTCGAGTGAGAGTAAGTATGCTCAAGTGAGGGCCCACATCACCTACAAGTGCAAAATCACACTCTTGATAAAATGGGATGCGAGTATTGTCTAGAGACGTGGCTCATAGTCTAAAATAAAGGTGCACTCGAGTGAGGGGATGTGTACTTGAGTGAGGTCCCACATCACTCGCAAGTGTGAAAATGCACTCTCTCAAAATCACATGGAAGTGCAAGTATAAAACTGAAGCAAGAAGAGAAAATATGGTATTACACTCGAGTGAGCCTTTTTAGCACTCAAGTGAGGCCAGAAGCAAAACGCACTAGTCTTACAACGATCAATCCGAATATGGTTTAATATTATTTAATCATCCTATTTCCACTTGTTATTATTATTTAACATCATTTAACATATATTGCAAGTGTGATACAGGTGGTTGATCATTTGAAGTAGAAAAGCACAGAGGAAGTCAACCAACGGCAAACAAAATCATTACGACCATACCTACCGTGTTCAAAGATTTCAAACATAAACATGCCGTTCCATAGTAAAATGCTCTGCTCCACAATAATTATTATTCAACGGACAAAATCATCTGGCTATAAATGTAGAGCTTCAGAGACCATCAAAAAACAACAAAGTGAAAGAATTCACACAAGCAAATTCACGAGTCTCTGTTATTCATATTTTCTCTGTATTCATATCGTTCTTCAATGTTTATCATATTTGCTCTATAAGAGAGTCTATATACACTTCATATTCTATTTTCTATTTGATCTCAAGGTAGTAGGACCTTGAAAGGGTAGATTTCCTTACGAAAGAAGCAGTTGAGAGAATTCCTAGTAGAACTTTCTGCTCATAAGACTTACAAGATACAAGCAGTAGACAATGTTGCTGCTCGTAAGACTTACAGTGGAGTAACCAGGAGAGAATGTTGCTGCTCATAAGACTTGTATATGTAAGCAAGAGAGAAAGGTCATAGGTTTGCTTTTCTGCACGTAAGACTTGTCGTAAGGGGGAGAGAAATTTCTAGTGTTAGAATATTTCTGCTCATAGTCCATTCAAGGACGATCAGTTTTTTGCGACATTCCGAGAGCCCACTGAATCTTAGAAGAATAGTGAAAATCTCAGTAGTTCTTGATCTCTGAGGACTGGACGTAGGCCTGGGTTTTGGGCTGAACCAGTATGACTCTTTGTGTGCTTATCCTCTCAACTCTAATCTATCTACATCTATTGCTACATCACCGCATCAACCAAAAAATTTATCACATCACCCAATTCACCCCCCTCTTGGGTGAAGCTTGCCTCTTTCATTTGGTATTAGATCAAGGTCTTCTCTGAAGAGCCTAACAGCTTGAGAAGGATTCGATAAATGGCAACAATGGGTGAGAACATCCTTCCTGACAGAGCCTCTATCACTAGACCTCTGATTTTGCTGGAGAAAATTTTTCATTTTGGAAAGCTAAGTTCAGAGTGTTCGTGATGGCTAATGAATATGGTTTATGGAATGTGATACAAGATGTTGACTATCTTCCAATAAAGAAAATCAAAGATAGAGTCATTAAAAAGAGCCTAGAGGAGTTTGATGAAGATGACAAGAGGTTAGTAACGTTAAATAGTACAGCTATTTTAATGATACAGAGTGCCCTCAGTCAAAAGGAATATTTTCGAATCTGCACTCTACCAACAACCAAAGCTATATGGGATGCTCTTCAAATCGCTCATGAAGGCACATCCGAAATCAAGGAAAATAGAGTCAATACTCTAATTACAGAGTATGATCTATTTCATATGAAACCTGGAGAAAGAATCTCAGAATTTGAACTCAGATATACTCATCTTATTAATCAACTATCTGCACTTGGGAAATCATTTGACCAAAATTCCCAGGTAAGAAAGATTCTTAATATTCTTACAAAAGAATGGGAAGCAAAGGTGACAGCTATCGAAGAAGCTAAAAAAGAGTCAATGAGATCCGTAGCGGCTCTCTTTGGTAGCATTTCTGAGTATAAAGGGAAATTGAGATTCAAGAAGGAACTAGAAGAGTTTGATGATAAAAAGAAAAGAGGAGTTGCTTTTAAAGCTATCAAGGAAGAAGAGTCTTCCGAAAATAAAGATGTTCCTGATGATGATGACATGGGAATGATCATGAGAAAATTAAGAAGTTCTACAGAAGAGGCCAAAAGAACTTCAAAAATTATCAAGGTGGACCAAGCAAGAAAGAAAACAAGGAACAACAGATAGCATGCTATGAATGTGGGAAGCCTGGACACATCAAATCTGAACGCTTCAGAAACAAAGAAAAGAAGAAGCAGAAGAAGAAAGCATACATATCATCTATATGGGGTGATAGCTCATCGGATGAAGAAAGTGACAACGCAAAGTTGCAAATCTATGCTTGGCAGCCAAAGTGGAAGAATTAGATTCTGAGGTAAGTGATTATGAACCTACTTATGATGAATTATTATTTGAATATAATGCATTGCATGCTAAATTAATCAAGGTAGCTAAAGAAATGGTTAGTTATAAGAAGAAAGTAAAAGAATTAGAAAATACTGTCATATCATGTGTAGTATGTGAAGAAAAAGATAAGAAAATAAGTGATTTAATGAAAATTGTGGAAAGATTTACTAAAGGAAGTGAAACTCTTAAAGTTATTCTAAATTCTCAGAGAGTTTCCTTTGATAAATCTGGAATTGGATATAAGTCTGATCATGATAAAAACAAAGGCAATAAGAAAAATGGCAGTAGAACTTATCTCAAATATTTTAAGAATTATGTGCATACATTAAATCCATTTGCATCATGTAGTTATTGTAATAGGAAAGGACATTATACTTCATCATGCTATTTTAGAAAAGGACAAGTCATTGGCTCGTACAAATGGGTTCTGAAAGGGACACATGCATTAAAAGTTATACATGCTAACCATAAAGGACCCAAGAAAGTGTGGGTACCTAAAACTTGATCACCTTACTCTAGGTATGTCTCAAAGCATCACAAACAAACAAGTAGTACATTGATAGTGGATGCTCGAGACACATGACTGGTGACAAAAATAAGTTCACCATTCTAGAAACCAGAGAAGGAGGAAAGGTAACTTTTGGAGGTAACCAATCTGGACATATTGCTGGAATTAGTGAAGTGGGAAAATCCGATGTTCAAATCAATGATGTATACTATGTTGAAGGATTATGCCACAACCTCTTGAGTGTGAGTCAAAGCACTGACAGAGATAACTGGGTGATTTTTTATTCAAAAGAATGCTTGATAGTAAACAAGAAGGATTTACCGCTTAACAAAGAATCCATCAAGGAAAAAATCCGAGCTCAAAGAGACGGTAACTGTTATACTATTGATTTAAATCAAATTCTTCTGAAAACTATTTTCTTAGCAAATCATAGGAGAGTTGGTTATGGTATAAGCGTCTGGCTCATGGTAATATGAATCAACTCGACAAACTGATTAGAAAAGATTTAGTTGTTGACCTTCATAAAATTAAATTTAAAGATAACATGATTTGTGAGGTATGTCAAAAAGGAAAACAAACTAAATCTTCATTCAAAACAAAGTATGAGATTTCTAATTCCAAGCCTTTACAATTACTTCATATGGATTTGGTAGGTCCAGCAAGAGTAAAGAGTTTTGGGGGAAATCTATATACCTTAGTAATTGTCGATGATTTTACAAGATTTACATGGACTATTTTTATTTCTTCAAAAGATGAAATATTTGTCAAATTTATTATGTTTGCTAAGAAGGTCCAAAATGAGAAAGGTATTTCTATTGTCTCTATCAGGACAGACCATGGAGGAGAATTTGATAATCAACTCTTTGAAGATTTCTGCAACAACGAAGGAATAGATCACAACTTCTCTGCACCTAGAACGCCTCAACAGAATGGAGTAGTAGAAAGGAAGAATAGAGTCCTCACAGAAATGGCAAGGGCAATACTCAATGAAAAGAAATGTCACAAGTATTCTGGGCAGATGCAATGAGTATCACATGCTATATTTCAAATCGAGCATATATTCGCAAGTCACTTGGAAAGACACCATATGAACTCTATAAAGGGAGAAAGTCAAATCTTGCTCATCTACACATATTCTGATGCAAGTGCTTCATTCACAACAACGGTAAAGAAAACTTGGGTAAATTTGATTCAAAATCTGATGAAGGTTTATTTTTAGGATATTCTAATAGAAGTAAAGCATATAGAGTATTTAATAAAAGAACATGTACTGTTGAAGAATCCATTCATGTTGTGTTTGATGAACTTGACTCTCAGACAAAGCATTTTGATGATGAAGAAATGCATTTGATAAAGGAAAACAAAACTATTTCAAAACAGAATTATTTTGAAACAAATGACTTTCAAAATATAGAAGATGTTAATGATCATACTTAACCAAAAGCATAAAGACATATTGAAGATCATCAATTGATCAAGTAATTAGAGATATTCACGAAGGTGTCAAAACCTGAAATAGAATACTCAATAAGGTACCTTTTTCTGCTTTTATTTCTGAGATTGAACCTTCTAATATTGAAGAAGCTTTATCTGACAATGATTGGGTGATTTCTATGCAAGAAGAATTAAATCAATTTCAAAGAAATCAAGTTTGGGATTTGGTTCCTCGACCTAAAGATCAAACGGTTATAGGAACCAAATGGGTTTTAAAAAACAAACTTGTTGAATCAGCAATCATTATGAGAAACAAAGCAAGATTGGTTGCCAAAGGCTATAATCAAGAAGATGGTATTGATTATGAGGAAACACATGCTCCAGTGGCAAGATTGGAAGCAATACGAGTACTATTAGCCTTTACTTGCATTAAAGGTTTTAAACTTTATCAAATGGATGTGAAAAGTGCTTTTCCAAATGGTTATATTATGGAGGAAGTATATGTAGAACAAACTCCTGGTTTTGAAGATGAAACAAAACCTGATCATCTGTTCAAACTTAAGAAAGCTTTATATGGTTTGAAACAGGCACCCAAAGCTTGGTATGAAAGGCTAAGCAAATTTCTTCTTGATCAAAACTTTGTCAGAGGAAAAGTGGATACAACTCTTTTCATCAAACATGACAAAATGATATTCTAAGTGTTCAAATTTATATTGATGATATTATTTTAGGTGCTACTAACAAATCTCTGTCAAGAATTTTCCAAGATTATGTAGGGAGAGTTTGAGATGTCCATGATGGGAGAATTAAACTTCTTTCTTGGACTTCAAATCAAGCAAAGGAAGAATAGGATATTTGTATCTCAAACAAAATATTTGAAAGAGTTGTTGAAGAAGTATGGATTGGACAATGGTAATGGAGCTGATACTCCAATGAGCTCTACAACATTGTTGGATGCTGACGTAAAAGGCCCTAATTACAACATCACTAAATATAGAGGAATGATTGGGTCATTACTCTATCTAACAGCAAGCAAGCCGGATATACAGTTCAGTGTTGGAATGTGCGCAAGGTATCAATCTGCTCTTAAGGTATCACATGCAGAGACTATGAAAAGAATCTTCAAATATCTAGGAGACACTGCAGAACTTGGCCTATGGTATGTAAAAAGAGGAAACGAATATTTGATGGCCTATTCAAATTCAGATCATGGAGGATATAAAACTGATAGAAAAAGTACCAGTGGTCAATGTCAGTTCCTTGGAGGCCCTCTGGTATCACAGTTTCGCAAGAAGCAGAACATAGTGTCATTATCTTCCACTGAAGCTAGATATATAACTGCAACAAGTTGTTGTTCTCAAGTACTGTGGTTGAAGCAACAACTTCAAGATTTAGGGATATACTTAAAGGAGATACCTATTTATTGTGACAACACTAGCACCATTAGCTTGGCCAAGAATCCTATGCAACATTCAAGGACCAAGCACATAGATATTTGACATCATTTCATTCTAGATCATGTGCAAAAGAAAGATGTCAAAGTAGAATTCATACCAACACATCTTCAACTTGCTGACATATTCACAAAGCCAATAGCTAAAGATCAATTCTTATGTATTTGAAGAGAATTGGGAATGGTTAATCCCAATGAGTTGTAAGTTTTTCTTGTTAAGTATTATGTTTAATGAGTTTTGATGATATGTAGAAATTGTTTTTGCAGGTATGCCACTCGAGTACTGGATGTGTCACTCAAGTGCTAAGTACATTCTCACTCGAGTCAGACAATAATGCTCGAGTACAAGACTATAGCATATACTCTACTTTTCAACTAGCAAAACAGGGGTTAACAAAGGAGATAAAAGTACCAAGAAGTTACCCAAATGCAACGGGTAAGATGGCTCTCACTCGAGTGATGGTTCTCGTCACTCGAGTTGAGTATGAACACACCTGAAGTGAAGCAAGATCACTCGAGTAGAAGAGAAAGAGTTATGCTAATCCTTATTCAAATCATGGTTACTCAAATGGTCTTGGAGAATTTGAGTGTAAAGATGAAAAATATAACAAGATATATTTAAAATAGGTACGCTTTTACATGCTTTAAGAAATTTCTTTAAGTATCACTCAAGCACAAAATTGTGTCACTAGAGCACTATATGAACAACACTCGAGCACTTGGGTTGTCACTCGAGTGTTGGTACTTATATCAATTACGCTAAAGCTCAGACCGTCGCACTTCCTCTTCTCACTTGAAGCGTCATATCACTCGAAAGGCGTATCTCTTCACCTCCGACCGTTACCTATTGATTAAATGACTCAGATTGCTTCAAATTTCTGTTACAACTCTTTAATCATCTTCATAAGATCATATTTATCATTTAAGCTTCTCATTTCGTGCCCTAACCGAAGAGATTTTCTGAAAATCTTTCTTCAAGTCCTTATCAAATCTGAGTTTTTCTCTTCACTCTTTGATTCCTATTTCATTTCTAAATGGCTAGAACTAAGATGCCTGCTATTCCCCAAAGATCCCATTCACCTTCACCAACTCAATTTGCCAATAGTGCTTCAGATACTCTAGTAGCAACACCTTCTCTATCTTCTACTCCAACACCTTCTCTTACACCCAAAACCACTAAGAAAAGAACTCCAGCCAAGAAACCTTATCCTAAGCCTAAGGTGGCTAAGAAGGATCAACCTCCACAAAAGAAACTGAAAGGAGTAGTTTTCAAAGAACCAATTATCACTCGGTCTCAATCCAAAGAAGTCAAAGGAAGAGGAAAAAAGAAGGACACAGAGCAACCACAACAATCTTCTTCCTCTGATGACTCTTTTAATATGCAACTCCAGGAAGCAATGGGGAAGTCAAAGCTTGACGCATTGGTTGGCAAAATTACCTCCCAAGCCGGTGCCTCAAGTTCACATCATGTTGGCCAGTCCAATGCAGCTGCTTCAGGGGTTCCTTCTACTTCACAAGTTCAAGAGGAAGAACAAATCACAAATCCTCCTAAAGACTTCAATGTTAAGGAATTGAAGGCACTGAAACAGAAGGTATATGATTCTGAGTTTGCTCATCGACATTTCTGCCCCATAGTTTATATGGACTTAGATTATCTGATGAAAAGCTATGGTTTGGATTTTCATCCTTTTCTTGGATTTTATGATTCCTGGCTAAGTGTTCATATCCCTTATTCACCCTCTGTTGTAAGAACCTTCTATTGCAACATGAAACCTATAACATAAACTCTAAGACTGGAGAGTTGATAAAGGAAGCAGTATCTACCATTGTTAGAGATCAATTTATTATGATATCTGCTACTATCATTAATGATATACTTGGATATGTTGCACCTCCTTCTGATCCACCCACACTTTCAGCCAATGAAGCCTTCCGGCTTTTAAGACCAAATGACCTAATAGGCCCTCTTAACTTTAATCCTATTGACATGCCTGATTCTATTCATGCCCTTCACTATATATACTATCGTAGCATTGTTAACAAATCCAAAAATTATACCCATTTTGCTCAAAGAGATTACTATTTGCTGGCCTCCTTCCTAGCCGGGCAACAAAGAAATATGGGGGAGTTTATTTTTAGTGAGATGAGAAGATTTTGATTTTCTTCATCAAGATCCACCACAATACCATATCCTCAACTTGTGTTTCTCATTCTCAAGAAAAACAAAGTATGGTATTTGGATGGAACTGAGAGGGTAACTATTCTGAGGTTTGGCAAGACTTAATTGACACAGATGAGTATCAATCTTCCAGTGAGTCAAACCAGGGCTAGATCTCAGAGAGAAGCCCCTCCATCAAGAGGTGATAAGGCTCAATCTTCTACTCAAAGTCTAATTCCACCTCCATCTTTCCTGAATGCATCACTATCAACCCATCTGGCCGAAGTGATCAATCAAGCTGTGACTGGTCTGAAAAAGGAATTGATGAGTGAGTATAAGAAATTGGTGAACACGATGGAGTTACAAGTCTTAAAGTTGGTGGACAAGGTAAATACCAACTTTGACTTGATGTTCAAGATCAAGAAGATATGTCGAGAAGAATCACTGATATGAAAATCTTTTTGCACACTCATTTTCCGACTACTTCTCCTGAGGTGCCACCTGAGTCTACTCCTGCCACAGCCTCACCTTCTTAGACTCAGACTCGTATTCTCTTCACCGACCTAGATTCCAATGTTGAAGTCACTTATGATCGGTCACCTTCCCCACCACTTGCAGCCTCTGTTCCTCAGAAATCATCTCCACTTTTTGAGCCTGAGCCAATTGATCCTTCCATTTCCATGGTGCTCTTTACCCCACCATCTGATCTCACTTTTCCTCAACCCCCTTCTAATGCTGACAAAATGGGGGGAGAAGGATCTGTGATGGTTTCTGAGCTATTATGGTCTGATATGGGGAGTTGGAGTTTAGTTTTGGGTAGCTTTTCTGTATTGGGGTAGGACTATTGTTATTTAAGATTTTCTGGTTTATTTTTACTGACATGGTTGTATGTGGGGTCTCAGAGGTAGATACTGACTCAAACTTGACATTTGTACTTTACAAGTTCATTAATGGTTATTTTCAAGTTTGTTAAGTTTTTTGTTCAGATTTAATGGTTTTTGTGATACTATGACTTATCTTGGTTTTAAGTGTCCACTGGAAGTATTGCAGGAAATAATTGAGATTAAGTGCAAAAATCTAAACTTTGGTGAAATATGCATTTGAAAATGTTTTCAAAATCAAGTTGTTTTAAAACCCATCATAAAGGTTTTGTCATCATCAAAAAGGGGGAGAATGTTAGATTCCAAGTTTTTTATGATAACAAAAGATCATTGTGTTGTAGTAAGAAATTCATACTTTGCATTAGTGAAAAATATTACCAAATGTATTCCATAAAGTTTAGAAGTTTTTGCTATCAGTTTAACTAATGCACTAGAGTGATAGAGCTCGCACTCGAGCATTAAGCTATTTTACACTCGAGCACATGCAAGTGTTGGGCAGAAAGTGCTTGACTGAGAGCAAAGTCAGAGACAGGATATCATCACTTCGCTCAAGCACAGACTCCGTACTCGAGTGATAGCCTTGAGTGTACCTGAGTCCTTGCAAGTGTGGCACATGAAGTGTTTAACCAAGAGCAAGATAACCAAAGAATGTAATTTGCACTCGAGTGCAAGCGAGTGAGAGACAGGAAGTGTTTGCCTGAGAGTCATGCAGAGCAGATAAGAATAAGCATGCCCGAGTAAGAGTACATGCACTCAAGTGATACCTCAGCACCCGCGAGTGAGAAATCCAACTCTCTCCATTCTGATACAAGTGCTAAAGACAAAGAGTATCTTATAGAAGAATATTCTGTTCACTCGAGTGAGAGTAAGTATGATCAAGTGAGGGCCCACATCACCTGCAACTGTAAAATCATACTCTTGATAAAATGGGATGCAAGTATTGTCCAGAGACGTGGCTCATAGTATAAAATAAAGGTGCACTCGAGTGAGGTCCCACATCACTCGCAAGTGTGAAAATGCACCCTCTCATGATCACATGGAAGTGTAAGTATAAAACTGAAGCAAGAAGAGAAAATATGGTATTATACTTGAGTGAGCCTTCTTAGCACTCAAGTGAGGCTCTGCCAGAAGCAAAACGCACCAGTCTTACAACGATCAATCCGAATATGGTTTAATATTATTTAATCATCCTATTTCCACTTGTTATTATTATTTAACATCATTTAACATATATTGCAAGTGTGATACAGGTGGTTGATCGTTTGAATTAGAAAAGCACAGAGGAAGTCAACCAACAGCAGACAAAATCATTATGACCATACCTACCGTGTTCAAAGATTTCAAACATACGCATGTCGTTCCACAGTAAAATACTCCGCTCCGCAATGATTATTATTCAACGGACAAAATCATCTGGCTATAAATGCAGAGCTTCAGAGACCATCAAAAAACAACAAAGTGAAAGAATTCACACAAGCAAATTTACGAGTCTCTGTTATTCATATTTTCTCTGTATTCATATCATTCTTCAGTGTTTATCATATTTGCTCTATAAGAGAGTCTGTATACACTTCATATTCTATTTTCTATTTGATCTCAAGGTACTGGGACCTTGAGAGGGTAGATTTCCTTATGAAAGAGCAGTTGAGAGAATCCTAGTAGAACTTTCTGCTCATAAGACTTACAAGATACAAGCAGTAGACAACGTTGCTGCTCGTAAGACTTACAGTGGTGTAAGCAGGAAAGAACGTTGTTGCTCATAAGACTTGTATACAAAAGCAAGAGAGAAAGGTCATATGTTTGTTTTTATACACCTAAGACTTGTCGTAAGGGGGAGAGAAATTTCTAGTGTTAGAATATTTCTGTTAGTAGTCCATTCAAGGACGAACATTGTTTTGTGGCGTTCCAAGAGCCCACTGAATCTTGGAAGAATAGTGAAAATCTCAGTAGTTCTTGATCTCTGAGGATTGGACGTAGGCCTGGGTTTTGGGCCGAACCAGTATAACTCTCTGTGTGCTTATCTTCTCAACTCTAATCTATCTACAGCTACTGCTACATCACTACATCAACCAAAAAATTTATCACATCACCCAATTCACCCCCCTTGGTTGAAGCTTGCCTCTTTCACCGTGGACTATGTGTCAATGCTTGTTATCCATTCTATAGAAGTCATACGACTAGATGTGATTTGAGATTTGATGTTTTAAACTGATTTTGTTAAACAAAACAATTTATTTTGCACTGGATTTATTTAATTAATGATCCTGTATAGAGTTTTATTTATATCTATGATCGTATGATATAGAAATTGCAATTTATTGTCACATTATTATTATTATTCAAGGTTAAGTCAGTTTAAATTTTTTTCTTCTATATTTTATTAAATTGTATAAATCGAACATTATTCACTGGAAATATTTTTAGTCTCAAATAGTGCAACTGATCATGTTCCTCTTGGTGATCACTAAGGTCAATATGGCTAGACTGAAGTTGAAGTGCCATTTGAACGATTCCTAATTCAATGTAAACTTCAGGGGTTTTTTTGTATATTTTGCAAAATCTTGTTTAGGTGCTCCACGTAGCCTATAGGAAGGATCCTCATCTTCCCTTGTATTTTGGGAATATATGTATGTCTATAAGTTATGGTGGAGTGGAGTGGAGCTCCTAATTAAGTTATAAAAATTAGGGTCATTGTAGAATTTTCGGGAAGTCTAATTTATAAGGGAGACTTTGCCCAAACTTTCTACAAGAGAGTTAATATTTTGATTATATGAGGTATGCTACTATATATGAATTTAAAATGGTTTAAACATACTTAGGATTATTGTACAAGTTATGATGTTGTTAATGATATTAGGAGTATTATTTAATATTCATTTATAAGTCTACGGTTTAAAGAATGAGTTCACTCATATTCCATGCCGGTCACTCCTAAATCTTCTAGGTGTAACAAGTAGTGATTCAAACTGCTACAAATGTAAGGAAAAAACTGCTATAAAGAACTTTTTTTTGTAGTGTTAGTATTTCATAGTTTGGAATCAAAAGAAATATGCCTAGCTATGTACTTTATTTTCATTATTACTATTGTTAATATACCATTATAAATCTTAGATAACTCACATTATAATTTTGTCAATGTTGTGCTAATCATTTTTACTTGTTGATACAAATTTCATATTATATTCATCCTCAATAATTTTTTAGAACAAGTTTCAAAACTTTTTAAATCATTATCCAAACCACATCATACCTCAACAAAGCCTCACAAGATTCAATAATCCTTAGATTCATTAATCAAAGTAATACCCTTAAAGTTACTAGCACAATTTAGCATTGAAAGAAAAGGAAATCAAACTGAAAAAAAAATCAAATTATATTTTTCAAACATTTGTCAAAGCACAATCAAAAAAACGAAAATTGCTGTAAAAAAACCTCTCAATAGAAGTTCTTTTCCTATATGTGATTCAACAAATCAATACCCCAAATCCAATTTACATTTCAAACTCCATTTTAGAATATGCAACTAAGCTCCATTTACAATCCTAAGTATATATAATTTGTCTTGAGCCTTACAGAAAGAACTCCACTTCTTAAAATATAACATGAAAATTAAATAAGTATATACATTATACTTTACCCCATTAACTACTCATTTGAGTTATAATTTCTCTCCCAAATTTTAAGAAACACATAATATGCATATACAAATAATTCTTAGAACATAGTTGTTTTCTTGTCCACAAATCTCACCCAACAAACATCCACATAATCAGCCAAGCTTTACTGATTAATCACTAAAAGCAGAAGGTTTCAGCAACAATGTAAAATTTTAAAACTTTTCCACCTATTACATCTTTAAGGTAAAAGGAAAAAATGGAATATTTATTGCCAGTGATAAATCAAACCACGAAACAAAAATGGTAGATGATAAATGTATCATAAAAGAATAGTCTTAAACATTTAGATCCTTAGCAAGTCAGAGAGGGAAAAATATGAGTCATAAACAAAATAAAGCAATAGTGAAAAGGAAAAATAGAAGAAAGAAAGCTTGTTTAGTTCCCACACATACCCAATGTTCAGCTGCAGGAAGGAAGAAGAATTTCAGCCCCTCACTGCCAAATGTCACTACAGATGCAAAAGAAAGAAGGATTGAAGCTCTTTAACCCAACCACACACACAGACAATAACGAGACAAAATTCGGGGAGAGGAAGAATCTTGGTGGACATTCATGGGGCCTATAACAGCAATGGGTGGAAGCTTACAAGAACGCACAACCTAGTGATGGAAGAGAAAAAGAATGGTGATGCTGAATTTGGAAAAGACTAAAGACGCATCTATAAACCTTCTGCCTTTCTATTATATTTACCAATGGAAAACGAAAATGAGGGAGTGAGGTTTTACTTTGGGGGAAAGACAAAAAATGCCCACCCAAGATAAATGGAGCGATAAGAATGTTAATGTCATTCTAGTAATTTCAAGAATTTAAAACAAAATAATTGTCCCTTTGATTTCAGAGAGGAGATGATTTAAACCTAGAGCTTAAAGGTAGACAACATGCATAATTTATTTATTTATTTATTTTTACTAAACCACTCTTTCACTTTGTTACATTTGCCCAAAATTTATTACAACGAAATTAGAAATAAATTATTTTTAAAAAATCTTAATCTTACATTATATATTTTCTATCTTATTATTTTTGTATCTCATTATTATTACCTTATTTAGCCTTATAAATTCCTCTTTTTCTATAAATTCCTAGGTCATTACAGTGTATAAGTATGATTTAAATCACGAAGGAGGAAACAAAGCTACATGTGAGCATAATTTAAACCACGAAGGAGGAAATAAATAAAGCTAAAAGAACATGTAAGTGAAGTTTTCCTTGTCGATTGAACTTCTTTTCCTGTTCTAATACCCTTTTTGCTTGTTGTGTTGATAATGCCATGCACCTAGCTTTTCCCTTACAAAAGATGGTATATAGATTACTTTTAGTTTACATTTTGACTAAGGTTTTTAGTTTTTTAAATGAGGGGCTACAATTTTTTTTTTATTTTGATGATGAGAAAGTTATGAGATATAAATATTTAATTTAATTTTTCCCGTTAGTATGGTTATGCCTTAGATATATATTTATTTTGTCCTAGGTATTCTTTTTGGACTACCACCAATTGCCAATTGGTTTTCATGACTACATTAACTTCAACTAATCCAAATATATAGCTAGGCTTAGACATGATGTGAGAGTTTCTTCCAACATCTGAATATTTGATTGTTGCCGACTGCAACATTCCTGTCTAATGGTGGTGTTTCATCCATCGTCGCCGACCAGATCTCGTCTAAGCTTCATCTTTGCTCAGAGTCACCCAGCAAAGGCTAGATCCACTTTGGAGTTTTGCACTTTAACCAGATCTCATCCGTACGTTGTCGTATAAGGAAGCTTTCGATATGCAGTTCATGGCTCTAGCAGATCTGGTTTTCTGATCTAAATTGACACCTTTGCTGTTTTGCGCCAATGATTGAATTCTTTAGAGTGTTTTTCTGTTTGTGTCGCCCTATGGTTTCTACCTTTTGAAGTCGAACTCTATTTGATATAGTGTAGCTCACAGTCGTTTTGTTACTTATTGCTTATTTACCTACAGAAAGTGAGCGTTCTGATCTTGGATAGGTGGCAAGGGGCTGTCATTGCCAAACTCACATCGATGGGCTCTGTTTTGCTGCTGTGAAGAGAACCAAGGTGAAAA
Organism: Inga leiocalycina; assembly: GCA_963242795.1. Classification (NCBI taxonomy): domain Eukaryota; kingdom Viridiplantae; phylum Streptophyta; class Magnoliopsida; order Fabales; family Fabaceae; genus Inga; species Inga leiocalycina. The sequence goes on from OY725326.1 coordinate 68,983,940, forward strand.
AGATGAAAGAGAGAGAATGTGATAGAAGTTGTGAGAGAGTGCCCCCGGCACCGACCTCAGAGGAGCAAGATGCTATGGTACAAAGTCGTAAGAAAGTTAGAGAAGAGGGGGATGAGTTCTCTGGACACCAATCTCTTGTACCGATGGTGGAGGATTGGATGACCGATAAAGAGGATGAGGAAGTTGCTCCCACGAAATAGAAGAAATCGTATAAGGAGGCATGCGTAGATATGCCAATGGCAGAAAACTTATCTGATGAGGAAGATGAATGGTAGTGTGGGGATGGATGGAAATCTAGAATTGAAGTTGAGACTACTCCGAGGGGTCTAAATATCGTTGTCTCGTCGAAGTTCTGTCAGAAGCTAGCAAAGAAATAGAGTACTTCCCTGATTGTAAGGCTTCTAGGGCACATGTTTTGAGGAACAACTTGGTAGAAAGTTGCAGCAACTATGGGGTCAGAGGGGTAAGGTAACTACGATAGAAATCGGTTCTGGATATTTCTTGGTTCGGCTAACTAACGAAGAGGATTGTGCATTTGCTTTGACTAGTGGCCCATGATTATTCATAGAACATTACTTAGCTGTGTAGCCATGAAAACTAGAGTTTGGTCCTGATGCAGGAGAAGTGTTGAAGATCACTGCATGGGTACATATTCATAAGTTTCCAATTGACTTTTATGATAAGAGTATCTTATATATGGTGGGTAGTCAGATCAGAAGGGTCCTTAAGTTGGATAATAATACATTGAAGCAAACCAAAGGTCGCTTCACTCGAATATGTGTTGAGGTAGATATGAATTCCCCGTTTCTTCCTTCATTGATGATTAATGGTAAGGAAAAACAAATAGTTTATGAGGGCCTACACCTGATATGTTTCTCATGTGGGAGGTATGGGCATGGGGCATAACACTGTCCATATAAGAAAGAATCTAGGCCTTCAGGCGTTCGAATGTCGGATAGTAAGGGTGAAGGGCAAATGGTGGATCCGACACAGACTACTCACAATCTAGTAGCAATAACATATGGTGAATGGATGGTAGCACCCAGGAGGCACCGAATGCAGCATGGTAGTAGAGGAGAGTGGAATGTTAGCCAGGAAGGTGAATGAAATCCCTTTAATGGTGCCTAATATTTTGGTCCATGTACAAAGCAAGAATCTTCAAAGACCAAAATTCTTAAATCATGTGGGCACTTGTGTAGTAAGAAGAAGCACATGGAGTTTAAATTTGGGAATGCAGAAATTGTCATTGGCCATAAGACTGATTTGGTGAGCCCAATGGAACATTATCAACAAGTGAAAAATAAAATGGTAGCCCAGGGAAATTCTAGTTTGAACCAAAAATGTAGTCAAGTGTAGAAGGCTGGGGGCTTAGTGTAGGGGATTAATGAAAGAGGAAACGGTGTGGTGGGATCCTTCAAATTGTAGCCAACTAAGGGAAGTTTGTGTACGTCTTTAAAATCCACAGGTGGAAAAATTCAACTCCCAAAATCTACTCAAAATAGTGCTTCTGACCTTATTGATCCAGGTGCTGGTCGGGAGATTAAATATTCAACACGTATAAGTCCTCTAGGTGAGGAGGGCGATGTCGCCATGAAGGAGTCAGGTGAAAATGTATATGGGACTAAGTCCTAGTAGTGTTTCCATGTTTGGGAACCTTTATTTTTATTATCTTTCTCAATGATAGTTATGACATGGAATACTCGGGGTGTCAATGGTGCCTCATCTCGGAGTTTAATCTATGACATTGTTGAGAAACAAGGAGTAAATTTCTTTACACTTTTGGAGCCTAGGCAGGTTGGCACAAAGGCTAGGTTAATGGCTTAGAAGCATGGATGGTCTAATATGCACATCGTTGAGGCATAAGGATTTAGTGGGTGTATTTGGCTTTTTTGGGATTCTAGCTGCAATTTTTCAGTTATCTCTGCTGGTGAACAATTTGTACACAGAATTGCTAATGTGGGAAATGATAATGAATGGTCCCTTACTGTTGTTTATAGACATCCTAATATAAATTCCAGACACCTAATATGGTCTTCATTAAGAGACATTCATCAGACTATTGTGGGGGTTGGTTGGTAGTTGGTGACTTTAATGTTGTATCTTGTCCTGAGGATAGATGGAGTATGAAGCTTCATGAAAGCAATACAATAGACAGATTTTTTCGGGAGTGGATTGCTAATACCGGTTTGATTGATATTGGTTTTAGTGGTCCTCAATTTACGTGGGGGTCTTCGTCTAATCAAAGTAGATCGATAGAGCATTGGTGGATGCCAGTTAGCATAAACAGTTCCCCTGTTAACACCCATTTCCATTTCAATATATACATAGTAATAGAGACCAAGTTCCACAGGCATACAGAAAAGTACAAATATACTGATAAAGGTAATTGTTTACAGTCCAGAGTCAAAATATAGAAGGCGACAATACTTACAACATTTACAGAATATCCAAAAGTGTCTTAAACATAGACTATCTATAACCACGAACTTTATTTTTTCCTCGAGACTATATCTCGTGGCTACTCATTATTCTATCAAGAAATATTCTTATTCAATAAGGGAATACTCTATTATCAAGATCTTTCCCTATGCTAGATTAGTAACTAGCAACCTCGAGAAACCTCATGTACATTTCAATACATTCCAGTACCATGTTCTAGTACCTCAAACCATCCAAGTCAAATCAAATTCCTAAAGAATCAGTTTAACTATTAAGTCTTATTCTTTTATCACAATTCAATTTTTAAAACCTCAACATTAACTGAGCGAAGAAATCACTTTCCTCTACTCCATCAATCATCATTAGCCCAACACTATTCTAAATATATCTGCCAGCCTAAGGACACACTGGTCCCTTAAGTCTTAGGGCCTCTTGGCACACAGGTCCACTATAACATATCCGACGTGTAAAATCATACAGCCTAAGGTCTCTAACCTAAATCATAGATTCAACACTATCCACAAGGTTTGCAAGGTTCAAACTTTTGTCATGTTTTAGAACCATAGTGCAACCAATTCACATTTTGACCTAAGCACTATTTCAGCTTAGATCAGATTCAAGCCTATCCCAACCTTCAGTATCATCGGATTGGATCCTCTAAGATCGACATACGGCATAATCATCATGCCTCATATATCACTGTTCATCATTTCTACATTCATTTATAACAATGGTGTTTCTAAGTATCATCGCACAACATAGAGAAACCTCAAAACATTTACTATGCATCGAGTTCCCATCACCTCATCAAATGAACCTTTCTAGCAGTACTCACTGCAACAGAAATATTTCGTATTAAAATCCATACTTACATCATCACACTGTATATTTAAACATTATATTGTCTAATTAAGATGATCATTAGTCATGGAGAAACTTTAAGATAATTCACTATTCCTCAAGTCTCCATGATCTTACCAAGTTAACTTCCTAGGGGGTCACCCATCCTAGATTTCCCTGGGATGAGCACACTTAACTTGGGTGTGCTTGTGCTAAAACGAAAATACCAACTATATCTGCTCCTGACCACTGGGTACCCTAAGACTACCCCTCACAGCTCATATTATGATTATTGATCATGGTCATCGCTTATCGTACATAATAACAATTCTTATGATCAGCAACGTTCTCTACTACTTGTACCTTATAAGTCTTATGAGCAGAAAGTCCCACTAGGTATTTTCTCAACTGCTTCTCTCGTAAGGTATCTACCTTCTCAAGGTCCCTATACCTTGAGATCAAATAAGAATAGAATTTGAAGTGTATACAGACTCTCTCTATAGCAAATATAATAAACACTGAAGTACAATATGAATACAGAGAAAATATGAATAACAGAGACTCGTGAATTTGGTTGTGTGAATTATTGTTCTTAGTTGTTCTTGATGGTCTCTGAAACTTTGCATTTATAGTTAGTTGATTTTTCCCTTCGAATAATAATCGTTGTGGAGTGGAGCATTTTATTGTAGAATAGCATGCGTAAGTTTGAAATTTTTGAACAAGATATCGTGGTAGGTACGTGCTTGGCTGGTCATAATGCTTCTATCTGTCGTTGTTTGACTTCCTGTGTGCCTTTCTAATTTAAACGATCAAACTCCTGTTTCACACTTGTAATATATGTTAAATAATGTTAAATAATAATTACAAATGAAATAGAATGACTAAATAATATTAAACCATGTTCGGATTCATTGCTGTAAGTCTGTTGCATTTTGGCTTCTGATAAAGCATTACTCGAGTGCACTGAGCCCTCACTCAAGTGAATCTTCATATTTCCTCTTCTGCTTTTGCTTTTGTGTTGCACTTCCACGTGATTTTAAGAGAGTTCATTTTCACACTTGTGAGTGATGTGGATCCTCACTCAAGTACATATCCTATCACTCGAGTGTACTTGAATTTTGTACTATGAACCCACATCGTTGGATAACACTCGTATCCCAGTTACCAAGAGTGTAATTTTGCACTTACAGGTGATGTGGACCCTCACTCGAGCACACTTACTCTCCCTCGAGTGCACAATATATTCTTGTATAAGATACTCTTTTGCTTCAGCACTTGCATCATAAATAGAGAGAGTTAGATTTCTCACTCGCGGGTGCTGAGTGTAACACCCTGCCGTAATCAATATCCGGATTACGCGATTAAGGTGAAATAGCGACCAATAAGATAAAACATCATTTATAAACCCATCAACCAGACGGGGTTTTCACAATTACATTTCGAAATTATTAAAAACACGGTCTCATATTTACACTCCGAATATAATTACTATGCGAAGATAAATTACATTTATACAAATATCAGAGTACGCAATATAAATTTCCGGCAATCCCGGAATCATATCTTCGCTCAATAATCATAGGGCACATTAGCCCATACAATTTAAAATAACAGGGATTACACAACTTATCCGAATACATTCTCAAATACTGATCCATACAATCAGATACTTAATCCCAAATACGCATTGATAACCAACTACTAAGCTCTCACCCAGAAACGAGTCCTCTTCGTCCTTGGATGCCTGCTTCATCCTCAATCTACCTTCCCTGTCTAAAATGTTGATAGGGGAGGGTGAGATTCTGGGGAATCTCAGTAGGAAAACAAATACCAATATGCATGCAAGATAAGTATTTAATGCATGACATGCTTGCATCACAATAACACATACTCACATAATGATATATCCGCATGCTCAATGTTCACACAACATACTCATGGCCATAGTATAAATAGAACAGAGCTACAATCATTCTCATATATCTCACATAATCACGCAAAGCAATAACATGCATCAATACACAAATACAATTATCAATACATGCAGAAGAGGTAAGTTCCCTACACTCTTTCCACGTAAGCTCCAGGTCCGGCTGCTTACGCTCAGGGAAATCATCAAATCCTATAACCAAGATCAAAGACATAGGATTAATCCCTTTTCCAATTCTTTAACTTTTAGACATTCAAGTTGGTTATCATTATTGCCCTTTTAGTGCCCTCAAACACCTCAATCCATAGCTCTAAAGGGTTGGAAGACTATCCCCAAAGATCCCCTTTTGAACACTCAAACTTGATATTTTTCACTGCCTCACTCGAGCACAAGTACGGACATCACTCGAGCACAAATGCTCTCACTCGAGCATTGGTACGGACAACACCCGAGCACAAGAGAAAGTGAGACAGAAAGCACATGCCCGAGAGCACAACCCTCACCTGAGGCACAAGCTCACTCGAGCACAGATCCTCACTCGAGCACAAGGCCAAAAGCCTCACTTGAGCACCCGCGAGAGAAATCCAGGAAGTGAGGACCCGAGAGCCCCCAACGCTCTCCAAGCACTGGATCACTCGAGCACACTACTCTCACCCGCGAGCACACCCGCGAGCATATGCCTCTCACCCGCGAGCACACACGGCTCACTCGAGCAGATGCCCCCCACCCGCGAGTGAGAAGGCACACTTCTTGCACCTTGCCCGCGAGTGAAGACCAGAAAGCAACTCTTCACTCTGGACTCCCACTATCACTCGAGCAGACCATGCTCACTCGAGCATGTTCTTTGCTCACTCGAGCACAAAGCGATGTGCTTGAGCAGCGTTCATGAAAACCCAGGTGCACTCGCAGCAAAACAAGGGAAAACCCACATATCACTCGAGTAGGCTCTTCCTCACTCGAGCAACATTCATCCCTCACTCGAGCACACCCCTGTCTGCTCGAGTGAATCTATCAGATTCCAGGAAAACGCAGCAAACATACCACATTCTCCTAACTCTTGCCCAATTGATCCAAATGGACCCAAAACCTCTACCAAAGCTACTCCCACACAAAATCACTCACTAAATTCAATGGAATCAACAGAATTACCCAATTCCCATTCCATTAACATGCTTTGGTCTAGGGCATCATAATCATCAATTCTCTAAATCACTAACTTCACACATTTCATTCCCAAATCCATTCTATCTATTCAAAACTCATACCAATATACCATTTCTATAACCATATCATGCCAAACTACCCATTACCCATATTTTCGAAATTAGGGCAATAATTCCAGAAATTCCCAACTTAATCATTTGGCAATGAAACATAGATAGAAGGATTGGTTTCACATACCTTATCCACTTTCTCAAAGACACTCTTTGATTCTCCAAGCTTCACATTTTCGTGATCTTCAAATCACCACCAATGGAGAAGCTACAACCATCAAATTGAAGCTCTCAACTCAAGGATTAACATTAGAGAAGAGAGTTTGAGCTAAAGGGGCCATTTGCTTACCTCAAAAACCAAATTCTCCTTTCTCTCTCCCAAGCATATTCAGCGAAAATGGAGGAAGGAAGAGAAGAGAGAGAAACCGAGAGAGAGAAGAGAGGAGATGGAGATGATGATGAGGTGTCACACTTATGACCCATCCAAGGGTCCACACTTTGCCACTTGTCACCATCTCACTCCAACTCTCATGGGCTCACATGCACACACATACACATGATTATGCCCCTTGCTCAATTACACAAATCAATCATAGCCATAGATCTTGGAACTACCAATGAGTTTCCTCCTCGATAACCGATCAACTGGTCAGTAACTTTACTGTTTTGCCCCTGATTATGGAAATTCACTTGGAATTACCATCAACTCATTTTATATTTCTTAATCACAATTTGGACTCTTGCTAAACCAGGGCTTAGCAGTCCACTAATCTCAGGCTTAATCTCAATAATTATCATTAGTCCTTAATCGAAAATCGGGGTGTTACACTGAGGTACCACTCGGGTGCAAGTACTCTCCACTCGAGTACACTTGCTCTTCCAGGCATTGGCTGACTCTCGGGCAAACACTTTCTATGCCTCACTCACTTGGACTCGAGTGCAATTTTTACCTTGAGTTTATCTTGCTCTCGGGTAAACACTTCCTATGCCACACTTGGTAGTACTCGGGTGAACTTGAGGTGATCACTCGAGTAGTGAGTTTGTGCTCGAGTGCAATGATGATATCCAGTCTATGATAATGCTCTCTGTCAAACACTTTCATGAGTGTGCCTTCATGCTCGAGTACAAATCATATTATCACTCAAGTGCTGTGTCTATTACTTGAGTTGTCCTGGTATTTTCAGCTAGAGTATACTTCTGTCAAATACTTTCAGTTTAACACTTGCTTGTGCTCGAGTGCAAAAGTGCTTATTGCTTGAGTGCTAGTCCCATCACTCGAGTGTATCAATTAAAATCACAACAATGACCTCTGAACTTAGTGATATGCATTTAGAAATATTTTGGTAATATTTTCAACTATTGTCTAAACTTGCAAAACATGAGTTTCTTACCATAACACACAATAATCCTTTGTTATCATCAAAACTTGGAATCTAACAAGATGTTATGTGTATGACATGTAGCTTTAACTAGATAAATGCCCCATAATAACATTTCTGCATGCTCAATGTTTCATGCAACAAGACTATGGCCACAGCAAAAACAGAAACAAAGCTTCATTTATTCAAATATGCTCTACACAATCAAGTAAAGCAATCACATACATCACTACACAAGCAAAGATATCAAATACATGCAAGTAAGGTAAGTCCCCTACCTTGTGTCCCTTTTGCTAAACAGAAATAGTTCATTGATCTACGTGCAAACAACTCAAGCTCCATATTTGATCCTATAATGCCAAATGTACCATTTAGACACTTTCATAGTGTTTATGCGTGTTATATGAGTTTATATTAAAAAATTACTAAAATACCCCAAGGGACCCAACCTGGCCCCGCCGTACCCAGTCCGATCGTACTTTTTTCAAAATCCTAACATGGGCTATCCTAATATATTTTGGCCCAAGGAATCCATTTCTAGACTCAGAATTACCAAATTCACTTTTAAAAGACAAAAATGCCCTTGGCAGCCCATTTTAAGGGTTTCAGGGGCATTTTCGTAATTATGTTTTTCGGCCTTTTCGAAAAGTGACCAACTGTAACCCTACTTAATTTTTGCTCTTGAACTCAATGGAACCATAAAATTATTGAAAATATAACTCTAAAGCCCATTTACAATCCTAGTCAAAATATATGGGTTTTTCAGGGAAAATCGGGGTTTTACGATTTCGGCTCCCTAAACGTATTCCTTTCTACTCTAAACCACTTTATTGACTATTCCATTAGATTAAAACTACCATTTAGTACCAATTTGGGTAGCATAACCCTAAGGAAACCCGTTTCCAAAATTTAAAACCAACAGCAATCCGGCGAAATTTCACCAATTAAATTGCCCATAACAGCTAGAATAGTTAATATACAAAGGTTTGGAAGTTACCTCAAGCTTCTACTAGCTTTTTCTCAATATGGCTGAAACCCTAGCTTCCCTAACACCAAATTTTGAGCTTCACAACCTTAAAGAACAAAGAGGAGTAACTTAGAGTCGGAGTTATACACGTTAGGAGCTAAATCGACGGAGGAATCGGCTTACTTTATGAGATTTCTTCTCCTTTCTCTCTCTAATATTTCCATACATTCTCTCTCTATTTCAAGTCTGTTATGGTGTGATATAGGCTGGAGGAAGATGATGGATATGTGTTTTATATCATATAATACAATATTTAATCATTTATGAAAAATTCCAAAAATTACTTTATGTACATAAATCTCATGTACATGTAATCTTGCTCATTAAGCCCAATCAATATTTCCTTCCTCATGCTACATCTAGAAGACTCTTAAGGGTCCCTCCCTATGGTCTCAATTGGCTTTACAACTTGTCCAAGTTACGTATACACGTAAAGTCTTAATTTTGGTCAAAATTGCATTTTAACTTAAATTTTTCATGAATTCATATTTAATTGACCAAAATATTCTAAATATATTTTTCACCTTTATTTTCCCTCATTAATTGAAATTAACTTCAATTAATCAGAAAATAATTAATTTTGTGCTAAATTGGCAAAATTACAATTTTACCATTACTTTTTTCTTCATTTTTGGATTTGCTGGCAGATTTTCTGCCCAAACTTTGAAAAATCATAACTAAATATAGAAAAATCGAATTGGAGTGATTCCAAAAGCTATAGAACCCTTATTAAGTCTAGTTTCAAGGAAAAATATATCCTTTATCCAAATAAAAGCACACAATTCCCAGAAATTCCATCTTTAAACGCTGTTCCAAAAACTTTCTAGATTTTCTAGGCTAACTTCAAAAATTCATATCTTTTTGCATATAGCTTCAAATGATTCATATGACATATCAAATTAAAACTTAGGATGTCTACTTTCATCCTATAAATTTCATAACTTTTGTGCATCATTTGGTCATGCAAAATCACATGACCATCTCACTACCTCATAGGAAAGTTCACTGGAAGCATAATCATATTCTCCAAAATTCACCATTTTACTTTCTTACTACGTCAAATATATTAGAAATATTAGGGAATAGTTTTAGGACACCTACTAAACTAGGGCTTAGTAGTCTACTTAGTTCAAGCTTATTCACAAGTCTCCAATCCCAAAATTCGGGGTATTAAATCCCCAATGCATTGATGCTTCATTTACCAAAATATAAATTAGATCATTGTCCTATTTTGGTAAATACAGATAAGTTGTCGCATGTTGAGATCAAATAGAGACCTTTTCACTTCTTTGCCCCTTGGGTTATGCATGATAACTTCTCAGGTTTTGTTGAGGATCAATGGAATACGAAGGAAGATTGGTGTGGATTGTTAGAGGTTTTTACCAAGCAGCTGAGAAATTGGAACAAAGAGATGTTAGGGAATTTAAATTATATGAAGAACAAGCTTTATAGACGTCTTGATGGAATTAACACCAAAATTGCTCTAGCTGGACCATCAGTGAGATTGGAGAATTTGCAACGTGAATTGTGGAAGGATCTTGAAAAAATCTTGGCCCGAGAGGAAATTATATGGCTCCAATACTCTCGTGCTACTTGGTATGTTTAAGGAGACCACAATACTAGGTATTTTCACTCAAAGGCAAATGCTAGAACAAGACGAAACCGGATCTTAGCTATTAAAAGCGAATATGGGGAATAGTCATATGATAAGAAGGAAATACGAGATATTGGCAGTAAATATTTTGAAGAGCTATATACAAATACTAGCATGTGCCAAGGGCCCTTGGTATTTAGATGCACCTACACTGAGATTGATGCAACGAATGGATGCACTTTGAGAACATAGGTTGATGACATGGAGATTAAACGGGCTTTATTCTATATGGGATCACCCAAAGCTCCAGGACCGGATGAGCTCAATCCTTTTTTTATCAGAGCCAATGGGATACGATTGGTCTTTTGGTGATATCATTGGTATTCTCTTAGCCTTAATGGGTCTAGTATATTAATGGTACTCTAACTATGCTCATTCAGAAAATTGATCATCCATAATCTTTATGTGATTTCCTCCCAATAAGTCTTTATAATGTAGTGTATAAGATTGTTACAATGATTATTTCTAATAGGCTTGAATCTATTATGCCATTGGTTGTGGCCTCGAACCAATGTAGCTTTGTGAAAAGGCACCAAAGTACTAATAATATTATTCTAGTGCAGAAAATAAACCACTCTATGCAGAACATAAAGAAGAAGCATGGATTAATGGCAATAAGGATTGACTTGGAAAAAGTGTATGACCGAGTCAAATGGAGTTTTCTCTTTGAATGCTTGAATGCACTAAGGATTCTTGAGTATCTCTGTGACGTGATTAAGGCTTGTGTATCTACACCGTAAATGCAACTACTTTGAAATGGGTGTACTACAAATGCTTTCCACCCTTACATAGGAGTTCATCAAGGCAATCCTATCTCATCGTATCTTTTTGTCATTGGAGAGGTTGGGGTACTTAATACAGACTACAGTAGAAGACAGAGATTGGAAACCATTTAGGTTGTCACGACAAGGTACGACTATCTCTCGTGCCTTTTTTGCTTATGATCTTATTTTGTTTACAGAAGCATATATGGATCAAACTAAAGTAGTGAAAGATATACTGGATGATTTTTGTGAGATATCCGGCCAGAAAGCAAATGCTGAAAAGTCACAGATTTTCTTCTCAAAGAATGTAGGACACACAAAGAGCAAAGAGATTAGTGAGTTCTTAAATTTTCCCAGTCTTCCAATCTTGGCAAATATTTAGGAATACCGGCCTTACATGAGCAAAGCACCAAGTCCTCATATAGATTTATTCTTGATAAGATCGATGCTCGACTAGCAAGCTGGAAGCCAAACATGTTATCTATAGCAGCAAGACATACCCTAATCTCATCAATTGTGTCAGCTATGTCATCTTATGCCATCAAGATTGAGCCCCTTCCTCTAGGTACTTGTGATAAGATAGACAGGAAGTGCAGGAATTTTCTTTTGGGGAAGCACATCCTCAAATCGTAAACCCCATATGGTAGCTTGGGGTTGAGTGTGTTCCCAAAAAAAAGATAGTGGTTACTTGCATATTTATTTTCCCTTATATGATGATTTTATGGACAATATTTGCGTTTAATATAATAAATTTAGGTGTGATTGATAAATAAACAATGTTTTTTGGAATAAATAGCATTTAAAAAAATAAAAAATGAAAAAAAATGAAAGTACTGTAGCAACAGGATCACTATAGCAGATGGTTAGACTGTAGCGGACGGAAGGTACACTCTAGCTAATGGAAGTTACACTATAGTGGATGGAAGTCACTGTAGCGACGGGAGCATAGTAGAGCTACCGGACACTATAGCTGTTTGTCGACAGTCACTATAACAGCTACCAGATTACTGTAGCAGTCTCCGGACACTGTAGCAGTACTGTAGCACATGTTTTTTCCCCTATAAATAGATATCAATGCCAAGCTCAAAGGGGGAGGATAGGAAGAGAATCAGAGGTCCTTCTCTGATAATTAGAGGCCTTTCTCTGACACGGAGAGGTCTTTTCTCTGACAATTCTGAATAAAGTGTGTTACTTTCTAGATTTAATGTCATACATTGTATCAATTCTTGCATGCCTCCATCTTGGAAGGCTTAGGATTATATTACTTATTGCATGCCTCCATCTTGGAAGGCTTAGGATTGTATTACATTTTGCATGCCTCCATCTTAGAAGGCTTAGGAATGTATTACATTTTGCATGCCGTTTACATGGAAGGTTTTACCTCCTAAATGGACGGCTAAATTTCTTCATTTTTCATGCATCTTTTGGTTGTATATTTTTGCTTGAGAATTTAATATTCAAGTTTATGCAGCATTTCTGAGGATTTCATTCTAGCTTTATATAATGTCAATTTATTTTGGTTTTGTTTTTAATTTCATCATGTGCTAAACTTTCATTTTCCTAGGGTGATGACATAGCTTACTAATGACGGATTGAATCTTAACTTATTAAATCTAGTTTGAATTTCTCCTTCATGATTGAGTTTTAATTATTATTCTTAATGCTTTTGATTGACTAGCCATCTTTTGAATGATTTAATATGCATGTTGAGACCGGAAGGAGATACATGTGCGTAGACCCTATAATTAAAACCATGACTTGCATATGAAATAGGAATATATTCATATAAGTTGTGTAGTCTTATTGAGTTTCATAAATCTTAATGCATAATTAATTGCTTAAATTCATATAGGAATATATTGGATTAGCAATTGATTATAGAATTGCTTGACCTTGGAAGAGGCTAGTAATTAAATTAGGGAAACTCGACTATTAATCATGTGGAATAAATTGGGCTAGAATAGATAAGTGATTCAATCCGAAATTTGTTAAGTGAAATCTGACCCCTAGGGATTTTTCTCATATTTTCTTTCTTATTATCTGCACTCATATTTAATTGTTTTTCTTTTAATTTTGTACTCTCAATCACCAACTAATTGATCGACTAAATAGAATTAAAATTACCTATTTTGGTACTTAGGGCTCAATCTTCGTGGGAACGATACTCTACTCACTTCTATATTACTTGATTACAACAATGTACACTTGCACTATTTCATTGATCATCTACACACGTATCAGTGGTTTGGGATTAAGACAAGTAAGGATTTAGAACTAGGCTTACATGACTAAATTGGGATGGAACTTGGTTGGTTCACAAACAAGATGCTCTGTGGGTTTGTTTCCTTCGGGAAAAGTACAGGACGAGTAGTGATTTGGTGCTGAAAGTGGAAAAATGATGGACAGAATCGAGCACATGGAAGGGGATTAGACAAAGTTAGGAAAATGTAAGTGAGAGTATTTTTGGTGTCCTTTTGGCATGATATATAGGTTCCTCATCTTGATAGATTGGAGAGCTTGGTAACTCAACTATTAACAAATGAAGTCTGAGAATGGAAGGTAGCATATTGTACTACTCCGTCTAGTCAATGGGATCTGAATAAGTTTGAGCACTTATTACTGAAACAAGTTGTGTTAGCAATTCAAAGAGTGAATATTAACAATAATGCTGGTGGTGATATTCTGGGTTGGTGTTGGGCGGTTGATGGTAAATTTGCTCTAAAAGAGGCATACAATAGGTTAGCTGGTCCGGGGAGAATCAAAATTGGCTTGGATTAAGGCTCATATGGAAACTTAAGGTTCCTCAACAATACAGATTATTCATGTGGTTATGTGCCTATGGTTGTTTATTGACAAATTTGGCACGAGCTCAACGGAGAATCCATATGAATGAGAAGTGCCCCTTTTGTCAAGATGAGATCAAATCAATTCTGCATGTTCTTAGAAATTGTGCTTTGGTAAAAGAACTCTAGAGTAAGATGCTACCTAGTCAATGGTATCGGCATTTCTTTGACTTAGCCGGTAGAATCATTTGGTTAACATGGTGTTTAAGATGTCAGGATAAGGAGTATGGCTACGAGTTTAGACATTGGTTTACAGTTTTATGTTGACACATTTGGTTCGCGAGCAATGACCGTATTTTCTATAATAAACAATGGAGTAAACAAGAGTTAATGGCACGTACTAGTTCTATATTGTCTTGAAGATATATCCAGTCCCATGAAACCAAAGTCCTATGTCTCACCAATTATGGTTTGGTGCCCTCTACCCACCGGGGTGGTTAAAGTTAATATAGATGGATCTAGAAATGAAGCGTCGAGATGTTGTACATATGGTGGGATGATAAGGGATGACCACGACCGACTTGTTCAGGGATTTATGTTTGGGATTGGACGTGGGTCAATAATCACAGTAGAAGCCTGAGGAATATTGTGGGGTATGAAGTTGGCTTAGGAAGGAGGATTTAGGCACATTATTGTTGAAAGTGATTGCAGCAAAGTATTGGAGCTTATTTAAGTAGTGGCCTCTGACGAACATCCTGATTCTACGGTAATTTTGGAAATTAAGTCCATGCTGGAACGTGAGTGGGAAGTGGATTTGCTACATTGTTGTCGAGGGGCGAATAGGGTGGCAAATTGCTTTGCAAGAAGAGCATGGAATATAATGGTGGATTTTCTTGTAGTTGACAAAGAACCTGCTGAAGCTTAAAGTTTGCTCATAAAAGATGTTGTAAACTAAAATATTTGTACTGAGTTAGTGGGGTAGAGCCCGAGGGGCTATTTGTTGTCTTTTCCTTCACTATAAAAAAAATACTTGTATCCTTTTATTATCTACTATTAGTTGAGAAGAATTTTATGAATATGTGTAAAATAGATTAAGTGCATATGGATAATTAAAATGAACTTTTTATGGGCCAACCAACTAAAGAAGATCTTAATAACATAATATTAATTATACAATCATTTACCAATTTATTGACCAACCGTTTCATAACATGAGGGTTTCTTACACAAAAATAAATTCAATTTAAATAACTCAATACTCATATAAGAAGGTCAACAAATATTAGTTCATGTTTAGTATATTGTTGCTCTATTACTTTCTTGATAGATATGATATACTATATATTTGTTCAAAAAATATACTATATTAACTTTTTTAAAAAAATAGAAACTAAAATATTAATATTTTTATAGAGAAACGTGTAACATCTCAAAAATTTGAAAAGAGCCTTGTAAGCAAATTTGATCTAAAGTCATGTTTGGTATGGTATTTGGATTGATTATAAGTTACTTTTTACGTAAATCGAGACAAAACTCCTCTCACATACTTATTTCATATATCGTAAATCATGACTAAAAAGCTGTTTTTAAGCATTCTAATTATTAATCCAAACAAACTCGTTATCTAAAATTTAAAAATCCTAAAAAATAAATTATTTATTCAAAAGCTTATTTCTTGACTAGAATCTTAAGAAAATAAAGTAGGGAAAATCACTTTGAAAGACTGTTAAAATACCAAAATTCTAAATTGGTTCATTAAATTCAACAAATATTAAATCAGGTTATATGTTCTAAAATTAGATTTTAGCATTTAATAATTTTATCTTGCTATCCTCATTTTAAAATCCTAAAAAAGTAAATTATTTGTTCAAAAGGTTATTTTTTGACTAGAATTTCAAGAAAATAAAGTAGGGAAAATCCTTTTGAAAGACTATTGAAATACCAAAATTCTAAATTGGTTCATTAAATTCAACAAATCTTATTAGGTCATATGTCTAAAATTGAATTTCAGAATTTGATAATTTTATCTTGTTATCCTCGGTTGATAAAAAAAAATCGCTTTCTATTATTCTGGTCCACATTTGATCAAACTATATTGACAAAATATTCGAACCACATCCCATCAAATCTAATCAAAATCTTTCATCCATGCACAACTATTCATAGTAACGAAAAAAATCCCGTCTTTGGAGACAAACGCCACAAAAAAAAATCCTCAATGAGTGGGATAGAAGGTTGTTTGAAATCCTGAACGCAACGAGACTATCTTAGCTTCATGGAAATTCTTCATCTTGCATATGCCATTCCCCATCCTCAAAGGCAAAATCGCGACGATCTTGAAGAAGGTAGTTAGATGGGTGATAAAAGTGTGGATATTGGTGATATAAGCAGTTTGCTGTGGAAGTGAAAGAGCGGCCTAATATCTAATTTGGAGTATCTGGACAATTGAAGTCATATTCTTTTCTAAGGATAAAACCAATTTAGTTCCTGTTTTTGAAGAATTCTTTTCATCAGATTGGCGAGAAGAGATAAATTGTTGCAAGTTAAAGCATCAGTAGTCGCAATGAAGATGTGGGGTATGGGAATAGTTATGCTTGTGCCCATATAAATTTTTTTGTTGCAATGTCAATTGAATTTTTTATTTTGTAACATTGAGATGCAATGTTGATGTTGCCGGAAAAAAAGGTTTTTACACCGTTAATGTTGATGTTGAAGTGATTTGCTGCATTATGCATTGTTAAAGGAGAGAGATAGTGAATAGGAGAAATAATCAAATAAGGGGTAATAATGTAAAATTAACAAATTTTGAAAGCTTATTTTAGGACATCTGACATGATTTAAGATTAGTTGAATATAATGATTACCCAATTTAAGATTTAGATAATTCAGTTGTCTTTTATTAAAAATGTATAAAGGCAAAAAAATTAACAAAAATTATGGATAATTATTTTGGAGAATAAAGAGTTTATGTCGAAATTTGTTTCTGAGAAGAAGTTATACATAATTATAATGTTATTTTCTATAATTAAGGGCCTATGTTTTGAAATAATTTAAGAAAAACTAGATAGAGGTTAATTTTAGCCCGAAAGTTCTAAACAAATTACTTTATAGCTTTAAAAAGCTAATTAAGGAAGAAATTCTTCACAATCAATTGAGGATTAATTTTTAGGAATTTTTTAGGCAAAATACATACATACTTGAGGAGTATCATGTCATCTAAAGTATGTCCAATAAAAATATAACAATTCATATAATTTTTTTCCTAGGTGACATGTAGCTCATCTGAAAATTTTAAATTTTGTTTTGTTTTGAAGAAAAATATGAGTTCATCATTTTGTTTTAAATTTTGTTTTCAAATTAAATTAAGATGTGCATTTTTCTTGAAAACAAATTAAAATGTGACTTTTTTTAGACAAGTCACTTGTGAACTAGGATTAAAATTATATGAACTGTTATGTTTTTATTGAATAAAGTTCAGATGATATGACATTCTGAAGTATATAAGTATTTTTCATTAGTTAGTACTCTCACTCAATGTTGTTAAAATTGGATCGGACAGTCCGACTAGCCAGACAATTGGTTGGAGTTGCAGATGGTCCGTATGCAGCCACAAAGCCACTTTCTAGATCGAGCTTATTTGAGCCGAAGAATAGTTGTCCTTAGATCGGATACGATACTGAGTTTAAAAAACCAAACGACTCTCATATGATATCATGTCAACTTCTGATCGATGAAAATGGAGGGAAAAGAAGAAAGAAGACAAAAGACAAAAAACATCAATAGACCCATCACTTTTTCCTTTTAATTACAATAATAAGAAAAAGGCTTTAAATACTCACTAACAAGAAGAATGGCAATGCTTTAAGATTGGCATGGCCGGATTTGTCAAAAACTGAAACTCAAACTTGGAAGATAGAGGAATCAGCAGCTGCTATTTTTTTTGAAGAAGAAAAGAGTTGAGTGGTGTGAGAGAGATGGTTGTGGAGTGGTAAGGCAGAAGCTAATATTTTTAAAGAAAATAAGTAAGTTAATTTGAAATAATGGTAAAAAATTTTGTGCTAACCCATGAATAAAAGTTAGACCTAGAGAAGATGTAGACCTAGCTGGATATCACATCTTTCCACTATACTGTGCTAAGCCCCTGAGTGTGTGTTTGGGTGAAACAAAAAAAGTGCTTCTAGAGACCAAACCTTGGTTTTAAAAAATTTCACCCAAACACGCATAATTTGCTTATAAGCTATTTTTCATCTAAAACCATGGTTTTAAGATAAGCTAAACTTTTCTAATTTTGGAGGTGGGCCCCACGTCTCTTCCCCGATCCCCTCTCTCCTCCCCCCTCTCTCTCCTATCTTTCCCCTCTCTTCTCTAGTATTTCAATCTTACATTGCATTTTAGTATCTCATTTTCTTTGTTTTTTCCTTTTAGAATTTCATCAAATTTAATATTACAAATAAATTTAAACCCCTAAATTTCATAACTACAAAATAAATAAATAAATTATAATTTACATAATATTAGACTTTTTAAATTTTTTAAAATTGGTATTTGAAAATTAATATCAATTTACATTTTAATTTTTTTAAAATTAAAAGTATTATAGTTTCAAGAATAAGTTTAATGACATTTAGACCGTTAAATTTTATTATGCAGTATCTAAGAAATTTATTTTAGTAATTTATTTCATTTTTTATATTTATTATGAAATTTAATCTTAAATAATACATAAAATATAATCTTATCCTTTACATGTAATTATCACAATAGTTAATATCCTTTTTAGTAATTTGACCACGAAAAAAAAGTTATTCTGATCGTAATATCCAAACACTCTTATTTTATCGAAGTTACTTTTTCCCCATAATCTATTTTGCTCATAATATATTCTCTAAGGGTGTGTTTGGTTTGAGGGTAGGGGAGCGAGGGGAGGGGAGGGGAGGGGAGGGGGGTTATATTACTTTTTTGGGGTTGAAGGTATTTAAATTTTAGACGAGAATCCAAAATTTAAAAGAATAAGAAGGTAAATTTTGGGTTTCTCTTATCCAAAATTGTAATTTATCAACCATCCCCTCCCTCCCCTCCCCTCAAACCAAACACACCCTAAAAGCTATTCTCCACTTTTTCTCCAGAAGTTACTTTCTATAAGTTAATCAAAACACTCTAAGGTTATAACGTAAAAAAAAACTTGCAAGCAATGTTTTGAGAATCGACCCTTACCGGACCGTCTTGCCAGCCAGACTGTCGGCCGGACTCTCTATTCGGCTTTTAGGCGAAAGTTGTTTTAGGAGTTGGATCGAAATGAACCATTTTTTTAGCCGTTATTGGATTGGAATATGCTTTTAGGCCAAAACCTGTTCCAAATTTTCAATACCCAGGCGATCTGAAGGGCTTTGCAGGAGTCATCATTTTATAGCACAAAACTAAGACTCCGGTGAGAAGCCATTCAAGCCTATGCGCACTGAAAAAAGAGAAGGGACAAATGGAACGAGAAAAAATAAAAGAGGAGAAGAAAAGCAGCAATCTAACAATAAAAAGATAATATGATCAAACCTTATCTACCGCAAGGGAAACAAAATGAGGGTTGTGGCTAGGTTGTGATTTTTTAACTAAGGAGAGAAAGAGAGAGGCCGGATGTATCGAGAGAAAAAGGAGAGAGACGAGACACGCAAGAGGGGACTTTCAAAATCTAAACAAGAAAAAAAATAGAAGAATGAATATGTTTTCCCCAATGTATTAAAAATCGGACCGGACCGGCAGGTTCAGATCGGAAACTGATGAACCAGTTGCCGGACCGGTCCAGTTGAGGTCAAGAAACCGGGGTCTAATTGACCCGGTCGACCCGGGGTGACCCGTGGTGAACTAGTTTGCCCCTTTTTTTAATTTTTAAAATTTTTTTATATCCCAAACGACGTCATTTTGTCTTATTTTAAAATTATTTCTTTGAAATTTTTTTATTTGCAAGAAATATGGAATATTTTTCCTGTTTTGTATTGGTTGGAGTAAAATCCTTATATACTTAATAAAACTTTTGTGAGTATTAGGTTCACGAAGTTATATTTGACTATTGGTTGGAAAAAAAATCTTATATAGTTTTTTAAATGGTATATATGAACATTTAAAAACCAGAGTATTTTTTTTAATTAACCCCGGTTTGACTCCCAGTCTGATCCCCAAGTTGACCCCGGTCTGAACCACTGACCTTTAACCCAGTGTCTCAATTGATTCAATGTCCGATCCGATTTTCAGTACCTTAATTTTTCCTCGAGGCAGCATGTGATTATCCAAAGAGACCAATAGATAAAAGAATGGATTGTGGTAATACTCACAGGATAAAAGAAGTGAAAAATTTCTTCCCTAGTCATCTATTCCGGCGTGATTTCGCTCCTCGATGTGATTTTTCCCAATATTGTTTTGGCCGATGTGATTTTTCCCAATATTTTATCTTTTGACATAACTAAAACATAATTAACAAATATTCCCAACATTTTTTTCAGAGCAAGGTAATTTTTCTATTCAAATTATTTTATACAATAAATAAAAAACCTCACATTTTAATTTTTTATAAATTAAAAAGGTATTCCTCTATTTTGAAATTAAAATTTTGTTGAAAAAAATGTAACTACGAATTTATATAATAAATTTTTTAATAACAAAATCAAATTGGACTTGAAATATATCTTGTGACCTTGTTAACTTTTCATTAAATTGGATTAATTATGTTAAAAAAAATACTTAGGTCAAGTTCCCATTTCGTCAAAATTCCCAATCACACGTGACTATGAGTGTGTTTGGATTAGCTTTTTTTAATAGCTTTTGGAGAAAAAATGGAGAATAGCTTTTGGAGAATAGATTATGAGAAGAATAGATTATGAGAAAAAAGTGATTTTGATAAAATGAGAGTGTTTGGATGTTTTGATCAGAATAGCTTTTTTCATGGTCAAATTACATAAAAGGACATTAACTTTTGTGATAATTACATATAAAGAATAAGATTATATTTTATGTATTATTTAACATTAAATTTCATAATTAATACCAAAAATGAAATAATTTTGTCTATATGTAATGTTAATTAATTTAACTAATTTTTTTAATATAATTAAATTAGATAAATAAGTCTTAAATAGGATGAGAGGGAGTATTAAAATTTTAAAATTCTAAAAAAAAACAAAAAAGAGAAAAAACGTTGAAATTCAAAAAAATAAAAAAGATGAGAGAGAGTGTGTGCTGTGGGGCCCACAAACATAAAAAGAACCAATGAGAATGAGAGGGTGGGACCCACAAAGTTGAAAAAGTAAGAAAAAATGGATTGTTCCCAAACCAAGGTTTGGGCCTCCCAAACCATGGTTTGACATGGAAAATGGATTATTCAAAAATTGTGAGTGTTTGGATGAATATTTTCCAAACCATGGTTTGGCCTCAAAAGCAATTTTTTTAATTGCATCCAAACACACACTATGTGTCTTATTTTTAAATTATTATTATTTAACTATAAACTCATATGAAAAAATAGGATACATGGTTATGTGTAAATAGATAACGTACTTAACGAAATAGATATATGAAACTTGATGTAAATATGGTTCTTATGCTTATACCATTATATGGACATATAATTCCTATAAAAAATTATATAGACATATAATGTTATTTTAAAATTAATTATTATATCAACGACCTGATTAAATTGCCCCATCATTTTAATCGTTTGAGTCATGTTCCAATGATTTTTCTAACTTGATGTTCGGTCATACTTTTAAAACATTGCTTCTAAGCCTACATGGGACAACATTTTTTTTAAAAAAAAAGTGTTATCCCATGTACCTCGTGTCATATCTTTATGCCATGTTTGGTAGTAGAAAATTGGAGTAAGAGAAGTAGAAGTGAAAATGAATTTCACATATTAGATTGTTTGGTTGGTGGAGATGCACTGGAAATCACTTTCATACAAAAATGATGGAAGTCATCTGACTTAGGCGGAGGTGAAATATTTTGGACACTTTTACCCCAACTTAGAAAATATTTGGACCATCTTGCCCGTCTCATTGCAAAAGACAAGCCCCATTTTACAAGTTGTAAATCGGACCCGTCAGCTCACTCTCTGATCGAAGAGAACGAAGTCAGCGGAGGTCGGGGTGAAGACCGGCGGACGTCGCGGACTTCTCGGCGAAGATCAGCGGACATCTGGGCGAAGTACAGTGGACTTCACGATTTTCTGGGTTCTGCGTCATTTGAAGACACGATCAGCGGACATCACGGTGGAGCACAGCGGACGTCGCGGCGGAGCTCAGGCTTACTACTTTCTCCTGGTCCTCCTTCGTTATTCGCTGTTTCGAGTTTCCTCTTGTCAATTTTATTTCTGTTTTTTTTTCGTTTAGGTTTGTGCTTTTGGTTGATTCGAATTTCGTAGGAGGATTTTAATTTTCAAGTGGATTTGATTTGAAACATTGTGCTTTTGGTTTCCCTGTCTCCCTCATTTGGATTCTGGCGGGTAGTATTTCTGTGTAGGATAAGGTTGGTAGGGGTTGGTGGTAGTAACTTCATTAGTTGTTGGCCCGGTGCATGCCTCTTCTGCCTAAGATATACCTTCCTCTTTCTCGTTTCATCCGTCTCTGGCTCTTTTGCTCTGCACATGTGTCTGATTCCCAATACCCTTGCCCCCACATTTTTTCTTGATTCTCAACGAGCATCCAGACCCGATTTGATTTTCTCCGTCAGTCCAAATTTTCAAAGGTATATATGGATTGATTACAAATTCTGGTTTCCTATTAAGCACATTTTACTTGGTTTGTGTTCTTCTGGGGATATCTGTTGTTTTTTTTCCCTCTCCCCTTATGCTTGTGGGCTCCTATTTAAGTTGGTTGGTTCCAAGCAATTTGGCAGTTCACCTACATTTTTCAATTTGGGGTATCGGATTCTTGTGCTTTGGCAGTTCACCTATATAATTGAAACCCTCATTATGAATAAAGGGTGGAATGGTCTTTATAATTCCTCACACACACCACACGTGCCCTTCTCCACTAAATTCGTCGTCTGCTTCTCCCTCACTCCCTCATTTCTTCCTCCTATCTTCAGAGCAGAGCAGATCAGAGGAGAGCGATATCGCACGAGAGGCACAGAGGGAGCTTCAGAGATCACAAGATCGCCGGAGAAGGAAAGAAGAGGAGTTCAAACCCCACGTGTAACCTTGGATTCCAATTAAGGTGTGCTTCCCAAATCCCTTTCCATCTTCAATCTCTCCCATTGCTTTTGTTCTGGGTTGGGAAAATGATGGAATCTGGGTTCTGAAACAGGAAATCGATGATTAAGGGTTGAAAAAGTAACTAAAGATAGTGTAAAGATGAAAATTGTGTTGCATGTGTTTGATTGCTCTGATCTGTGAATCTCGCGTGCGATGCTTTCCATTCTAGTGAGAATGGTTCGACTTTCTCTGATTTTAGGGATAAACAAAGTAATATTGCTTTATTGTATATAAAACTAGTGGAGTGTGGGTGGTTAGATGCTTATTGGGTGGTTGCATGCATTTGGTTGCTCTGTTTTGTTGAGAATGGAACGGGGCCTTTCGGATTTAAGAGTGGATGACTTTGGGTTCTCTGAAATCAAGGCTAAAAGAAAGTATAACCACCCAAGAGTTTATACAATTGATGTTATAGTATTAAGAAGGTGCTGTTATGATCTTGTATGTTGATTATCTGTCACTGAGTTGAGTGTACCAAAGCCAAGGTTTGTTGTTTAAAGAGAATAGCATCAGAATAGCATCAGTTTCTTGTGAAATGATGACTTTGGACTCGAAGTTCCTTGTTTTAACGAGTATAGAGTGGGGTTCCTTAATCAAATAGAAAGAAAATTAATATGTTGAATGAAGAAGTATTTTAGATGTCAAGAATTTGAGTTATGCAGACATTTATGCTTGTGTGTGGCGTGATTAGTGAATTGGGAAGTTAAAAGCTGATTTAAGGTGTTGTTTAATGCCTCTAAATGCCCACGGACTATCCTAGATGAATAAATTAAGTTTGGAAACATTAGAATGATAATGTAAACATTGTTTAAATTTAGAAAACAATTTCAGAGGGGGCTGTCCTAAGTTTTGTAAAAGGACCAAGTGCTTGAATGAAATCAAAATTGGATGCTAGAAGTTATGAACTAATGTATGAAAGTAAATATTGGTTGGGTTAAATTCTTAGGGACTGAAATTTAAGAAAATACCCAATGTTTAACACATGGAATGCTAGAGGAGTAATTTAAATTATTAGATTGTGTTTGAGGTTCCGAAATGGTGCATGGAACAATGTTCTTGAAGCTGGAATGTTTTTCAGATTATGTTGTGCTGCTGTTTGAAACGCCTTTAAAGGTTAAAAACTTATCATTGTTTCTATTTTGGGGTTCCTAAATGATAAGCTAGTGGTTCAAGTGTTCAAGTATGCATAGGTATGTTTAAATGATTGAGTCTTTGGAGCTGGACTTTATTCAAGTTACTGTTTGTTGCCTCTAAATAATGAACAATTATTTTAGATGGTTAGAATGAGGTTAGAGGTGGTAGAATAAAGGTTTAGACATTGTTGTTGAAGCTGGAAATTTCAGAGTACCAGCATGTAGTAGGCCGAATGGTAAATAGTGATTAGAGGTTAATAAATATGCATTACAATGTGCTGTCCGAATGTTAAAGGATGAAACTGAACAATATATTTGTTGGTTTAATACTTTTTCATGTGTTAAAAGTCATAGGCATGTGAAAAATAAATTGCGCAAAGAACATAAAGACTTCAATGTGAGTAAAGGATAAAAATGACATATTGTAGCTCTGATTTTGTGTGAGGTAAAACCAGGGCCAATGACCTCTCCTACCCATGAAATTTGGTGAGCATTTAATACACATGTCAAGGTTTAAAATAAGTCCTAGAACACATTATTTGGATGTGTATAATGATGATAAGAAGAAATAGACACATGTTTTAGGTAAATGAGACGACACATTTATTTCTTTAACGAATTTTGTTCTCTTAACTTTATAAATCACAATTTTTCTTTTATATATTTCTCAGATTCTTGTGGAATTTTCCATGGATAATCTCAAATCTGTCATGGATGAGCACTTTGACCAAGTAGCAGATCTTGTCCAAAAGTTGTCTTCAGAACTTCGCACTGGCTTACGCCCTGCAATCGACAATTTCTTGGGTTTTTTCCATGCGATCGATTGGAAGGTCCTTCCCAAACCATTAACTGTATTTTCTATTTTCTGTTGATTTTTTTCCTGGAAGTGTGAATGAGTTTATCAACGGGGTAAATGAGATAATATTTGGTCTGGCTTAAAATTCACGTCAACCACCAAGTGTTGGATTATTGTTTCAGATCTTATGCTTCGATGTCTTGCTTCCATTCTGGTTTGCTCGTAAAGCATGTATAATTTATAACATTAAATGGTAGATCAGTTTGATTAAAGTGAGTTACTGTACAAATAGTAAACCTGTTCTCTGTGGATGGTAATTTGGTTATATGGACGTTCCACCATATTTTCTCTTCAAATTCAATTCAGTGAAATATTCAAAACTTTTGAGTGAGCTAAAGGTATTTAATGAAAACAAAACGGATTATTATGTAAAAATGTCTGAAGGCTTGCACTAAAAATTATTGCAAAGAAAGGTGCTATATTCCTGAGAAAATAGATAGGGACAAACCAAAGATAGTTTAGAGCTAGAAGGTAGTGGAGAAATTTTTTTTTTGTGAATGTTAATGTTGTAGAAAGCTTCCCCTAGTAAATTTTAAAATACATGTAATATATACACATAAATGAATCAAGGGATTAAAAACTAATTTGAATCTTTCTTACATCATGCTTCTAACGCCTGGTGATAAATATGGTGCTGTTATTATTTCCTTGTTTCACAACGTCTTTTTTCAGGAACCTTGGCTAATGGGCTTATTAGCATTTCATGTGGTGTTGCTGCTGGTCGCTATAATCTCAAGGAAGCATACCAACTTTCAAATGTGCCTGTTTCTATTGGCATGTAGGTTCAACTCTCTAATCTTTATATGGAATGGTTCTTGAGTCATATAGGCTTAATGATAACTTCTCTCACATCTTATAATTTATTATGTAGCTCCTTTTCTACTTTATTTGCTGCCTTCTCCTTGATGAAGTCACTGCCTAGTCTCTGTTTTCTAAATTGGCATTCACGTATACAAGAATTTGGCTTTGAAATTGAAAATTGTCTGAAATTGTTCTATAAGGGAGTTGAGATCCAGAGGTAGATCTTGTGCACCTTGAAAGGTTTAAATTATATCGAAATAATCCATAATGCATAACTATTAAGTAAATGGAGATATCCTTTTAATTCTCTGAAACTGCTAAATCCACTCTCTACGCAGATTTTCGAAGTGCTGGAAGTGCTCAAGATTTTTGTTGCTGGGCTTTAAATTAATGCTTGAAAGTTTTATTTATCCTAGCAAAAGGTGTGATTCAGTTTCGGACACCTAGATAACTATGCTATTATCACATATCAAGTTGTGTAAATATCTTAACTTAGTAGTTTTAGTCTTTAAACAAGACCAATGTGCCCCTAATCACTGGAAATTGCTGCATAATGAACTTGTCAGAGATTTTTTACTTTATTATCTGTGACTGAGTCGTTACATTATTTTAACAAGTTCATGTAGTTTTCCGGAATATCAACCTTCCTTAATTATTGTCATCACACTTCCTTGTGCGCTAGCAGATAATAGTGCATGTAACTTCTCTAATCTAGAATTTATTATGGTGCAGTGGCTGGCGTATATCTTGCTGAGAGGCTTAATAGTTTTATGGGGAAGAACTGGAAGAGCTTTGCAGGGCAAAACTATTTCGATTCCCATGGATTGTTTTTGTCAGTACTGTGGTCTGGGCCTCTTCTTGTCATTGCAATGATAATCTTGGTCAGCTTTTACCATCACAGTTTGACTTAATCTAACTAGTTATGGTCTAAAAAGATCAGAAATTGACTGGAAGCTTCTTTGACTCTATGCAGATAAACACACTCTTCTCGATGTGTTACATGATTGTTCGGTGGAAAAGAGCTGAGCTCAGACATCGGGCAAGGCTTGCTCGCAGCAAGCTGGATTAGTTTTTATCTCGTGGTTGATGTGATAGACTAACGGCTTTGCAAAAGTGTCACCAAATTACACTATCACGACCTGTGTACTTTGAAGTGGGATGAAGTTAGAACATCAAGTGATGGCATTCATTTTGGGTTTTGAAAGATTACCAATACCAATCGTTGTCTTGGTCAATGTTTTTTATATCGAGTTTTCAAGACATGGGGTAGGGAGAGATTCTATTAATAAATAGATATTCTTTGGTTTCACTTCAAGGAGGGATGTGTACAAGTATGATTTGAATGGTGAAAGAGGAAACAAACCTGAAAGAATTGGTTGGTGGAGTTTTCCTTGTAGATTGAACTTCTTTTTATATTCTAATACACTTTATTCTTGTGGAGCTAAAGCCAAACAACTAGCTTTTCTATTGCAAAATATTAAGTATGACTTTGTAGTTTAAATTTAGACTTTGAATTTTACTTTTGTTTTTAACGAAGGTGATATAAACTTTTATTTTGATGATGAGAAAGTTATGAACTTATGATATTTAATTTCTATATTTTTTCTATTTATACTATCCCTCTTCAGACTTTATTTGATGGGAGTTTTGTACATTGCACCGCCATTATTTATAATTATGTGTTGGATATTCTTTTATGGGATAGCACCAATTCTTTGACTAATCCAAATCTAGTTAGGTTATCTTATATCCTTATATTATGGATTACTTGTTGAGAAGAAATTTGCATGTGTAAAATTAGATGAAGTGCATATAAATAAGGGTTCAGATATAAAAATATAAATGAGTTTTTATCAAAAGTACACTCAATGTGTAATTTTTAAAAATACAAAAATGCTAATGAACTTTTAAAATTTAAGCAAAATTACCTGTTAAAAAATGTAGTTAGGTTTTCTTCGCTGAAGCCGGTGACGGCTCTGGCAGCATTTTCCACCAACGGCATCGGTAGCATCCTCCATAGCGTCAAAGAATCTCTACCAACATCCTTCACTAGCTTTTTTTCCCTCCCTTGCAGAAAGTCAGCACCGATGTCAAGCGCACCGATGGTCTCACTATCCTCTGTATGGCCGACGAAACCTCTAGTAGTGAGTTTTGTTCTTGTTCATTTTGTATTAATCATGCTTTTTTTGGTTTATTATCTTTGTGATTCATCTTGCGATTCTACTTCCTTTGATTTGGGGCATTTTTTTGTTTTTTAGTTTTGCTTCATTCTCAAATCAAAGATGTCCTAGCTAAATCTGAGGAGCGATCGGTATTGACAAGTACTGTGCTGGTGGAATTCTTCTCCTCATCTGTGATGGGCATTTGTGGGAGCCCTTAATGAAGTTCTCGCAAAATTGAAATTTCCCACGTTTTTGTCTTCTTTGAGTGTATACAAAAAAGCTGTTTTAATTATGTGAGTGGGATGATTATATAATATCAGCAGCAAGGAACGAATCTTAAGGCACGAACAGTCAATAGATTTGAGCGTCATGGATCATCGCGAGAAGATCTTAGTATCCTTTCAAAAAAATCCTAGATTTAAGTTGTAGCATATAATTCTTCCGCATTCAGTAATTTATGCAGGTCCTTGGCAAGTGGCAACTGCTATTTTCTTTTCTTTTTTTACTTTTGGTACAAACTGCTATTTTCTTTGGTTTGCAGTAATGTAAATGTTATTTGATTTTTAAAAAACAGAGTGGCGGTGTAGAAGCCCAAGACCAGTGGAGAAGTTGAGAGGGAGAAGGGTGTTTTTCTTTAGTCGGGGCATTTTTGTATTTTTATATTATAAGTACTGTCTGTTAAGGTCATTTAACGGTGATGGTATTTTTAATCTGATTTTACTATGGTTACTTCTACCTCTCTAAGAAATATATGTTGTTAGGCACATTTTTAATAAAAATTCATGTGTCATTTTACATCTTAACCCTAAAAATAATGAAAAAGAACTTTTGTATGAGCTAACCAACTGAGTTTGGTTTTTTTGTCAAGTGTGTATAGATTGTTGCTAGATATATTAAAAAATGTTCTATGAGTATTTTTTAAGGGTTAATATGTGTTTAAAATGCAAATTTTGGTTTAAGTTTATTAGCTCATGGAGCTTAATCTCTTATTCATATATGAAATGTAGATTACATAAGACTTATATAGGGAAAAAACAGGGTAGGTGACACAGAGAATAGAGCAATCAACGGAGAGACAGAAGGGGAAATGAAGTATGAATGGAAATGAAGTATGAAGTCAATAATATAATGCTAAGACACCATATCTGACTTTTAACACTCCCCCTCAAGCTGGAGAATATATGTCAATCATTCCCAGCTTGCACCGAAATCTTTCAAATTTAGGTCTGCTTAGTGGTTTTGTCATAACATCTGCAATTTGGTCTTCAGATCTGATATAGGACATATTCAAGATACCTCCTTCAATCTTTTCTTTAATGAAGTGTCTGTCTATCTCAACATGTTTTGTCCTATCATGATAAACTGGGTTCTTGACCATTTCAATGCTGGCCTTGTTGTCACACCAAACTTGTATTGGTCCCTTATGTGAAATCCCCAACTCTTTCAATAATCTGATGATCCAAATTCCTTCACGTACTCCATTATTAACAGCTCTCAGTTCCGCTTCCGCACTACTTGTTGACACCACAGTCTGTTTCTTGCTTCTCTATGTAACCAGATTTCCCCACACATATGTGCAGTATCCGGAGACTGATCTTCTAGTTTCCCTGTCTTTTGCATGATCTGAATCAGTGTAGATCTCAATATTTCTGATAGTGCTTTTCTTAAAAAAGATCCCTCTTCCAGGATTAAACTTCAAATAGCTTAGAATTCTATACACAGCCGCCATGTGTTCTTCTTGTGGCTGGTGCATGAATTGACTTGCTATTTCAACTGCATAGCTAATGTCTGGACGTGTGTGGGTCAAGTATATGAGTTTCCCGACAAGTCTTCTGTACCGTTTTGGGCTGACTAGAACACCATTTGGTTTGATTTCTAAGTGACAACCTTCTTCCATCGATGTTCCTTCAGGTTGTGCCCCTAACATTCCTGTTTCATGCAACAGATCTAGTGTATACTTTTGCTGGGATACATTGATGCCTTTTTTAGTTCTTGCCACTTCCATACCCAGGAAATACCTCATTTGTCCAAGATCTTTCACTTGGAATTCAGTTGACAAGTCCTGTTTTAGTTGAGCAATGGATTGTTCATCATTTTCTGTAATGACTATGTCATCAACATAGACTATCAAGATAGTAACTAAGCCATTAATATGTTTGATGAACATCGTGTCATCTGCTTGTCCTTGAGTATACCCAAGTCCTTTCACCGTTTTGGTGAATCTACCGAACCACGCTCTAGGAGATTGCTTAAGTTCGTACAATGACTTGTTGAGTTTACATACAGAATTGTTAGGAGCTAGAATTCCATCTAGAATCTCCATGTAAACTTCTTCTTCCAAGTTTCCATTCAAAAACGCATTCTTCACGTCCAGTTGGTGCAACGACCAATCCAAGTTGATTGCAATTGATAATAGCACTTGGATGGTATTAAGCTTGGCTACTGGAGCAAATGTCTCCTGATAATCAACTCCATATGTCTGGGTATATCCCTTTGCAACAAGTTTTGCCTTGTTTTTATTGATACTACCATCAGGATTGAATTTTGGGTTGAAGATCCACTTGCATCCTACTGGTTTCTTCCCTTTGGGAAGAGTTGTAATCTCCCACATTTTATTATCCTTGAGTGCCCTCAACTCATCTTCTGCAGCTTGCTTCCAATTCGGATCAACTATAGCTTGTTGAAACATGTTTGGGATTTTAATCTGTGCACTGTTTACAACAAAGCTTTGCATTTTTGTGGATAGGTTACTATATGAGACAAAACGTTGAATTGGATGCTGAGTACAAGATCTTACCCCTTTTCTCAATGCAATAGGCTAACCTAGTTCTTTATGATTTAATCCCGAATTGGAGTCATGGTCATTCCTTTGAATGGGAGAGATGGTTCTACCAGTGTTCGATTTATCTTGAATTTGTAGTCTGGACTCTTCATCTCATTGCTGTTCAGTATCCATCCCTGAATTGATCTCAACATTTGTTTCCAATTCATTAACATTTGTTTCCAATTCATTATGTGTCAGTTCAGGTTGAGGTGGAAGACATTCGGATTCATGATCAACTTGGATAAGACTAGGTTGGCTTGTGGAAGGTACTGAGTCAATGATGGGTATAAGATTAGGTTGTGGTGATGGTGGTTCAGGTTTGTTCAGGATTAGCCATTCAATATCAGAGTGCTCCCCCTGAATGGATACTTTGGGATAATACGCTTCGTCTTCCGAGAAGACTGTATCTCGGGAGACAATAAGTTTCCTGGACATAGGACAATAGCATTTGTACCCTTTTTGAGTTGGAGAGTAGCCAAGAAAGATACATTTGTCAGCTCGAGCAGCAAATTTGTTGCCATCATTTTTGTGAACAAAGACAACACAACCAAACACCTTTGGTGGTAATGAATTGATTAGTGGGCA
Source organism: Inga leiocalycina (assembly GCA_963242795.1). Taxonomy (NCBI): domain Eukaryota; kingdom Viridiplantae; phylum Streptophyta; class Magnoliopsida; order Fabales; family Fabaceae; genus Inga; species Inga leiocalycina. The sequence continues at coordinate 69,015,566 of OY725326.1, forward strand.
ATGTGGAAAGTGTTCAAGGAGTTTTTGGATAGGAGTGGAGTAATTGAGAACTTTGGATGGCATACGGTTGATGAGATATGCTGCGGTTAGTACAGCATCACCTCAAAAAATAGTAGGAACATTTCGTTCCATTAGTATGGTTCAGGTTACTTCTAACAGATGACGATTATTTCGTTCAGCTACTCCATTTTGTTGAGGGGTGTAAGGGCAGGAAGTTTGGTGATGAATTCCTTGCTGATCAAGAAATTCTTTAAAAGTGTAGCTCATGTATTCCTTGCCATTATCACTTCGCAGTACCTTAATGTGAGCATTGAATTGGGTTCGCACAAAGGTATAGAAGTTTTGAAATACTTTGGCGACTTCGGATTTGTCTTTCATTAAATAAACCCATGTGGTTCTGCTGTGATCATCTATAAAAGTAACAAACCATCTAGCATTGTTAAGGGTTTTTGTTCGAGCAGGACCCCAAATGTCACTATGAATTAATGTGAATGGTGAAGAAGGTGTATAAGGCTGTTTGGGATATGGAGATCTAGTTTGTTTTGCAAGTTGGCAAGTTTCACAATGAAAAGGAATTGAATTTTTATTGAATAAATTTGGAAACAGATGTTTCATATAATCAAAACTCGGGTGGCCTGAGCGATAGTGCCACAAGTATGCTTCATGATTTTGAGAATTGGAGCTAACCAATGCTCTTCTTGCCTTCCACGTGTTCTTCAAGTTTGATTCTTCAAGGTAGAACAGTCCATCCCATTCTCTAGAAGTTCCAATCGTCCTCCTCGTTTTTAAATCCTGAAAGATGCAAAGATTATCATCAAAGATAACTCGGCATATTTGACCTCTAGTTAATTTGCTTACAGATATGAGGTTACAAGTGAGTACAGGCACATATAGAACATTTTGTATTTTCAAGTGATCAGATAATGTGATTGTGCCAATGCCCACAACCTTGGTGAACACACCATTAGCTACTTTTACTTTGAGGTGTTCATTACAAAATTTAAGGTTTTGGACTAAAGTTTTGTTACCGGTCATGTGATCTGTAGTTCCGGAGTCAATAATCCAAGTATCTTCACTAGTCACTATAGCATTAAGGGGTACGACGGAATTACCTGATTGTACAAGATTCATACCAGGAACAGAGTTTGACTTATTTTGATTGCTAAGCATCTGACGAAGCATCTGTAATTCTTCCTGGCTTAGGTAGTTGACATCTTTCACTTTCTGTTCAGTGGTAGTGAGGTGACTTTGTTGGGCATGTTGTTTTCCAGTTGAAGGCTTGCCATGGAGTTTCCAGCATTCTTCCTTTATATGGCCTTTCTTATTGCAGTAATTGCACCATTTAGTGTTTTTCCTTTCATCTTGTGGCCCTTTCATCGCCAGAGCTGAGCCCTCAATGTACTTCTGGCTGCTTTGACTAAGGAGTTTTCTGCTTTCTTCAAATTGAACATGATTAACTACATCAAATAGATGTGGTAGGGGTTTTAAACCCATAATTCTTCCTCTTATGTCTTCAAAGGAATCGTTGAGTCTAAGAAGAAAATCATGAATTCTTCCTTCTTCTAGTATTTTTCGATACAATTGAGCATCCTTGACAACTTCCTATGGATGTACCTCAAATAGATCCTGTTGTTGCCAAAGTTTTAACAAAGCATTATAGTACTCAGTCACCGTCATATTTCCTTGTCTCAAGTCTCGGAGTTGACGTTTCAAATGGATCAAGGCTGCAGTGTTGTCTAGTGATGAGTATGTCCTTTTTGCTACATCCCATATCTCCTTGGCCGTGTTGGCTAAGAGATATCCTTCGCTAATATCCACGGTCATAGAGTTGGATAACCAAGTCATAACTTGATTATTTTCTGCAAACCATGTGTCGAAACTTGGATCATCAGGAGCTGGTTGAGGGGCTTCTCCATTGATATATTTTTCTTTTCTCCTTCCACGAATGTATCTCAACACACTTTGAGATCATTGAAGGTAGTTTTTCCCATTGAGTTTATGGTTAATGACTATAATCTGATTTTCTGGGAATTCTGGTAGAGTGGTGTTTATGGAAGGTACAGGAGAAGACAGAGAGGAAGTAGTAGTACTAGAGGTAGAGGTTGTGGTTTGATTGTTACCATTGGTTCTCGACATAAAAGCAGTTGGAATGGACCCAAACAAGGGGGGAAATTGCAAGGGATCCATAAAATTTGGTAAAAAATTGATCTGGAGTCGTCTGAGGTTTCTAGGGTCGCCAACGCATGGGGTCACGCGCTGCCGAAATTTGTGAAGTCGCCGGTGCGTGGGGTTCACTCGCCAATACTGTGGAGGCGCGTGTGCTTCACTCGCCGGTCGGATGGTGACCGGACTTCTGGGAAACGCCGATCGGCGTGTTCCGGTCACCCTGGAGTGGGCGGTGTAGCCCCACGCGCTCACGGAAAGTAGAACACAGAGGGTGCTGACGCTGTGCTCTCTCTCTCTCTCTGCCTCACTGTCGCCACTGGTTCTGCCTCATTTTGGGCAGAGGATTGAAGCTCAAAGCCTACGCTCTGATACCATGCTCTGATACCATATTAGCTCATGGAGCTTAATCTCTTATTCATATATGAAATGTAGATTACATAAGACTTATATAGGGAAAAAAATAGGGTAGGTGACACAGAGAATAGAGCAATCAACGGAGAGACAGAAGGGGAAATGAAGTATGAAGTCAATAATATAATGCTAATGGTGATTGTTATATATTGCACTCGCTAGATAATGATGAGCCTGGTTAATTTTGGTTATCACATATTCCTAAAAGTGGTTGAAATGTTTTTGTTCAATGGACTGTTTGGGATAAGGGGCGGGAGGAAAAGGAAGGAAAGGTAAAAATTGTATTAGTTTAATTTAAAGAAATTGAGGGAATAGGACCATAAAATTTTAATAAAGAAAAAATGTCACATAAAATAGTATAAAAATTAATAAAATCTTTTAATCTCGTTTCTTTAATTTTTATAAATTCATCACTTTTACCACTATTAATCTAAATATACGAGTGAACATGGTTTTGGTGAAGTCCTTTTGATGAAGGGAGAATAACAGAAAAATAATTTTGAAATTGTAAAATCTGAAATCAAGTTCGTTATCAAGAATTAAAAAAGAAATAACAATACTTGATAAGCAATTCACAACTCATTTTATGAAAAATACTTGATTTAAAACTTTACAATTTTAAAGTTCTTTTTTCTGTTATTCTCCCTTTGATAAATGCATTTAAATATGCAAAATAATGGGTATCATTACATTCGGAGATTTTAGTTTTTTGGACCTTGCGGTATTTTTGGCTGAATCTGTCCAAAACTAAATTATAAAGTAACTGCAAAATTCTATACGTGCATGCAATTTTAGAAGTACTTTAAAGATTCAGAAAAATTTCAGATTGAAAGGCAAAATCACGTTTTTCTGACTTACAAAACTGTTATACAAAGTCACAAAAAGATTAAAAAAAAACAATAAATGCTCTGCTCTGCATATTGCAAAGAATCTTATGAAATTCAATATATTGATCCATGAGATTTTCTTTGAGCATGTATGATATATTACAAAGTAACTACAGATTCTAGAAAATCAACATTGAACGTAAAATATCTAGTTCAATCCAATCTGTCCTCTTTTTTTTTTTTCCCCCCGTGTTCCTTGTTGAAAGATTTCAAACACCCATACATGCAATACAAAAAAGGCTATTATATATATATATATATATATATATAGAAGGTTATTCTAGTTTGCTGTTTTTTGAAGTTTCTTCTATTTTTCTTATAATCAACGGGGCAACTGCCCAATAATGTAATTCTAATTTGTCTTGATTGGTTGATAAAAGTCAATAATAATTTTTTTGCCCATTCGTTAAAACTTAAGGCCCTGTTTGGTACGAGGCACTGATTTTGATGGATTGGGATAGGGATTGGTATTAAGACTTGGGTTGAAGGTTTAAAATTACGTTTAGTATGCGGTAATATTTAAATGGAATACTTAAATTGATTTTATTCTATAATCCTTCATAAATTATGAAAAAACTAAAATATCCTTATTATTAAAATTGATAGTGGGCATTTTTGTCCAAAAAATATTATAAATTGGGATATTTTTTTTTCTAACATTTGCAATCCCGGGATTGAAAATGCAATACCAGGGGGGAGGTGGTTTTACAGCAATCATATTTTCGTGGTATTCTTAATCCCTGGTTATCTCCAATCCCTCATACCAAACAATACAACTTGGCTCAATCTCTGACCCAATCCTAATCCCTACCCCCAAATGCCGCGTACCAAACAGGGCCTAAGAATGATTAATCTAACCGTTGTTTCCCGTCCTTTAATTTCCATCAATGATTTTCTCCTACAAAATTCTTTCCATTAGGAAGTAACCCACAACTATTAGCTTCCCAAAACTCTCAGGGTTATGAAGTTTGGAACAAATATGAAGGGACCCAGAGGAAAGAATTTTGATGCTGTACAACGTCAAAACCAATCATGCTGTGTCAAAACCAATCATGCTCTATCAAAATCGATCATGCTCGCATCAATCCTATTTAATGATAAAATTAAGTGAAGACTAAAAAACAAAAAGGGTATCAAATTAAAAGGCTCGATACAAGCTGGTGTTGGTCTCGAGTGAGACAGAATCTCGCAACTACAGGATAAGCCATGTGCTTCTTCTGTATTTTATGCTTCCATATTTTTCATTCTCTTACTTCATCATCCACCATTGTTGATTTTTCATTACTTTCACATGAGAAACTGTTTGATCAGAAACAACCAGATATCAGCACAATATGATGATGATGATGAATTGATGGCAACTACGTCGTCGTGCTCGTTGACGAGCAATGCCGTGAATCGGAAGCTGATCAGCAAAAGAAGAAAACGGAAGCACCAGCTGCAATAATGCCTGAAGAAGGCATGAAGAAGAAGGTGAGGTTTGATTTGTAGAAAGATGATAATGAAGAAGGAAGAGAAGAGATTCGCAAAAGAAGTGCATCTGTGAGCAAAATGTAACATTTTCCTAACAAAACGTATCTAAAGGCATTTCAGCAGGTGACCCAGAGCAACATAGTGCATCATATATTTGTGAGAAACCTATTGACTGTCCAATCCTCAAATAACAGGAAAGTTAAACTTAACTGCATAAGATGTTATTACACCAAAAAACACAAAAAGCCGCTTAAGAACAATTGTTTCTTTAGCTTCACAACTGATTGCCAGAATCAGTGATTAACATATTATTCAGGGGAATGCATCTATCAGAGGTTCCATATTAAAATGGTGTTCAACACTGCAAATATGAGTTACTCACAAATGATCTTCATTAGTAATTTGCACAGTCCATCATATATATTGACTTAATCGCGACATTGGATAAACTAATATCATGCCACAATATATACACACACACATATATGGACTCATGAGTTCCTCCCTGCACTCAAAAGAACTTGTCTCTTTGTTGATGTTTTCAAAAAAACGTAACAAAGGCTGGCATAAGGTATTTCAGGACAAATGTATGGATGCCAATCATAGAATTCTATCCAGAAATTATATAACTAATCCAATCAGAAAGTTTCCGTGAGGATTAAATTCCCAGAAGTAATTAACCATCCAAGAAACTAATGGTTTAAGGTTTTCTGATAAAAAATGCTGGCCAATAACAGTGAAATTTCTCGGAGAGCAATGTACAATAAAGCAAAAATATCTTTAACAAGTAGGCAAAAAATAATCGTAACTTTGGTAGGCTAATTTTTCATGTAAATTTTAACATATTAATTGCTTTTCTAAATTTCTATGTAAAAAGCTTATACAAATTCTTGTCTTTGTAACTGTCGGAATTCGGGCGTACCTGAAGTGTTGTTTGGAATTCTTCTGGTACCCACGCGAGTCGAATCACCAGGATTTCGACTATATCACACAGCAAATGCACAAAGAGAGAAGAGAGGAGAAGAGAGTTCTACAAAGAATGTTTTTCTCTAACTGTCGTCTATTTTTTTTCATCTGTCACTCACACATCACGTTTTAATCAGACAACCGTTCTCCCCAAAACATACGGGGAAACTATTCCCACCAGATTTCAATTTTGAACCCTTGGGAAAAATTACTAATAAATACCCTACATTTGTTTGGGTATTTTATTTGGCACCAAAAAACTTAAAGTTTAATGGGTTTAGGCATAATCCACCAAGGGTGGACTAAGCCCAATTCCCAATATCTCCCACTACCACTTGGTGGATTAGATGCCATAAGGATTGTCTCTCTCTCTCTCTTTCTTCTTTAATATTAGGTGCTTTGCTGTGACCGCATGGGCATGATGTCTCCTAGGTGTTTGTACTAGAAATCCTTCTCACAGGACTAGCACAAGACAACCTTTCTTTGTGTAGCTTGAATTTTAATATTATGCCTCATATGTCCTAGATATACCAATATACACTTCCACATAGCGGATCTAATCCCTCTCAAGTCAAGATAAAACTTAGATTGCCTTTTCATATGCTTAGTATCCATACTTATGAAATTACCAATATTAATATTATAAGGGACATGTCTCAGACACCAGCATAGATGTGTATATTTTAGGCAGTCTTCCTTTCGCTCATATATCATTTTGATATGCGTCAACCGCTTTCCTAACATAAAACCTTGGATTGTATCAGTCATGATCATAGGATGAATGTTAAGGTAGCAGACGTTGAAGTATACCTCCATGATAATGTCAAAGGCGAAAGACATCACAAAAGTGTTTAACCTTCTTAGGACTCACACAGCAATGAAGCAGGGATCCATTCACTTGCTTCCTGTTTGTGGTTCTTTCGCACATGTGGTATGAATCACATGCTAGGGTGTTACTCTTACACTATAAGAGTGTACGTTGTTTTGATTCTCATCGTTAACACCGTACAGATATGAGTTTAGATGCTCCTAGTATCTAAACCCAAATTCTTCTACTCCATTTATCTATCATGAAGTCAATGTTGAAGAATTTGTTATCTGGCAACAGGCATCATGGAGGTGGGTATCCATGATTCGATATATATTTATATTACGTCTTATTGGATCTTATCTCGATATACTACACTCTTATCGAGGTGACATAATTTGTGTTTCTTCTCTACCATATCAGAATTCTTGCTGCTTTACTGGTGAACACAACTGTCTCATCTTTGCATACTCTTCCTGAGTATCAAAGTCGGTTGCTTGTGTGTGAGAGCCAACCTTACCTGCCTGTACGACATACTAGACATTGTATACCTTTATATAGACATATAAAATTTTATGAAGAAACATTTTCATTAATCATAAATATATTACATAGTGTCTACAAGTTTACATTTTATGCCTCCCAATAGCCTTCACATGTTTGTCATACATTTCCTTGGCTATGGGTTTGGTTAGGGGGTCTGCGACCATACTCTTGGTTGAAATATGTTGTACAGTAACAACTTTCTATGCTACATAATCTCTCACAAAATTATACTTTATATCTATGTGTTTGGTCTTGCTATGATATTTGGGATCTTTCATATAGGCTATGGCTGTAGTATTGTCACAATACACTAACACCGGATTTGTGCTTTCATTTCCAAATCCAAGATGTTCAATGAATCTCTTGAGCCATATAGCCTCTTGCACTACTGAGGTGTATGCCACGAATTTAGCTTCCATATGATGTAGGGCAATGCACGTCTGCTTCTTGCTGCTCCAACATACAGCGCCATTGTTCAGCAAGAAGGTGTATCCTGAAGTTGATCTTCGGTCAACATCATCTCCACCCAAATCAGCGTCAGATTATCCAACCAAGTGCAGATCGCTTCCTTGATAGCTTAGTGCATAATCTGACGTGCCCTTCAAGTATCTCAAAATCCTTTTTACTGCTTTCCAATGTTGCTCACTGGGATTTGACTGGAATCTATTGACCAGTCTAACTGCATAACAAATATTTGGCCTTGTACACATCATTGCATACATTAAACTTCCAACGACACTAGCATAGGGAATCTTTTCCATTTTCTTCTTTGCTGACTCGGTTTTGGGACACATATCAAGACTTAAGGTTACACCAGAAGCTACTGGGGTATCTAAGGGATTGCAGTCTCTCATATTGAATCGCTCAAGAATTTTCTTGATGTAATTCTCTTGTGAAAGAGAGAGAATTCTTTTAGAACTCTCCCTTTGGATTTTAACTCCAAGTATATATTCTGCTTCACCCATGTCCTTCATCTCAAAATTTGATGATAGCCATTCTTTAATAGCTAAGACTGACTTTAGACTATCTCCAGCCAATAGTATGTCATCTACATATAAGGATAATATTACAAAATTACCCTCAAACCGTTTAATGTAGACGCAATGGTCTTCTTCAATCATTTGAAAGTCATAAGAGGTTATTGCTCTGTAAAATCTCAAATACCACTGTCTGGATTATTGTTTTAGTCCATAAATGGACCTTTTGAGCTTACAAACTCTACTCTCTATTCCTTTCTTAATGAAACCTAATGGTTGTTCCATATAGATTTCTTCATCCAAATCACCATTTAGAAATGCGGTTTTTACATCCATCTGATGCAGTTCCAGATCTAAACTATTTACTATTGCTAGAATAAGTCTTATAGAATTGAAACGTACAACAGGTGAGAAGGTATCCTCATAATCTATACCTTCTTGTTGTGTGTACCCCTTTGCAACCAATCAAGCCTTGTATTTGTCAATTGATCCATCAAATTTTCTTTTAATTTTGAGAACCCATTTGTTCCCAATGGCTTTTTGCCCTTTTGGTAGATCAACTAGTTCCCAAACTTGATTCTTCTTCATTGAATCAATTTCTTCCTCCATTGTATTCTTCCATTCATCCTTAGCAGGACCTGATAAGGCTACTTGCACTGAATGAGGCTCATCATCTTCGTCTAGAGTAACAATAAGTGCCTCTCCTTCTATGGAGAAGCGTCTCCTAGGTACATTTCCCCTGTCACTCCTTCTTGTGGGAACTTCTTGTCTCTTTCACTTCTCTTGTCCAAGTATTTGTAAAGGCCTTTCTGAGCTCCCACTCAAGTCCATGTATTGAGACGATTGAGGATCATTAGTCTGAGTTTGTTTTGTCCTGCCTTGTTCTTGTGTCTCATAAAGAGATACTGTACGATTAATATCTCCCCTGCTAGGAAATTCATTTTCTAGAAATACGGTATCTCTTGATTTAATTTCAGTCACAATTCCATCTTTGTTTTCACCTATGAAAACATATCATTTTGATTGCTCAGAGTATTTTATAAAGATACACTTTTTTCCTCTAGGACCCAATTTCCCATACCTATGGGAATCATTATGAATATACGTAGCAGACCCCCAGGGTCTCAGGATGTTTAAATTTGGCTTACGTTTTGTCCATAACTCATAGGGTGTATAAGTGACTGATTTTGAGGGCACACGGTTAAGAATGAAGGCAGCCATTAGTAAAGCATCACCTCAATATGAAATTGGCGGTTTTGCTTGAGCCATCATTAACCTAACCATGTCTAGGAGAGTTCTATTTTTCCTTTCAGCAAATCCATTTTGTTATGGAGTGCTAGGGATAGTTAGTTGCCTAATTATCCCTTTTTCTTTATAGAGCTCCTTAAAATGATCAGATAAGTATTCATGACCCCGATCAGTATGCAAATCTTTAATTTTACAATCCGTTTGATTCTCTATTTCATTCATGTACCGTCTGAAGCATTCAAGAGCTTCAGACTTGTGTGAGATCAAATAGATGTGACCATATTGTGAATAGTCCTCAATGAAGGTAATGAAATACCAAGCTCCGTGTTTCACCCTCTAACTCATTGGACCGCATATATCAGAAGGGATTAATTGCAATGAAATCTTAGCTCTAGTTCTCTTACCGAAAGGTTTCCTAGCTGCCTTACCGGCTAGACAATTCTCACATAAGAACATTTCCAAATTCGAAATTTCACCCAGCAAACCTTCTCTAGCTAGTTTAATCATTCTATTTTGGTTAATGTGTCCTAGTCTAGCATTCCAGATATTCATATCAACAGTTGTATTGGAGGAAATAATGAAACAATCATGCACATTAAAATTACCAACAATATCCATAACAAAGAACTTTCTAGAAAGGAAAGCTAAACCATAAAAGGTCTTGTTGCTAAAAATGTCTGCAACTTTGCCATGAAAGTTTACATCAAACCCATAATCTAATAAACAAAGTACTGAAACTAAATTCCATCTGATGTCAGGTGCATGAAGAACATCATGTAGGATCAAAGTCTTCCCACCACGTAAAGGTAACTTGCAGGTGCCAATTCCTTTGACTTCGATCTTTGCATTGTTGCCCACGTAAAGCCATTTGCTTAGATGCGGCAACCGATGGTATTCCACGAAGGATCCCCGATCCCTCATCACATGGTCTATTGAGCCTGAATCCAAAATCCAAGAAGAATAAACAAGTTTTGTTAGAAAAGAAGTACTTAAAACAAAATAAAGGTGTGAATTCACATAATCCACTAGTACCTTCTCATGGTTGTTTCACTTGGTACAGTCCCGTGCGAAGTGACCCATTTTCTGGAAGGCGTAACACTTGACCTGATTCAGGTCAACTTTCTTCTTGCCACCTTTCTTACCTTTCTTCTTGAATTGCTTTCTGCCCTTTTTGAACTTAGAGCCATCCTTCTTGCCTTTCTTTTGAGATTTCTTGCCCTTTTTGGAATCGGGCTTTGCATTAGAAGGACCAGCATTTTTAGTGTAGTAGGCTTGTCCCGAAGCCTTATATGCCTCTAGGCGTTCATCTTCAAGCTCAAGATGTTTCACTATATTATCAAAAGTGATGATGTTGTTATTATGAGTCAAGTTCACTTTCATGTGCTCCCAGTTAGAAGGAAGTGATCTGATTACAGCCTGAACTTCCTGTTCATCAGTCAAAGTGTGTCCAGCTTCCTGAAGTTCTCTGATCATGTTGGACATCTCTCTCAGATGCTGCTTCATAGGAGTATTTGCTCTAAGCTTGTAGGTATCAAACTTGATTGTTAACCTTCTAAGCTTAATGGTTGATGTGCGACCAAACTTATCCTTGAGTGCAGCCCATATAGCCTGAGCAGTTTGGTATTTCTCATATTGGCACATCAGGTCATTTTCCATTATGCTCAATAAGGTGACTCTTGCAATGTTGTTCTTCTTCTTCCACGCTTGGTAAACTTCCAAGTTTCTCCTATGCTGAGTAGTTGTCCTAGCTTCAGGTTCCACTAAAATAGTGGTTAGTGGTTCAACAGCCTCATGTTCCTCCAAAATGTACTACACCTTACGGTGCCAAATGTCCCAGTTGTCGCCATTCAGTTTCTCCCCCTTATTTAGTTCAGCAATGATGCCTTTCGTGGCCATTTGTCAATTTTGAAGTAACGTTTTTCACATTTAGAAATGTTGTTCTCTTTAAGAGAACATAACCAAACGATTATAGAGTATAGCATGGTATACAACGTCTGTACTTATATCGTTCTTGATCAGAAAATAAGTTTGTTGCTAGATCCATGATCAGGAGAATACATTTGTACCTCCCATCACACATATAATAGCAACTTTATTATTTTCTATCAAAAATTCTTATAAGTCCTTTAAATAAGTCATCAGCTTTTAAAAGTTTCACCTTCTAAAAGCTCCCACTCATTAGGGATACATGGTAATATAATGCACAATTAAAAAAGTAGCATTAACTAACAAACATAATTCATTACATGAAAAAATACCATGTCCATTCATAAAATATACAAACAATAACATTTAGAGTCATATTCTCAATACAAACAGCATTAAAGGAAATAGGAACATAATACACCATTAAATGTCAGAACAACAGTATTCAATAATGGCTTTCCTTAGTTTCCTAAAGAATGATTTCTTTTTCTTCATGAATCTTGTTGTTTTCGTCACAACATCAACCCGAGCAACAGTCATTGAGAATGTGCCCCTTGCCCTCACAGCCGCGCAGTACTTCATCATTACGCTCACATAGAACTCTGCACTCTTTTTGTCTTTTATGCTTTCCACATAATTCGCAATGATTGAGTATATGATTGTTATATTATTTATACTAGCTGTTTTGTCTGCGTCAAGTTCCGCTATCTTCTCAACCGTAGCAGCAGAATAGGGTTGATCGACCTCTTCTTCTAAATTTTGAGGTTCCTCAGGACAGGAGGGCATAGACTTAGGTCCAGAATCAGAGTAGACCACTTGAGGTTCCTCTGGAACAGGCTCCAGAAAACCTTCTTCAGGATCTTCCTCAAAAAATTCATATTCTTCAGATTCCTCTTCGAGATCCTCTTTAGGATCATTTATATGAGCTTGATCGTCCACAAATTCAATGCTCAATGACCCATACTCAAGTGTTTCAGTGCTGTTAGAAGCCTCTTGCTTCATTTTTTACCTAAATAAACAAATGTAAGTCATTATCATGATTTTAGGTATTCTTAAATGTACAAAAAACACTTAAATAAGCACTGAACCCTCATAAATAGATCCTGAATTGCCCCAAAAATAGGCAAATAACATATCATTATGAAGATCTCGAATTTATGGATTTTTAGGAACAAACCGCGTCTTAAACAAAGCTTACACGCACCCCCACACGCCCCAAGAGTAAAAATTCAAGAAAACTAAAAAAACATAAAACCCACTCTCGCTGGAGGAGCGTGTCATACACGCGCCACTGTGCAATCCTCCGATTGTCACACGCGCCAAGTAGCTAGACTCCACGCGCCGCCTGCTGTCGGTCTATGTCCTCCACGTGTCAATAGGGTCTGCCAAGTGGCTACACGCGCCACGTGGCTTTTCTATCCCTTTAATTATTATTATTATTTTGTATATGTTGATGGGTCTGGTGTTGGGCCTTTGCCCACTGAACCGATCCATTGTTTTTAGGTTTGGGCCACTGACGGCCCAAATATCCCCTTTTGTTTTTTTTAAAATTACTATTTCAACGGATCGGGTTGGGCCATGTACTTGATCTGTTTCTTTTAAAGGAGGCGCAAAACGGCGCCATTTTAGATCACTGGAGGTTATCTTCAACCTCCAGCCGGGTCGACCCGAACTCGATTTCATCCGCGGGTCAGGTCCGTCGACCCGGTACCTTGGCATTCGTTTTGCGCGTTCTTGGTGTCCATATTCATCGCTTTTTCGAGCTCTACGCAATGGGATTATTTTTAAATCCTAAAAAGATTGTTTTATGATGACCCAATTCAGTTTCATTTTCGTTCTTCTAATTATTTTCTCAAATTTCGCACAACATATGAGTTATTTTGTTTCATAGCCTTATTTTGTGTATTATGAGGCTTTTTGATATGCTAATACTCATAGTACCCAAGCTTAAACACATAACAGGAATTTAGATAAAAAACGAAACCACAATATATCTTCGATAAAGAAGAAACGACGTAGACACATATATACATATGAACAGAAACTCGTTCTCATACAGATAATCATATATTCATATATACACTGAGAAAACTTCCGTACAGATATATCATGAACATAAAACGAAAAATACACGGACAGAGTGAATTTTTCATACACATGCTTTCATGTTCAAAAATACAGATGCACAACAAAAGCCACATTCAGGACTGATAAAAAACCTAAACTCTCTGATACCAATGTTAGAATTCGGGCGTACCTGAAGTGTCATTTGGAATTCTTCTGATACCCACGTGAGTCGAATCACCAAGATTTCGACTACATCACACTGAAAATGCACAGGGAGAGAAGAGAGGAGAATAGAGTTCTACAAAGAATGTTTTTCTCTATCTGTCGTCTATTTTTTTCATCTATCACTCCCATAATTTTAATCAGACAACCGTTCCCCCTAAAACATCAGGGGAAGCTGTTCCTACCAGATTTCAATTTTGAAACCTTGGGGAAAATTACTAATAAATGCCTTACATCTGTTTGGGTATTTTATTTGGCACCAAAAAACTTAAAGTTTAATGGGTTTGGGCCTAATCCACCAAGGGTGGACTAAGCCCAATTCCCAACAGTAACATTAGACATGGTCTCCCCAATGCATGTCTGAAAGAACCCGAAAGTCTGACATGGTAGGAATATGTAATGATTAAGTGAACCAATTCTCACAGCAAATATATATTAAACATCAAACTCTGGTTGAATGGCATTTCTCGTTACCATGAATTAAACCAGCTAGTTCATACATGCAAAAGGTGAAATTAAGAAACTCTACGACAAACAAAACACCAATAAAAGACTATCAGAGAACAAGAATCATAATCCAAACATATATGGTCTAACCCCAACATTAGACTTGCATCATTGCATGGCAAGAATTCAGCTAGCATATTGATCTGGTACCCGCGATTGAAAGACAGAAAATATGGTTCTTTATTTATCAAAACCAAGCTCTCAACATAAGATCCAACAAAAGCACGGATGCATTTTGGAACTGTCAAAGGCTTCACCAACTCTGTCACTGGATCAAGTAATACTATAGTATAATTACCAAGTCTTACCACCACTTTTCCAACGCTACCAAAAGCTAATACATCTTATATGCGAACTCCATAACGGTTTGGATCGCAACAGAACACCTCACTCCATGACTCCACAACACCATACTCTTTCATTATCCAAATACTAAAACAACGTTGGTACTCTTTGAAGTGAGAATGAAGCACATAAAGATATTGCCCTCCTTCCAAAACAGATAACAACTCAGAACTAGATTCTCTCAAATGTGGTGTCAACATGAATTCTCCAAACATTTCTTCAACTACATCAAATGTTAAAATAAAATTGTGAATTTGACCATTACATCTACGGAAAACAACCCAATATACAACACCGTTCACAAACACCTAGGCTGTTGTCTGTGGAGGCTCGCGAACTAGAAATAGAGGAGCTCTAATAGCGTATGTTTCTCCAAGAATGAGAAGTAAGAGAGTAAACGTCAACTAGAGGTATATATATATTCTTCATTGTAGCCAGTCCAAACTCTAATTACCTTGTAATCCTTATTCCTAGAATTAAAACCAAACCCTAACAAACGTCGGTACCACAAGTGATCCCTCTAGGTCACAATTGGCTTGGGAGGCACTGTAGAATAAATAAGGTGTTAATGTATGTTAATGTAATATATATTAGTTAGGTAGATACGCGGACAATATTTTGTAGTCACAGGAAAGTCCCAAGGACTAAACTAAGCCTATATATATATATGGGCTATGATACATTGTATACTAGACATTTTCACTTTATCAAGTTAATGATATGTGTTGATTTCTCAGTCAGTAATAGGGCCTGCTTTAATATGGCATCAGAGCCCACAGGTTCTAAATGAAGAAATGGGGCACGAAACCATGTCTGTGTAGAGCGTCAATGGTCATCCCTGCTGCAAAAAAATTCTTGCAGTAATTACAGTTTGCAAGAGGAGAAATGGTGAAATTATTCGAAAAGCCATGATTTTTACCGATTCAAAATCCTTCATCGTGATTCTTGCAAGTTTCAAGACAACAAAAGGGCACTGATCCATGAATATTTACATTTTTTTAGTGAGTCATCCAGATTCTTGAGGTCTCCAAGACCAAAAAGAAGTTTGATCAGGCTAGTTCTCCCTCATCCGAAACACTTGGTGATTTTCTTGCCATCCTCGTGATCTCCAATTCGAGTTTCCAAGTAAGAACTGATTTCCCTCAGCCTTCTTGTTCGGAATCCTTAGTGAACATTCTTGCCAACTGCGTGATTTCTGGTTAGAGATCTTAAATTTTGGATCAATACCGAGATTTTTCTTTCTTTGGAAATTCCATCAAAATTAACCTCTGAAATTGTGCATTTCTAAATATGAGAATACTCACTTAAGAAGATTCCCTGGTTCGAAAGTTGGTAGTGTTCTTATTCTCTCAGTACTCAAACTACTCTACAATTTTCTTGTTGAATCTTAGCCTCGATATCTCCTAATGGCTCAGTCTACAGAAGGAAAATCCATCGATGTAGACTTTCAACATCCATTGTATTTGCATCCTACGGACACCCTTGCTATTAATCTAGTGTCCGAAACCTTAATTGGATCACAGAATTATGTCGTATGGAGTAGATCAATGAAACTTCCTCTCCATAGGACGAACAAGTTAGGTTTCGTTGATGGAACCTGTCTTCGTGTAAATCAAGAACTAAGCTATCGTAGCCAGTGGGATAGGTGCAATTTGGTAGTCTTATCCTGGTTAATCAATTCTGTCGATAAAGAGATTGCTAGTGGGATGGTGTTCTCACAAGATGCACATCTGGTATGGATGGATTTAAAAGAACATTTTGACATAGTAGATGGTGTGAAAATATTCTCTCTCTATCACTCTATCGATTCCCTTGTCCAAGGCAATATTTCAGTCTCTGCCTATTATACAAGGTTAAAGGAATTATGGGATGAACATGCCTTTCTTATCCCAATTCCAAGCTTTTAGTGTTAGTCTTCTTAAGATTACTCTAAAATATTGTAGGAGTAGCGGCTATTTCAATTTTTAATGGGGCTCAATGAGGGGTTTTATCATGTTCGAAGCCAAATTTTCCTCATGAACCCACTACCATCATCCAATCAAGCTTGTTCCATAATCATTCAAGACAAAACTCAAAGAAATATGTCCTACCAAGCTCCACTCAAATCTTCTGAAGGTACAATTGTAACCCCCTACCGTAATTAATATTCGGATTACACAATAATGTGAAATAGAGACCAATAAGAATAAAAATTAACATTTATAAACCCATCTATCCGACGAGGTTTTCACAAATACCTTTCGAAATCATTTATAACCTGGTCTCACGTTTATATTCTGAATACAATTACTACACAAAGATAAATCACATTATATGAATATCAGAGTACACAAAATAATTCCCGGTCAATTCTGGGTTCCCTTCATTAACTCAAGCTTTATAGGGCACAATCGCCCTTACAAGCCCTTATATGGGGATTACACAAATCTTTCTGATACACATAATTAAATCCTCATCCACATACATATATACACATCCAAATACAAATATCATATCTAAGATGATAATCAACTACCAGAATGATAACCGAAGGAAGTCCTCATAGCCCTTAGCTGCATGCTCCATCCTCGATCTACTACCCTGTCTGAAAGGTTAGTAGGGAAGGGTGGAATTCTAGAGAATCTCAGTAGGTAAACGATATCAATATGCATGTACGATAAATGTTTAATGCATGACATGCTTGCATCACATAACTCATGTTATCACAATGAAAAATCTGTAAGCTCAATGCTTCCACCAATATACTAATGGCCATAGCATAAATTGAAACATAGCTTCAAATACACATAATCATAAAAAGCTAAGACATGCACCAACACACTAACACATATATCAAATACAAGCAGAAGAGATATGTTCCCTACACTCTTTCCACGTAAGCTCCAGCTCCGGCTGCTTACGATCAGGGCGATCATTAAACCCTATAACTAAAACCAAGGACATAGGGTTAGTCCTTTTTCCAATTCCTTACTTTCAAACACTTAAGTTAGTTATCATACAAGACCTTTAGGTGGCTACTCAAAGCCTAAACATAAGCCTAAAGGGTTGGGAGAAACTTGACCAAAATTCTCTTTTGAAACCTCACAAACCCATTTTTAGCTTCATCACTCGAGTAAAGGATGGTGCACTCGAGTGATGTACGGCTTGACCGGAAGCACTACCAGAGACAGAAAATGATCACTTCACTCGAGCACTGACCAAAGCACTTGAGTGATGGACTTATGCTCACCCGAGCACCACCGAGTGAAGCCCAAGAAGTGACTACCCGAGAGCATCTCCAAGCACCAAAATGCATGCTTACTCGAGTGACATACCTTGTGCTCGAGTGAAGACCCACTTCACTTGCAGGTGAAGGAAGTGCACTCGAGCCCCCTTCATGAGAACTCAGGCAAAACACAAAGTAGAAAGGAAAAACACATGCAGTACTCGAGCATGATCTTCCCTCACTCGAGTGTTGCTATTAGAATGCCCAGATCGTAGTAACTGATATAGTTTCCCAAACTTACCCACTTTGCTTCCAATGGTTCCAAAACTCTGCCACAAGGCTTGTCCCACATATTTTCACATAAGGAACCCATTGGACAACTCAAAACACCCAAAAACACATCATAATGACATTTTCCCATTGGTCATACTAATTTCACACTTTAGCCAAATTTCACTAACTTTACTTCTAAAATTCCAAATCAATCTTAATGGTATGAAAACACACTATGACACTATTTTAACCACAAAACACTATCATTCCACCATTATACCAAATCAAGGCAAAAAATACAAACCACATTACTCAACCAAAAATCACAAATAATAGATCAAAAGGGAGATATCACTCACCTCTTCCTCTTTCTCAAAGCTAATCCTTGATTCTTCATCTTCCAAGATTCTTCAAGCTCCCAAAACACCTTCTTTCCTAAATCTAAAACTATAGCAATGAAGTTCTCATTACTATGAACAACTTTAAAGAAGATGATTTAAGCCAAAGGAGATAAGAACAAGGCTAAAACTCACCTTTTTCATTTTCTCTTTCTTCCCTTCACTTGGGTGAACATGGAGGCTTGGAAGAGAGAGAGAATCAGATTTTGGCTCCCCAAAACACACACACAACCGACTTAGAGAACAGAGGAGAGAGGGAAAAGCTTTTGAAAATTTGACTTGATCCAAGGGCTCACATCATGCCACTTGTCACCATCTCAACACACATCCTATGAGCTCACATACACACATGCACATAGAATTACACCCTTTGATCTCTACACCATTCAATCCTAGCCATTGATCTTCAAGTTTCCAATGAGTTTCCACACCGGCAACCGATCAATTGGTCAGTAACTTTACCGTTTTGCCCCCAATTATGGCAATTCACTTGGAATCACCATCAAACTTATTTTCATATTTCTTAATCCAGTTTAGGATCCTACTAAACTAGGGCTTAACAGTCCATTAATCTCAGGCTTATTCTTTAAGCTTAAGTCTCAAAATTCGGGGTATTACAACAATCATGACCACTAACACTACTAGAGGAAGTAGAGGTCGAGGAAGAGGACGTGACCGAGGACATTCACAAGAGTTGTGTACTCACTGCAATAGGAGAGGACACAAAAGGGAAACTTGTTACCACCTGATTGGATTCCTACCTGGTTTCCCAACATCTAAATCTAACAAGGTCTCATATGATGTAGCCAACCCTGCTGTAGGTGACTCCGCTGTCAAGGGAAATAATGGAGGTGAGAATTCATCTACTGTTCATAACTCTTCCTTAACTTCCTTGTTTACTCCTACTTAATATAAGCAAATTCAGGAGATGTTAAAGAGGGACTTGGAACCATCAGAGGCTGCTGTGAGTATTCAAGCCACAACTCTAGGTATGTCTATTCACTTTGGTAATACATGGATTTTAGATTTTGGTGCCAGTTGTCATATAGTAAGTAGCTTAGCATTCTTAGATACAAGTAGACCATATCGTGGTTTGTCAAAATGGGTTAGAGTACCTAGTGGAGAACAAATTCAAATAACTCATATAGGAGAAGTTAGATTACTAAAAATATTTTCTTCAAGAATGTCTTATATGCGAAAGAGTTTTTCTACAATCTGATTTCTTTTGCCAAACTGGCATTAGATAACAAACTTGTTGTTTCCTTTTTCCCTCATTTTTGTGTACTATAGGACATGCACAATGGAATGACCAGAGGGACTGGTAGTCTTACTGGAGGCTTATATCTTCTACAAAAAGAATGTAATACTGAATATACCAATATTACTAATAAGCATGATTATATAGGTTCTAGAAATAAGCATGATTCTGTATGTTCTAGACATGATTTCTTGTGGCATTGTCGACTACGGCATGCCCCCATTGATATCTTGAAACATTTGAATGATATAAAGGCAGATAAATGTACTAATTTTCCTTATAAATGTGAAACTTGTATCCAAGCTAAAATGACTCGGTTGCCATTTAATGTCAGTTCTTCCAAATCTGATCATTGTTTCCAATTATTGCATGCTGATGTGTAGGGGCCTTATAGAACTCCCACACATCAAAGACATAAATATTTCTTAACACTAGTTGATGATTTTTCAAAAGGTACATGGATTTTCTTAATACATCATAAATATGAAACTGCCACATTCTTGAGAACATTTATTTCATATGCTGAAAACTAGTTCAATACTAAGATTAAGTGTTTGAGAACTAATAATGGGTCTGAATTTGTCAACTAAGAACTAGGAGAATTTTTAGGTAATAAAGGGATTATTCACCAGAAGTCTTGTCCTTTTATCCCACAACAAAATGGTCTAGTTGAACGAAAGCATAGACATCTCTTGAATATCGCTAGGAGTGTTATGCTCTACTCTTATACGCCTATTAAATTTTGGGGGAAAGGAATTAGAGTTGCAACATATCTTATTAATAGAACTCTTTCTAGAGGACTGAATAATCTCACCCCATATCAGATTCTGTATAATGAACAACCTGCTTTACATCATTTAAAAGTGTTTGGATGTCTTGTATTTGCTGTTAACTTACTAATACAGATAAATTTTAGCCTAGGGATGACGCATGTGTGTTTCTAGGGTATCCAACTACACAAAAGGGATATATATTATATAATATAAGAACCAAAACACTTATTATCACTAGGCATGCTACATTTATAGAGCATAAATTCCCTTTTAGAAACTTGGAGGCAAATCATCAAGGGGGAGTGAGCAATGGAAATATTAATGTTGATCCTTTTATTCATGAATATGATATTCAGCATTCTATAGAAAGAAACAGAAATAATGTTGAGCAATATGAAGGCAATCAGCCATTAACTGAACCACAACATGTTTATCCTAATGATACTGATTTTAAGGAGATATTGACTCCTTCACAATCAGTTAGACCACTTAGAAATAGGCAACCACCTATCTGGACTAAAGATTATAGATGTGAATATTTGCCTTCAAATGCTGACCAACAGATTTTTGAATTTGACGATTTGCAAAACCATGTTGCTTTACTTCATTCTATTGACTATGATGATTTGTCTTCTTCTTACAAAATATATCTATATGCTATTGATAAGGAAATTGAACCCAATACTTATGAGCAAGCCTCCAAAGACCTTAGATGGGTCAAGGTAATGCAGAATGAAATCAAAGGCTTGGAGGCTAATAAGACATATAGGATAGTCAATCTTCCTAAAGGTAAGAAATCAATAGGTTGTAAATGGGTGTTTAAGACTAAATACAAATCTGATGGTAAATTGGATAAATTTAAAGCTAGATTGGTTGCAAAAAGCTACAATCAAAAGGAAGGTATTGATTTTTATGAATCATTTTCCCTGGTTGTGAAAATTGTAACTATTAGAACTATTCTGAAATTGGCTACTATTCATAATTGTTCTATACATCAAATGAATATAGAAAATGCACTTTTGTAGGGAGACTTACATAAGGAAGTCTATATGACTATACCTCAAGGTTTTGAATCTAAAGGGGACTATCATAAGGTATGTAAACTTGAAAAATCATTGTATGGGTTGAAGCAAACTTCAAGACAATGGAATGAGAAACTAACTTTATCTTTAATTAAAGGTAATTTTAAACAAAGTAGGCACGATTATGCTCTTTTCCAAAAACAAATTAATAATAGCATAGTTTGGTGCTTGTTTATATTGATGATTTGATGATTACCGGTAATAGTCTAGAAGAAATAAATGCTGTAAAGAAATATCTCCATAGTGAATTTAGAATAAAAGACCTTGGAACATTGAAGTATTTCCTAGGTCTAGAGGTTTTAAGATAAGTATGGAATTCTCCTTAATCAAAGAAAATATATAAGTGAGTTGATTGATGAGACAAGTTTGGAAGAAGATGAAATAGCAATAACTCCCATGGAATAAATCTTGAAGCTTTTCACTACTAAAACAAAGTCAGACCACTACATACAACATCCTGGAATGTATCGAAGACTAGTTGGTAAATTGCTCTATTTAACTTTAACTAGACCTGACATTTCTTTTACTATATAGGTGCTATCCCAGTTTATCTAAGAGCCCAAAGAGCCTCATATGAAGGCTGGTAAGGTATCTAAAGGATAGTCTAGGAAGAGGAGTTTATATTTCAGTAGAGAGTTCGCTAAATGTTGAATGCTTCTACGATTTTGATCATGGGGCATGTCTTGATTCAAAAAAATATGTTACTGGGTACTTAGTAAAGTTAAGAGGATTATTAATATGCTAGAAATCCAAGAAACAGACCATTGTATCCATATCATCCGCTGAAGCAGAATATAAGGCATTGAGAATGATGATAGTTGAGCTTACTTGGATCATGGGGTCATTAAAAGAGTTGCATGTTCAGCATATAGAACCTGTAAGAGTGTATTGTGACAGTATATCGGCTATTCACATTGCAACAAACCCTGTTTTCCATGAGCGAACCAAGCATATAGACATAGATTATCATTTTGTAAGACAAAAGTTAGTGGAAAGGATGATAGAGTTCAGACATCTTCGGTTAGAAGAACAACTTGCTGACTTTCTAACAAAACCACTTGGAAGTTTGCAACATGATTTTATATTAGGCAAGTTGGGAACTTGTGAATATAAGGTTCCCAACTTGAGGGGGAGTGTCGAATAAATAAGGCGTTAATGTATGTTAATGTAATATATATTAGTTAGGTAGATACATGGGCAATATTTTGTAGTAATAGGAAAGTCCCAACTAAGGACTAAACTGAGCCTATATATATGGGCTGTGATATATTGTATACTAGATATTTTTACTTTATCAAGTTAATGATATATGTTGATTTCTCATTCAGTAACAGGGCCTGTTTAACAGACACTACATATTTTCAAATCAAAGGGTTCCAAATAACTAGATTTTCAGAGCATAGAATAATACCTTGTAAAAAAAACATACCAGCCCATCATAAGTGCAAACCACCATTGAATAATTCCTGTGAGGTAGTGGGAATTCTTCAACAAAGAGGTGATCAATTTGTTGGTTATCTGATAGAGTGAGTAATATTCATTTGGGATCAAAAGATTCAGCCTTCTAAGAGTTGAACGATAGAGTTGAAGAAAGAGGGAGCATTTTCCATTGTTGGCTTGAGTTGTTTGGTTGAAATGATCAAATATGAAGGTTTGATTGGTGATGGGTGTAACCCCCTTCACGACATAGGCCAAAGGGGAAAATACACTAACTCACTTGAGTGATCTCACCCTCACTCTAGTGATGTTCTTCCCTCACTCGAGTAAACTCACTCTCACTTGAGTGATTTTATCAGAAACCAGAAAACGCAGGAAAACTGACAGCTCTTCCCAACAATTGCCCAAGTGTTCCCAATAGAATCAAAACCACTACCAAAGTTACTCCCACACAAAAACACCCAAGGAATATAATGGGAACATCAGAATTATCAAATTCCTACTCCATTATCATGCTTTGGTCTTAATCCACAATCAATGCAAATTTTCAAAATCTCCAAAACTAACATTTCAATCTCCAATCAATCTATCTATCCAAAACACATACCAAAACACCCATTTCTATACTAATAACATGCCAAACTACTAATGATCCTATTCCAACGAAAATAGTCTAAAAATCCCAAAAATTCAAATCTTATTCATTTCGCAAAAAACATAGATAGAATGATTGGTTTCACTTACCTTATCAACTTTTTCAAAGACACTTCTTGGTTCACCAACCTCCAAAATTTCGTGTGGGCACAAATCAACACCAATAGGCACTCTATAAACATCAAAATAAAGCTCTTACTCCAAGGATCAACATTAATGAAGTGAGTTTAAGCAATAGAGGCCATTTTCTTACCTTAATCACAAGCTTTTTCTTCTTCTCCCTTGGCCAAAAATGGCTGCCAAATGAAGAGAGAGAGAATGAGAGAGAGATGGAGTGAAGAGATGAAGGAAATGATGATCTTACTCCCTCCCCTATGCTACAGTCGAAAGAAAGGGAAGAGGAGAGAGGACAAACATTATTTTATCCCTATTTGACTTTTCCCATGCCTATCTCTTCCTTTACACTTGACACTTGTCATATTCCCATTGGCTCCCATAAAGTAAATACCCAATTAGTCACTTAATCCCTCCATTAGCCATTTAATCACACTTCTCATTTTCCTCTTAGCTAGTAATTAATTTTCCCTTAATCACTAACTTATGACCAATAATTCTATTCCTTCAATTTTTCACTAATTATGACATATTAATTAATATTTCCATAAAACACATAATTATTCCAATTAAATTCATAATTATCTACAAAATTCATGACTAGCCCTTAATCAAAAATTGGGATATTACAATGGGGGAATCCCATGCTTTACAAACAGAGGTGAATTTCACAAGCGATTTGTGGGGTAGTATGTGAAGGATTTCCACTAGAATCTCTAGAAGGAAATCAACTGGCATTGCTTTCAACTTGGAGTTCCAGATCCTATCCTCAGTAGTTAACATTCTGCTACTTAGCACTTGATATAAAATAGCACAGAATCGGGGCACAATGCTCATGGCAAGTCCGGATAAGAACACAATCAAATAATTATAGCCAATATAACTTTGAAAGATCCAGGGAAAATTACCTTTTGCCTCACCGCTCAACGCTTCAATCTTCTCCCGATCTTCTACTACAATGGCGCTAGAATTCCAGAATATTATTCATCAATAAAGAGAGGCAAAGAGATATTTAAGAACTCATTGCATAAATCATTCAGCAATTACAACCATATGTATACTGAAAGTGCAGTGTGATACAAATTTGAAAGGGTAGAGGCGTGGCCCTGAGGAAAGATGTAAAATGAAAAGCAAATACAGGATAAGAAAATGGCTAAGCCATAGTTGAATCTTAGGATTCCTTCTTTTTAGGCTCGTTTAGTACTTTAACGAGAGGAAGTAGCCAGGAAATGTGAAGGACCACCGAATATGAACAGTATTATCTTCTTTCTTTGTTTGGTGAGGCATTGTGAATGTATTTTCAGAATATCTTTAGGGTTCATATATTGGAAATAGAAACCGAGTCTGCGATGAAGAAGACGGCCAAATAATGCCTCTTTCCATGTGTTACTCTATGAAGCATTTAATTAAGCAAACGACTCAAATTCTCTTATTTTGGCTGGAAAATGCTAAAAAACGTAGCTTGAAGAAAATGGGAAAGAAGTAGAGAACAACACTATAGAAAGATCAGCAGGGACAACAATGAAAAAACCCAAAAAAAATGAAAGAATAAAACTTATCATGAAAATGTTCTTGTGTTTTTGGCCAAGAGATGAACACAAGAAGCACACCAGGAGGAGGAAATACTGGATAGACTTGAAGAGCTTGAGGCAATATTTAATTCTTTTAAAATATTATCCCAGTTTTTCTTTGACTAAAATTTTTTTTAACAATTTCTCAGTATCTCTTTACAGTTGTTACAGTAAAATCTTGTTTTTCATAGCTAATTTTTTTTAAAAAAATTCTCAAAAAGTATTTTGAATTTCTGAAATAAAAGCTTATTTTACCTCAACTTTGTCCTTTATGAAAAAGTTGGCACTCTTTACTCCTTGACACATGGCGTTGTCTCGCACTCTCTCTTACCTAAGTTAAAGCCCATAAGGCCCAAGTTCAATTTGAACATAACACGAGGCATTTTAAGGCAACAGTAGAAAAGGAGAGAAGCTTATCCCTAAAAATTAACATAAAGTAGACATTATCAATGATTCATTGACTTGTCATCCAGTCAACCACCTCTCTGTCATAAACAAGTAGATAGCTACACGTATTCATCACAATATCAAAATTTGTTGGATGGCATTTCGACTTCTCATAACCCTTTGATAACTTGTAAGAAGTTATATAGCCTTCTTTGTTAACTTCCAAGACCTTTAATTAGGCTAGAGGCCAAGTAAAGAAACGAGAGGCATAGGAATTGAGAACCTTGTAGGCCTCTTTTGGTACTGGTGTTGTATTAATTTCTATATTGGCATTATAGGGCATCTCATGTTTTTAAGATATCATATTTACTGCTTAGATAACTGCTTTGGGATAATTGTTTAACTTTTGTTAGGCTTAAGGCCATATTTTCGTACTCTGACATTTTGGTAGGACCACAACCATATATGTGCTAGAAATTGTTTTGTGTGGATTCTTAATTGTAGGATTCATTATTGTAAAACTCATGGGCTATGATTTTTCTTGTTTGTTATGTGTGCTCAGAGTAATGAATTTCTTTGTAGTGGGTTTATGGGTGGGTTTTGTGCCCTAAACTATGATATGTCTTGAATAAGAAATTGTTTTCAATTATCACTAGATAATTGTTGTTTATGAAAAAGGGTCTTTTCAACCTTGGTTCTTTTCAAAAGCCTTAGGTTGTGTTTGGTTGGAGGTTTTTTTAAGGTAGGTGAGGGTAAGGGAGGGTTGAGGGTTAAAAATGTGTGTATGGTTAGCAGGAGCGGAGGTGAAGGGTGGGGGAATTTTTTCCTTTTAGTGGTTACCTCCCTTCCCATGTAAAACCTTTAGATTTGGGGTTTTTTTAGGGGAGAGAATATTTGTGTCCCACTATGACTAAATTACGCATGGTAATTTGTCAATATTCCAACACTACCCCCCACTATAAACCCTTTTTCCCTCTGCCATTTGTTATTTCTCCATTTTTCCTACTCGAAACTCTTGCTCGAAGCTCGTCTACTTCACGTGTTTAGTATTTTAGTGTCGTCTCTGGTAGCTCCTCTAGTTGGCATCACTTCCTCCTGCTCATGAAGCCACTATTAGTTTCTCTCGAAGCTCAATGCCTATCTATTTCTCTTATAGATCGCATCATCTCCTTTGCGTTTCAGCTCCTTCAGCGTCACCGCCACCACCGCCTATTCCACAAGACACTATCAGTTGCTCGTTCAAGCTCACTACCTACTTTGTTAAAGTAAGATTAATGCTGGATATTGGATTAATTTTTTGGCCCACCTGACATTGTTCATTGTTATTGCTGGATATTGCTTGTTCATAATTATCATCATTGAAGTTTTAAAGTTTGATTTAGTTTGGGAGTATTGATTACTTGTTCATCTACCTTGCTTATTGATTTACTATTTATTGCAAAAATTGTTTCCCCTTCATTTTCCTCTTATGCCTTCACCTACTGTCAAATGTACCTACCTCCTCTTCTGTTTCTCAATCTTCCTCTGCTATAGCAACAACAACTACAACATCTGAGTGAAACCCCCTTGCTTTTGATCTTCTTGTTTCCTTCAATCCTCTAATAAAAGTCGCACTGAGGAGTAAAACCCATGCTTGGTTTGTATAATCAAAAGATGTTGTCTCTCTCTCTTTTACTTTGTTGTGGTTTTTTTTGGCCATTCACTACTTGTTGGAGTTGTTAACAGAAAAAGCATCAGGAGTTGTTAAATCAAAGGTTTCTTCCTTAATCCTCTCTTTTATAGATCTCTCTACATTTCTTTTGATTTCTCCCTTCCTCTGTATCAGATAGTGTATCAATGGCTTTATTTTTGTCTTTGTTTATCTGACTTCCATCAATCATACATTAATTGCTTTTCTTATGGTACATCATTATTCATCATGGTGCTATTTCTTGCTTACTATTTTTTTAGTATTCTAATTTAGGCTCTTAGATGTCTTCATTATTCATTGTGTTTATCTTGCTTTGCCTTGATCATTGATTTAGTGATTGATATAAATATGGTTGGTTTGATAAAATAAGACTATTGATTGTGACATGATAACATCTTTTATTGTTCTTGATATAAGCTTTTTGATATGTCTCAAGTGGTCTAGTATTAATTGGATGATGCTGACTTTGTGTGTTAGATGGAGTTGGCATTTCAAAACAATTTAGCCTTGCATCATCAATGGCTGGATTTTCATCAAAAAGCTATAGCACTACTCATGTGTTTTTGTCTACCTAGTTATTTGGAGGAGCCATAAAAGAAGAATAAGTTATAGCAAGAGTTTAGAAAGGGAAAGGGTACATGAAGAAATAATAAGTCAAATAAGTACTAATGATAGGAGCTGTAATAGTATCTGTATGACTCTTAGAGCTTTCCTAACATTATGTGCTTTGTTAGAAAGAGAGGGGGATTAAAAGCCATAAGATGGCCTACTATGGAAGAACAAGTGGCAAAAACTTTTTACATATTATGCCTTAGAGTCAAAAATCATGTGGTAAATTTCTTCTTTTGACACTTTGATGAGACAATTAGTCATCATCTTCATTATGTGTTAAGATTTATCATTGAAGTAGGAGATAAGTTTGTTGTACAACCTGATGGGACAATAGTCCCTACCAAAATTCATGCAAATTCTCAAACCCCTTAACCTTTTTAATATTCACAGATTATTAAGTGCATAGTTTCGTAAGACATATAGAAATAGCAAAAACATACTGATAATAAGTGCTTATTTACAGTACAGGAGAAACTCCACAGGGGTGGAAAAATATACACAAATGTACAGAGTGTTTAAAAGAAAACAAAAGTACAAATATATAGGTAACTACAACAACTCTGATATACAATGGAACTCAAGGCACTTGTAGCCCCTATCTTTCCCTTCAAGCCACTAGCTTCTGCTGGAATGTTTTTAGTTTGAAAAAGGGTGAGATTTGAGCGAATCTCAGTAGCAACATGCAATCAAACATATAGAATGCAATAATAAATATGCAATGCACCATGTCATGTAAGATACTAACTCGTGTTATGCGTACAATGTCCAAGGCCAAATGAATGTTTGCAAATCCAACTTAACTCATGTCTGTGGTCAAATGATATGTTTAGACCCTGGCTTATTCACGTGCACTATCGCTGGATCCCAGATCACAGCTAGGCTAATTTGCCCTAGGCACTGTAAAGTTATAAAAGATGGCAAACATAAAGCATATAAACAATTACATAGTATATGAAAGAAAGTGCTACTACTTAAGTCCTTTTCCAATTCCAATTTCTGTCTTAAACTTTGGTTCCAGCTTGAGCTATTGATATGTCCTAAATTTTAAATGTACAAGAATTGAGTCATTACTCATTCATGTATTGTTCCCAGCACATTTTTGAGCTACTTAGGTAGCCATTAGAAGCTCAAATAAGTGCTTTTGAGGTTAGGGAAACCAGACCAATCAAAATTGTTCAAAAAATGTGAAATGCTAAAATAAGGGTCTTAGCCCCAGCCAAAAATCCATTGTCCATGGCCAAAGAGAGGTCAGAAGCATTTGGGCCGCGGCTAAGAAATCTTAGCTTCTTGGCTCAACTTTGAAAAATCATAACTAAATCTGTAAATATTGAAATGGAGTGTTCTAAAATTCTATGAAAATCTCTTTAAGTGTAGTTTCATGGAAAAATACTCAAATTTAGTCGATGTTATCTAATTTTGCATAGAAATTTCGCAAACTCTCCCCTATTCCAGATTACACTCCAGAAATATAATCTGATAGCAACTAACTTCAAAAATTCATATATCTTAATATATTGATCTAAATAACACATATTATATATCAAATTAAAGCTTAGCATGTGTACTTTTATTTTGAAAAGTTTCATAGCCATTTGATAAGAGCACATTAATCAAAAACATCACACAACCCAAATTGCCAACACTTGGACATCCAAAATTTCCCTGTTTATAACTTAACTTCCAAAAATCATAACTCTCTTTACAGATATCAAAATGGTGCATTCTTGGACTCATTTTAAAGCTATGAACTATATGCTTGTAAAGTTTCATAACTTTTCAGTAAGGTTTGTCTGGTCAAAACTCAACATGAAGCTGACTCACTCCCAAAAATGTCATTTTTGATAGTTTGACTTAAAAAATCAAGAACTCATTCATTTTCACTCCAAATTGTACTTTTCTTGATCTATCATCAACTACACGGCCTAAACTATCTATACAAAAAAACCCATTTGAAAAATCCATCTATAGCCTCTGTTTAAGCTTCTACAAAGTTCAGGTATGTACTTTGTTTTTCGGACAACAAAATAGAGTAACAAAAACTATCATGTGCTCATACTTATGTACTCTAATCCTCCAGAAATTCGACCCTAAGAACTCCCAACATCAATCCATGTTTTAATGACAGCAAAACCAAACCAAAGAAGTCCAAGAATTCATCCCAAAATCAATATACATGCTCTATTTTATGCTCACCATGACAGAAACTTATTTTCAGAATCACACAACTTTTAGTAGCTATAAATCCTCATGAACAGCCTAAACCAATGAAATAACAATAGAAAAGGATAAAGAAAAGTCACCTAAACAATATTCCAAGCTTGCCTATGATGATTGACTTCTCCTTCTTCCTTTTCTCTGGAAACCACTCTTGGTATCTCACCTCCGTCTCTCTCTTGTTCATCCTCTCTTCCTCTTATTTTTCTGTTTTCTCTTGCTCTCTCTTCTCTGCCAACTTGAAGCAATGGAAAGTAAGGGAGTGTAGACTTAATAATTGATTATGTGTGTAGGGTGTTGAGTGTGTGGGTACATGAAATGTGTGTGAGTGTGTGTTTGTGAATGGCCCATGCAAATTTTAATGATGAGTTCTAGGTAGTGGCTAATGGTGCTCTTTTGGAATGCCAAGTATGGTGTGTGTCGGTAAAAAGGTGTGTGTGTTTTAATATATATATATATATATATATATATATATATATATATATATATATATGCATATTTTTATCCTATTAGTTGCACACACTAGGCCCTAATTTTTCCCTTTGCGAAATTTAAGATTCCTTAAATTTCGTAGGTTCCATACTTTGACTTATTATCTAATTATTACTCCTCAAATTTTTCCAAGAAAATAGGCCTTTTATTAAATTTTGGGACATTACACAAATGATAGGTTCGACCCCTTTTTTAAGGATTGTGTTGGTTCCATAGATTGAACACATATATGTGTGAAAGTATCTGCTAAGGATGATCCTCGATATTGTGGTAGGAAAGACTTTCCCACACAAAATGTGTTAGCAGCTTGCTTATTTGATTTAAAATTCACTTATGAGCTCACTGGATGGGAAGGCATGGCATCTGATTCTAGGATTATTAAAAATGCATTGGCATGAGAAGATAAGCTCAAAATTCTTAAAGGTAAATATGACCTTGTGGATGCTGGCTTCATGCTAACTAATGGATTACACCTTATAGAGGATTTCTCATCATCACTTGAACGAATATTTTGAAAGAAATCCCCCTAAAACTATAAAGAATTGTTCAATTTGAGGCATTCATTGCTACGTTATGCGATTGAAAGAACTTTTGACATTTTGAAAAAAAGATTTGACATTTTAGCCAATTCATCTAAGCTTACAAATAAAGGAAAAGCTCAAATATTTATCATTAGAGCATGTTGCATTCTTCATAACTACTTGATGAGCGTTGACCCTAATGAGGATCTTATAGAAGAAGTAGATCATGAACTTGCCACTCAATTTGAGTCTACTGATAATAGTCGTGATCAATATGGTGACAATAAGGGGGCTGCCAGGGGACAACTAATTAGGGAAACTATAACAAATGAGATGTGGATAGATTATCAAAATAGAATAATGAGACGTGGTGGTAATGTGCCCTAATTTGTTTGAAGTTTATGCTGTGATGAACTTGTTTCAAGTTTAAGTGTTCATGTGTTTTAGTATGTCATGGAGTCCAATAAGTTTGAAGTTTGAATCTTTATGTATTATTATTTGAAGTTTGGATCTTTATGTATTGTTATTTGATGTTTGGATCTTTACTTTTAATACTTTTGTAATAGTATGACATCAAAATCAACTAACCATAAGCAATGTTTGAATTGGACAAGAGCTATGGATGACTACTGTAATACCCTAAATTTTGAGACTTGAGGCTAGAGAATAAGCCTGAAATAAGTGGATTGCTAAGCCCCGGTGCAAGATCCCAAATGGTGATTAAGGGTTAATGACTCCAAAAGTGGAGATGATTATTGATAGATAAACCCTTTTGGAGAGTATGATGTGATT
The DNA here is from genome assembly GCA_963242795.1 of Inga leiocalycina. Lineage (NCBI taxonomy): Eukaryota > Viridiplantae > Streptophyta > Magnoliopsida > Fabales > Fabaceae > Inga > Inga leiocalycina. The sequence continues at coordinate 69,047,588 of OY725326.1, forward strand.
TGGCACTCGAATGTGATTCGTATGTGTTGTGAGCAACGCCGAAACCCTATATTTAAGTTCAATTATAGATTAACTTTTAAATTAACTTAAAATAGAGGGAGGGCGATATTGTGGTGAAGAGGAAATATATGAAGTATTTGGTGGTGATTCAGTGTGAATTGCAATAATCAGGGGCAAAACGATAAAGTTACCGACCAATTGGTCAGTTACCGAAGAGGAAACTCATTGGTAACTTTAAGATCAATGGTTAAGATTAATTTGTGTAGAGATCAAAGGGCGGAATCAAGTGTATGTGTGTGTATGTGAGCTCATGGAAGATGGAGCAGGAGTATGACACTTGGCACAATTTGGACCCTTGGATCTTGGTCAAAAGTTCAACACTCTTTCTCTCTTCTCTCTCCCTTATTTGGACATTTTGGAGGCCTAAAAATCTGCTCCCTTTTTCATCATCTATATCTCATCATCTCATCTCTCTCTCTCTCTCTCTTCTTTCTCCATGTTTGTCCTTGGCAAGGAGGAAAGAGAAAGAAACAAGGTGAGTTTTGGCCTATTTGTGGTCCTCTAATGGCTAAATCCTCTTCACTAATCTTAATCATGTTGATGAGAGCTTCATCTCTATGGTTTTAGATTTTTGAAAGGAGGTGTTTTAAAGCTTGTGGAAATTGGGAAAGATGAAGAATCAAGGAATTTGTGTGGGAAAGAGGAAGAGTTGAGTGATAGCTTCTCTTTGACCTAACTATTGTGATTGTTGGTTGAGTTTTGTGATTAGTGGAATTTTGCCCTGATTTTGTGTAATTGTGAAATGGATGAATTGGGTTGTGTTTTGTGTTGAAAATGGTGTCATTTTGTGGTATTGAGTCATTGGAATTGGTTTGGATTGGATAGGACACATTGGTTGCAAAACTGGAAATGTTGTCCATTGGAAGTCTATTTTGGGCAGTCTGCTCGTGTGGACGTTTTGACTAGGCAAATAATGTCTAAAAATTCTGTAACTTTCTATTCTTAAATTTCACATCCCAAACTTTCTATTCTTTGTGTCATTTCGTTTTGGGAACTAAGAGATATGACTATCCAAAGTTGGAGGTCAAAAATAGACTCTGTTTTGGGGTAGTGATGAAATTTGTGTAATTTGGGAATTGTGAGGTGATTTCTGGTAATGGCTAATATTTTTATAGTAAAGAGGACTTGAATATCTTTCATTTGACTTTAGGATCACCGCATTTTGATTTTTCTGGAATTAGTTATGATTTTTGGAAGTTCAGCCAAGAAACTGAAAGTTCTTAGCCACGGCCAGAGGTTATGGACTGTGGCCCATAACTTTCTGAGCATCTATTGGCACAGCCAGTGGATTTGTAGGCTACGGCTAACCCCCAAAAATTAGCATTTTGGACTTTTAAAAGGTGATCTTTGGTCAAGTGTTTCCCAAGCCTTTAGGCATATGTTTAGGCTTTGATTAGCCACCTAAAGGTTATGAATGGTAACCAACTTTAAGTGTAATGAAAGTAAAGATTTAGAATAGAGAATAAACCTATGTCCTTGCTTTGGTTACAGGTTTGATGTTCGCCTTAAACGTGGTTCGATATTCGCCTGGTCGTGAATAAGCGGTGCTAGAGCTTACGTGGAAAGAACAAGGGTAGGGAACTTACCTCTCTTGCATATATTGATATTTTTGTTTGTGTATTGATGCATGTTATTGCTTTGTTTGATTATGTGAAACATATATGAACGACTGAAGCTCTATTTCTATTGATGCTATGACCATGAGTATGTTGTTGAAACATTGAGCACGTAAATATGTCATTATGTAAGCATGTGCTATTGTGATGCAAGCATGTCAGGCATTAAACACTTATCTTGCATGCATATTGGTATCTATTTCCCTACTGAGATTCTATCGAATCTCACCCTCCCCTACTAACCATGTAGACAGGGTAGGAGGCTCGAGGAGGGGAAAGCAGCCAAGGGCAATGAGGTCTCCTTCGGGATGAGTTTAGAAGTTGGTTATCATTGTAGTTGGGACAATTGTATTTGGCTATTTGGATGAGTATATGTGAATGAGAAATTGATTATGTATTCAAGATAGGTTTGTGTAATCCCCATATGTGAATTTGTAATAGGCAATACACCCTGTAAAGTTTGAGCTAATATATAGAACCCGGATTGCTGGGATTATTACATTGTGCACTCTAATTTATATAATGTGATTATCTTCACAGAGTAATTGTATTCGAAATATGAATATGAGACTAGGTTATTGTATTTCAAAAAATATTTGTGAAAAACCCTATCTCATAGATGGGTTTGAAAATGTTATCTGATAATTATTGGTCTTTATTTCACTTTAATCGCGTATTTTGGATATAATTACGGAAGGGGGTTACAACTACCTTGTTGATGCTTTCATGGAACAATATAAATGTTGTTACAAGCTTAATGGACAATTCACATGCACAACATATTATAATATTGTGACAAAGATGAATGCCTTGCTTTGTATTGAAATGGATAAAGACAAAATTAAGAACATGTGGAAAATTTTGAAAAAAAAATTTCTCTAAAGTTTATGATGTTTTGAAAAGGGATTGAGTGGGTTGGATTGGAACGCAACATCACATATGAGAGAGGCAAAGAATCAAGTTTGAGACCAACTAATAGAGGTTAGTATCTTTCAAACAAATTTACTTACATACAATGTACTCATTAATATTGACCATTGTTTAAATTTTGCCTTTTGTAGTCCAAGCCACAAGCTGCGAATTGGAGAAATGTTCCTATCCCAAACTACAACAAAATGATCATTTTATATCATAATAACAGAGCTTTAGGGGAGGGAACTCATACACTTTGTGAGATGTGAAAGAGGCATCACACACTCAATGAGGCAAACTTAGTTTATGCAGCCAACAACACTAATAATGTTGGTTCCTAGAATGATATAAATGTAGACAATTTTGAAGCTCTTGATAACTGCACCACTCAAGCGAACTTACTTGGAGTTGCAAGTGGTTCTTTAAAAAAGAAGCAAAAAGTGAATTCCCATAAAGAGAAAGATTCTGACTTAGTTGAGCATGAGGATGTAATATATGAAGTTGCATAGGCCATTAATGTTGGAACCCAAGCAATGATTGCTAGAAATGAAGAATTGAAAGAAGCGAATGAAATAGCTAGAGGAAGAATTCAAATAGTTAGAGAAACATTAAGAAAGCTTCCTCAATTGTTTAGGGAAGAAATGTGGAAACTGATTCAAGATTGTGGCTTCTCAACAGCCAATGTTACTAAAATTTATAGAGTTCTTATGGGTGATGGTGACCTACTAAGGACATTTGTTGAATGTTCCCTTCTTGCCTACAAGGACTTACTTATAGATGTTGAAAAGGACTTGGTAATTTAGTTTGATAACCATTTATAGGCTTTTGATGTTAGCAATATAGTTTGCTAACCTTTTGGAGACCTTTGATGCTATACTATCTTGCTTATTAAGCAATGATTTTTTATAATCACTTGTTAACCATATGGATATTTTGAAAGAATTAGCAATATAGGACTTGTGTAGCTTGCTAACTATATGGAAACTTTTGATTTTATGTAATGATGTAATTTGATGTTCAAAATATGTAATTATTAATGTACAAGTATTGCTTTATGTATGTTCAACTTATCTCTATAGATTAACCAAGACCTTGACTTTTCTATGTGTAGAACCAAGTTTTATACTTTATGAAAATGAGTTGTTAAGTTAGATGAACCATGAAAAGGGTTAGATCACATCTCTACTGTTATGTGAACGATTTGAAATTTATTGGAAGGGATGAGGAAGAGAATCATATGATGGACACTAGAGTACAGGATAATATGTCTCAGTATTTTCTGTGGTAGGAATTGGAGAGCTGGGAAATCTCAACTTGTTTGCAACATTGAGCTTGCTCTTTATCATTTTGAGATGAAATTGTGGGTTTATGTGTAAGATTAATCTATTATTCATATGAAATTGTCAGAAGATCAGGGGACAAACTGTAATATCCCAATTTTTGATTAAGCGCTAATATGGATTATTGTGGATATTTATGAATTTAATTGGAATTATTATGGGTTTTATGGCAATATTAACTAATATGTCATAATTGGTGAAAAATTGAATGAATGGAATTACTAGCCATAAGTTGGTAATTAATGGGGAAATTAATTACTAAGTAAGAGAAAAATGAGAAGTGTGATTAAATGGCTAATGGAGGGATTAAAGTGACTAATTAAGTGGTTGCTTTATGCGGACCAATAAGATTGTGACATGTGACAAAAGTTGGTGTGAAGGTTAAGAAGTTGAGAAAGTCAAATGTACAATATTTTAAGCATTTCTCTCTCTTCTATTCCCTCTAATTTTGGTTGTGCAGTATGGGAGGAAGAGAGTCATCATCATTTTTTCATCTCTTAACTCCATCTCTCTCTCATTTTCTCTCTCCAATTCGTCCTCCATTGTTGGCCAAGTGAGAGAAAGAAAAGCTTGTGATTTAGGTGAGTAAATGGCCTCCATTGCTCAAATTATTTTCTTTAATGTTGCTCCTTGAGTTAAGAGCTTCATTTTGATGTTTATAGTTTGGCCATTGGTGTTAGTTTGAGCTCCCAAAGGATTTTGGAGGTTGAAGAATCAAGAAGTGTCTTTGGAAAAGTTAAAGAGGTAAGTGAGACCAATCCTTCTATCTATGATTGGAGCCAAATGGTTAAGTTTAGAAATTCTGGAATTTTTGGCTTAATTTTCGAAAATGATGATCATTGGGTATTTGGTATGGAAATGGTATCTTGTGGTGTGTTTTGGATAGATATATTGATTGGAGGTTGAAATGTTTAGTTGGGATGATTTTGGGATTTAGATGTTTATATTGCCCAAAACCAAAGCATGATAATGGAGTAGGATTTTGGTAATTCTGATGATTCTATTGGATTCCTTGGATGTTTTTGTGTGGGAGTAGCTTTAGTAGAGGTTTTGGTTCTATTGGAATCAATTAGGCAAAGGTTAGGAAGTGTGTTTTGTTTTGCTGCGTTTTCTGGTTTCTGATAAAGTCACTCGAGTGATATGGGGTTCACTCGAGTGTGGGATGAACATTACTTGGGTGAGGTTGAGTATCACTTGAGTATTGCATGTATATTCTGTTTCTCTTCAGTTTTTCTGTTGTGCTTCCTGGAAAAATTTCAAGAGTGTGCTTTAATACTTGCGAGTGTTAAACCATCACTTGAGTACAATGATCTGTGCTTGAGTGCTCCTCTTTATTGAAAACTCTTGTGCTCTCGGGTTCTCACTTTCTGTGCTTCACTTCCTGGTACTCAGGTGATCATTAGGCTTCTACTCGAGTGATAGAGGTCATGCTCGAGTGCAGCGAGCAATTCTGGTTACTAGCATTCCTTTCTACTCTCGGGTATATACTCGCTGTCCTTCACTCTCTAGTACCCGAGTGTAGACCGTACCATCACTTGAGTGAGGTCTTCTTTACTCGAGTATCCATATAATACCACTTGAGTGAGGCCATCTTCACTCGAGTGTCTCAGTGAAAAATATTGGTTTTGAGCTTTTAAAAAAGGGGATCTTTGGGGACAATCTTCCAACCCTTTAAAGCCATTGAGAGAGTTATTCATGGAAACTAAAAGAGCAATAAGGATAACCAAATTAAGTATTGAGAAGTCATTGAGAATTGGAATAGAGAATTGACTCCTCGTCACTCATTGTAAAATCTAGGACATGACATTTGCTCGACGCGGGAGAGACCGGTGCCAGAGTACACCCGGAATGATCAAGGTAGTGACTCTTTTCTCATGTTGTGTATGATGTTTTGATATGTATGAATTGTCATTGTGATTTGTGAAATGTATGTGCTATGGTCCATTACAGCGCGAGCACTTCAGTGTGAGCCGTTTAGGGATTGACGCTGGTCATCTCTAGCTCGGCCGTTGAACTGCCATTGTAATCGACATGGATCTTTATGAATCCAACCCGTGGGGCGACGTGTTGTGAATATAGCCGTGGGCTGTGTTTGTTATCTTGCCTGTATGGCTTGCGTATGAAATGTTTTATATGAATCCCAGCTGTGGTGAAATATATTATGTGGATTGTGTTATGATGCAGTACAGCGTAAGCACTTCAGTGTGAGCAATCGTAAGGGATGACGTGTGTCATACTTACCATTACCGCTGAACTACCGTTGTAGTTGCTTTGTGTGGGTGATAATTTGCTTTCATACCTTATTATTGTGCATACTATGATTGATTTGACACTACAGGGATTCCTTAGAATCTCACTCTCCCAAAAACACAATTTTTTTAGACAGGGCAGAAGGATCAAAAGGAAAACGGGCGACGAAGAGCAATTAGAGCTCCGAAGTGGGAGTTCCTTTTTGGTTATTGGTTATCATAGTTCATCATTTGGATATCTAGTGGGACAATTGTATATTTTGGAATTGTGATGTAAATTTGTGTAATCCCCTAGTAAAGGGAAAATGATTATGGGCATTTTGCCTTGTAGAATCCTTTATTATTTAGTAGAATCCGAGTGTGTGGGGAATTTATGCTGTACACTGATATTTGTAAATGGAATCAACCTGTACAGGCCAATTGTGTAATGGTATTTTGAATATGAGACCATTGAGAACAGGTTTTGTAAAGGTATTTGAAAACCATGTTTTGGGCAAAATTTACTTTTGTTTAAGTCTCAAATCATCTAAGGTCTCTAATTTTACTTAATTATTTGATTATAAAGTTAATATTGGCCTATGGTTGGAAGGGGGTTACACAAACGATATATGAAATGAGATAGAGCAATATGTTTTATTCTACAAAAAATGGAACCAATAAATTTGGTCATGACTATGATTTTCAATTTACGTATGTTTATTAAATTTGTGCCACTTCTATTTTTCATTATGGCTGAGTTAGAATTCTATTCATAATTTAACAATTATTAATTATTAATAAATATATTGTAAAAGAAGAAGAAAAATATGTAGAGGGCCATATTTGTCCACTTATAATTAGCTACCTTCACCTACCCTTTTAAACCAAACAAGATATCAAACCTGCCCTCCCCTTTTCTTGAACCAAACAAAGCTCATAACCTCCTCTAACCTAAACTTAATAAACCTCAACTAACCTTACCTCATTGAACCAAACACACTATTAGCCATGGGATACCAAACTTTCTTTAATGCTTATATGCATAAGAATATATATGTATGATACATATAAATGCATAATGATATTTAACTAAATGAGTAGTGGAAATGACTAAAGTCATAATTGTATTGACTAGAGGCGTAAATGTATTTATTAAATGAGTAATGATATTAATTAAAGGCATAAATATATTTACTAAAGGCGTAATGATATTGATTAAGAGTAATGAAAATAACCAAAAGCATAATGGTATTAACTAAATGAGCAATGATATTAACTAAAGGCGTAAATGTATTGGCTAAATGAGTAAATGTATTGACTAGAGGCGTAATGATATTCACTAAATGAGTAATAATATTAATTAAAGGCCATTGATTACAGGAGTAATGCTATTGACTGAATGAGTAGTGGAAATGACTAAAGATGTAATACTATTAACTAGAGGCATAATTGTATTGAATAAATGAGTAATGATATTAGTTAAAGGCGAAAACGTATTGACTAGAGGTGTAATGGTATTGACTAGAGGCATAATGATATCAACAAAAGAAGTAATGATATTAACTAAAGGCATAAACGTGTTGAATAAAGACGTAATGATATTAACTAAATGAGGAATGGTATTGACTAAATGAGTAATGTGTTGAATAAAGACGTAATCGTATTGACTAAAGGCGTAATGGTATTAATATATTTACTCATTTAGTCAATACCACTTTTAGTGAATATCATTACTCATTTAGTTAATATTATTATGCTTTTAGTCATTTTTATTACTCATTTAGTTAATATCATTACGCCTTTAGTCAATACATTTATGCCTTTAGTTAATATTATTATTCATTTAGCTAATACTTGTATATCTCTAGTTAATATCATTACACCTTTTGTTATTTTCACTACTCATTTAGTTGAATACCATTATACATTGGGAGAATTACCCAAAAATACCTTGGAGACAAATTAATTGCTGATTACTACCAAGCGTGCAAGTGATCTTCCGTGTATGCAAGCGATCTTCCATTTTGTGCAAACCATCTTCCGTGTGTGCAAAAATCTTCCATATAAATGTGCAAACAATCTTCCATTGTGTGCAAACTATCTTCCGTTATGTGCAACAGATCTTCCATGGTAGCAATCAGCAATTAATTTACCTCCAAGGTATTTTTGGGCAATTCTCCCTTATACATTTATATGTATGACACAGAGAGAGATATATATATATATACACATACTTATGCATATATATGTCAAAGAAAATTTGGTGTCCAAATGGCTAAACCTTATGGAAGAAACTAAGTGGAGGCGGGACCCACCCCACCACCTTAGCTCCACATTTTTTAAACAAAAAAAATTAATCCCTTTCCTAAAAATAAGCAGCCATTGCCACCGGAGGTCCAGCGGTAGGAGGGTGTCGACTAACCACAAGAGCTGCAGTGGCTGGTTGGTGGTGGTGCTTTGGCGAGGGTGCCATTTTCTTTTCCTTTTTTTGAATTTAAAAAATTGCAGAGCATTATGATAAAATCACCAATATTTTAAAATTGCAATTTGATTCTTGTCACCTCTCTGTCATTTACAAGTGTCAATAGACTTTTTGGGGGTTTTAGTAATTGAAATAGCATTTGTATGCCTTTTGTAACACCCCAAATTTTGATTAAGGACTAATGACAATTATTGAGAGTAATTATTGAATTAATGTTGAATTTATTATGTATTTTGTGGCAATTTAAATTAATGTGTCAAAATTAAGGAGAAATTGGAAGAATGGAATTATTGGCCATAAGTTGGTGATTAATGGGAAATTAATTGCTAATTAAGAGAAAAATGAGAAGTGTGATTAAATGGCTAATGAAGGGATTAAAGTGACTAATTGGGTGTTTACTTTGTGAAGACCAATGACCTTATGACATGTGTCAAAGAGAGAGGAAAGGTGAGATAGGAGAAAAGTCAAATGAAATTTTTAAAATATTTCTCTCTCTTCTCTCCTATTTTTCACTAACATGAGAGGTATGGGGGGAGTAGAGTGATCATTCATTCTTCATCTTCACTCATCTTTCTCACACTCTTTCAACGCCATTGGAGACCAAAGAGGAAGGAAGAAAAGCTCAAGAAAAGGTAGGGAAAATTACCTTAAATGCTCAAACTCTCTTCTCTAAAGTTGTTCCTTGAGTTAAGAGCTTCATTTCTATGGTTATAGTTTTCCATTTAGTGTTGATTGATGATTTCAAGATATTGTGAAAGTTAGAAAATCAAGAAGTCCCTTTGGAAAAGTTGAAGAGGTGAGTGAAACCTATCTATCCATCTAAGTTTTGTGCCATTTGGATTAGTTTTGAATTTTTGGGAATTTATTGCCTATTTTCGAAAATAAGGGTCATTGGGCATAGGGCATGTTATTGGTATAGAAATGGTATGTGTGGAATGTATATGGATAAATAGAATTGATTGGGGATTGAATGATTGAGTTTGGTGATTTTTGGAAATTTAGTGTTTATTGTTGCCCAAAACCAAAGCATGATAATGTAATAGGAATTTTGTTGTTTTAATGGTTTTAATGGATTCCCTGAGTGATTTCGTGTGGGGATAGCTTTAGTTGAGGTTTTGGATCTATTGGAAGCTTTTGGGAAAATCCTTGGAAAGACTGTCAGTGTTTCTGCGTTTTCTGGTTTCTGATGCATATCACTCGAGTGAATAAGTGAAATTCCTTATTTTCCCTTTAGTTTCTACATTGCACTTCTGCAAAAGATCAAGAGTGATGCCTTACTTGCGAGTGCGGTGGGTTCTCACTCGAGTGAGCCTCCTCTCACTCGAGTACTGGTATATTTGAAACTAAGAACTTGCCTCTCGGGTTGTCACTCGTGGTTGAATGCTATAGTGTGTCTCAATACTCTGAGAACTCAGTCTCCACCCGAGTGAGAAGTCTCATGCTTAAGTACTTCTTCCCTCTAAAAACTCCTATTGCTCTTGGGTTCTCACTTCTTAGACTTCACTCTCTAGTGCTAGAGTGAAGCATTTGGCTATCACTCGAGTGAGGTCTTGTGCGCTCGAGTTTCCCTGTCTCTGAAAAAGTTTTTGTGCTCTCGGGTGCTCACTCACTATCCTTCACTCTCAGATACCCGAGTGTAGATCGTACCATCACTCAAGTGAGGCTGTCTTCACTCTAGTGTCAGTGTTCCATCACTCGAGTGGGGCCATCTTCACTTGAGTAAAATAGTGAAAAATATCAGTGTTTGTGCTTCCGAAAGGGGATCCCTGGGGTAGTCCTTCCAACCCTTTAGGGCTTTTATAAGAGGCATATATGAGTACTTAAGAGACAGTAATGATAACTAATTTAAGCATTGTTAAGATATTAAGTATTGGACTAAATGGTAATGCATCGTCCTTAATTATGACTTTAGAATTTGATATTTGCTCGAAGCATAGAAGGCCCGTGCCTGCTCAAGAACAGAAAGACTAAGGTAGTGACACTTTATCCTATATCATGTATATTGCATTGCTTGTTTGTATTAGTCATTGAATACAGATACAGTGAGGGGACGTGGCGAAAGCCCGGCCTCAAATACAGATACAGTGAGGGGATGTGGCGAAAGCCCGGCCTCGAATACAGATACAGTAAGGGGACATGGCATAAGCCCAACCTTGTATACAGTGAAGGGGACGTGGCAGTGTGCCCGGCCTCGAATATTGATTGATGCATTATGATATATGTTTACTTACTTTGTTTATATGCATCATATACATAAATTGTTGTTATTAGGATTCTTTTGAATCTCGCTCTTTCCAAATAACATTTTTAGACAGGGCAAGTTGATCAATAAGCAAGTAAGTCGATAAGGGCGATTAGGACTGCCGGCGGTAGTCTTAGTTAGATACTCTTAGTTTTATTTTGGACTAGTTATCATTTTGGACAAATGTATATATATTGAATCAATCATAGTATTATAGTTTTGAGTAATCCTTGGTATGGATATTGAAATGGCCAATGATGCCCTGTATGTACTTTTGGATTAATGTTATTATCCTGGATGAATGTCAGGAATTGTGCTTATACTCTGATATTATACATGTGACAAACCGAATAGGCCTATTGATTTTATGAATGAATGAATGGAGATCTATTTGTACAAGTGTTTTAAAAAGTTTGAAATTGTTCCGGATCTCTCATTCGATAATTAATCTTGTTTAAACGCTAATCACAACCTTGATTAGTGCAGGGGTTACACCTTTTTCCCTAAAAAAACAAAATTGAACAAAATCATCCAATAGGAATAAACATGTTGATGATGTGGATAGAAAACTTGGACGAATAAGGAAGAAGCCAGTAATTGAAGATATATATTGATGATTGATGAAGGAAAACTTGTGAATTATATTAGTAAATTCAATGAACTTGTAAAATTCTAAACATTCAAAGGCATAGAAGTTAAGAAGTAAATTTGCACGATTTAAATTTGTTAAAAGTTTAGGCTTGAATACATATTTTGATATTTCAGCGAGGTTTAATTTACATGAGATTTTCCCATAATTATAACCAGTTATAGAAAATAAAAATATATTACTCAAAGCTAAAGAAGAGCCATATAATTATATTGATGAGTTATTAACATGTCTCAATAACGTTTTTTATGTTTTATACAAATATATATAATTGATAAACGAAAATCTTATATTTGTATAGCTTTGGAGAATGAGAGCAAAGCGCATTTCAAACTCATCAGAGAGATGAGAAAAAAATTCTCATCACCAAAACGATGCAGTTTAGTTTAAAAGTGAGATCTAAGCCATTGATACAGAAATAATCAGGACCGTTTGTGATGTATTTAGTATCATAAAATATTTTTCAAGTCTCTCTTCTCATCTAAAAATTTTTTTACTACTTTTAACCCCTTAAAATATTTTTTCAGTTGTATGCAGTGTGTTAACAGACTAACTATAATTTTACTTTTAATGTATTTTTTCAGCTCAAAAAATTACTTTAAAATATTTTTTGGTTCTTTTAACCCTTTAAAATATTTTTCCAAGTGTACCTAGTGTTTTAGGATATTGACTATAATTTTACCGTTAATGTATTTTTCTTAGTAGTAACGAGCACCTAAAATTTAGGATACTGATATATTGATTTCCACTCACTCTAAAATACTTTTTAGTAGCATATAATATTTTAAAGTAATTTTTGGAGCTGAAAAAATACTTTAAGGATAAAATCGCAATCAGTCTACTAATATACTAGATACAATTGAAAAAATATTTTAAGGGTTTAAAAGCACTACAAATTATTTTAGGATAGTGCACATTACTTAAAAAAATATTTTAAGATATTAGATACGTCACAAACAACCCTAATTATTTCTGTATCAACGGTTCAAATCTCTCTTTTAAACAAAACTGCATTATTTTGGTGATGAGAATGTTTTTTCTCATCACTATTGTAAGCCGGGAATGCGGACACACGCCTGAGCGCGAAGACACTAAAATGAAGAACCATATAGGATGTGGAGTGGTGCGGTAGGCCCTTGCATTAGTTATCAATGTGCTTGTGGAGCTGCCCCTCAACTTGAACAGCATGGTTTGGAACCCAATGTTGCCTTGGCACACAATGATGTCTCTTAGAGAAAGGGTTAAGGCACAAAAACATCTATATCTTTTTTTAAAAGAGCATCTAACAACATAAACTTTTTTTATAAGCATTTTTGCATAGCATAAGCTTTTTTTTATAAGCTTTTTTGCACTTAAAAAAAATTTATTGTACTAGAAACTCTTTTGAGAAAAATATATATCCATTTTTGCACTTTAAAACTTCAACAAATAATCCCTTAGCTTGGCTCTTTTTGTTGGATTTATCTCTTCTTTATTTATTACATTTAATAAATATGTTTGGGAGTTGAAACAACGAATGGAAAATAAGGCAAAGTGTATCCTTTTAAAGGAAATATTTATGGAATGGAGTATCTTATAAATTAGTTTTCTTATTAATAGTATATAACTCATAACTCAAGAATAACATGGGAATTCAAATATCTCATTTTTTCCAAGTAATTTGGCGAGCGAGTCTTCTTTTAAAAAAAACAAAGAAAGAAAAGCAGTTTTAACATCATCTCTAGCTTTAGCCTTTGACCATGAGAAATTAATTTGGGACAATTTATGAGACATTTAAAATCAAGGTCAAAACATTTTGAAATTTCATTGCATACATTTTGAAATTTTACTGCATGATCAAAGAAGTAATTTTTGAGAATGTTTTGACAGTCAATTATCAAAATTCCCTTCATTAGTTAAAAAAAAAAAAAAGATTACCCGCTCCCGTACCACCATCACTAGACTAACCCCGTTCGGTCACTAGACACTAGTACAAAAAAGGGTTTTTATACCGGAACATTTAGACCGGTTATATCGGATAAGGTCTTAAAAATATGACCGGTGGTATTTTTATAATTATGATAAAATATTAAGACCGGTTATTAATATAACCGGTCTTAAAAATACTTTTAAGACCGTTTATAGTAACAACCGGTCTTAAAAATAATTTTCAGACCGGTTACAAAACAACCGGTCTTAAAATATATACAATAAAAAAAATAAAAATATGTAATATATTTTCTAAACCGGTTTTAAAAATAACCGGTCTAGAAAATATTATCTGAGTTAAAGACAATCATAAAAATAAAATGTTTATCATTTTTAAGACCGGTTGTAAATAAGAACCGGTCTTGAAAATTCAAAATTTTAGACCGGTTATTAATTAAGAACCGGTCTTAAAAAGTTTCAATTTTTAAGACCAGTTATTAATTAATAACCGGTCTTAAATATATATTTTAAGACCAGTTTTAAAAAAGAACCGGTCTTAAATGTTATTTTTAAGACCAGTTTTAATTGACAACCGGTCTTAAAACTGACCTGGATTTCAAAACCCGCCTAAATTTAGCTCTAAAATTTCATTTCAAGACTTAAGCACATCAGCGAAACCCCTGCGTCTGTTTGTGGCAGCTCCTCCTTTCCCCTTCTCTTCTCCGTCCTTAACTTCGCCACCGTCAATGGAGATTTACTGTTGAATTCATTGTTGGAAGGCTATCGTCGTTTGTTCCCTCCGATTGGTTTCGTTCTCAACCTTGTTTTTATTGTCAGGATTGTGTTTCCATTTCATTTTTGGGTTTTTCATTGAAATTGTGAGATTACTTATCCTCCATTTTCTTTGTTCGATTCCTGCAGTAAGTGGCCATGGACTGTTCAAATCCAGAGGAATAAGAGGATCCTCAAGCAAAGGTTTAAGGTACGGTTGAATTATTCTGAAATTGAGGACGTGGGTTTATTTTGGTGGTTTTCCATTTGCATTACAGACTATAGTTTAAGCTTGTTACTTCTAGTGGACCTGGGTTAATTATTCCATTTGAAAGTGATGATTTTGAGAGTCGTAGTGATGATTTTGATCCTAGTACGTTGAAGACTATAGTTTAAGCTTGTTGCTTCTAGTGGTGTAGCTTCTGTTATATTGTTTTGTTTGGTTTAAGCTTGTTGCTTCTGTTATATTGATTTTGTAGCTTCTGGTTTCCTTCTTTTGATTCGGCCCTACGATTTGAATTTAAAATCTTTACCTTATGCATTGCAATTATTTGTTCATGTTTGCATAACTTAGAAATTGCTTTTGAACGATTCCTTTGTAGATAGTGCCGTGTTATAACAATAAGCACCGTGTAGCAAAATTGCCTTAAATAGTGTTCTTAAAGTGTTTTTAGACAATGAGTCGTCCTAGTGAGGATACTCCCTATCCAACTAATCCAAATCAAAGCGAGCCTAGCAATGCTCAGAGTCAGGAACACAATGAGCCACGTAACCGGCCTAGACGAAGGGGTAGGAGAGCCACCCGATTGAGAGACATTCCTCTCAATCGGAATACCGGGGGAAAGATTCCGATTGAGTTTGATAGATATTGGAAACCAATCGGGGCTAATGCCCAACGGTATAGGAGTTTTGTCGGCCTCCTAGCACGCAACAAGCCTAGCATCTTGATAGAGCAGTGGAGAAATGTCGATAGAGGTGTGAAGCGACATATTTGGGAAACTATCCAGCTCACTTATGACATTCCTGAGAGTGAAGTCTTGTATGACAAGACAATGACGTATTGTGATGAACGCTGAAGGAAGTTTAAGACAAATCTAGCTAACAATTATATGCATATCGAGGTGGAAGAAGGTCAGCCTCTTCCTAATCTGTGCGATCAGTATTCTTTTATTGACGAACAGACTTGACAAGAATTTAGATGGCTTCAGACTACTCCAGAAGCATTGGTGACTTGTTGACTTATTTTGCAATTGATTTGCTTATGAATTATGAATTGTCTTTATTGATTTACAATGACTTAATTTTGATTTCTTATTCGCAGGAAAAAAGGAAAAAGACCCAAGAGAGTGGTAGAAAGAATGATTGCCCCCATACAATGTCTCGTGGGGGGTATGCGAAGGCCGAAAAAGACTTGTTGGCGGCCAAACAGAAGAGATTGGAAGAAGCAGCTCAATCTGATCCTTCTGTTCTTCTTTCTCCACCATCTCCGATACGTCGAGAAGAGAAGTGGTTGTTCGCTCGCCAAAAGAGGAGCGGGTCTTATACGAGTGAACAATCTCATGTAGTCGGTGAGAAAATTGTAAGTATTGTTGTTAACTTGTTGTTATTAATTATTTAGTAAACAAATTTCATTACTAACATTTGTCATCTGTCTTATAGGAGGAGCTTAAAAAAAAACAAGCCGAGGGATCGTTTAGGTCGGATGGGAGGAATGACATCCTGACTGTAGCTACAGGAAAACCTGAGCATCCCGACCGTGTCAGGGGGATTGGAGGAGGGGTAGGCATAAGGGATTATTTTGGAGCACCCTCACGCCGTTCCTCAAGTGGTATGGTGACTAGGGAGGAGATGGAGTGTATATTGGCCACTATGAGGGCGGAAGCTAGGGCAGAGGCAGAAGCATCATTTGATGCACGATTTGAAGAAAGGTTCAGCAAGATGAAGGAGGAATGGATGATCATGACGAGCACAAGAGAAGCAAATACCAATGCTCCCCAGGCTCATTCCCTAAACCCTAAACAAAGCACTAAAGGGAGTTGCATTGGTTAGTCATCAAAGGGTCCTGGCGGCCAAATTGGTGAGCCTTGTGACTTGTTTGTGGAGGATCCTCTAAGACGATTGGTTGCATGGGGGAGTGTGCACAACTTGGGATCAACTGTCCACCACCAAGAAATAAAGGATGATCAAGTCAGAGTGGCAGTTGAAGAGATGATCGTTGTAGATGCACCTCTCCCTATCCCTGTTGATGACTTCAAGGTTATGGGCGATGTCATCAACTCTTTCATCTTGTGGCCAAAGAACCTTGTTTCTGATCGAGCTGAGGAATCCCCGCCTCCACCTCCACCTCCACCTCCACCTCCCTCCACTCAAGATGTTTCATGGCCTCCATTGAATGTCATGCAGCAAGTGATTCTGATGGCATATGATACATATTTTCGACCAAGAGATTGGCCTACTGAGTCAGCTATTGGCAAGTCAGGAGCGCACTGCTATCTTGAGAGGGATGATTTAATGTCCCTGGTAGCTCCTCTACAACAGCTTACGATTTCAATTGTCCAACTCTTTTTGATGTAAGTATCTTCTCAAATTGGAAGTTAATATTTTACAAATTACACCATTAAACTTTGATTTAATGTCCCTGCTTGAATTATTGTAGGTTGATGCATCGCAGGTTGGTTGACTCTGGAAAAACCGATAAATTTGGACTTCTATGCCCTCATCAACTCTACGACAAAGGGACCACTTCTTCTATCAGACACACATACTTATCGCACAGGCTTAGTGAAACCGCAATTGAGTGTTTCTTGGCTCCATATTTGCATGGGTAAGACAAATTTATATTTCATACTATACATAATATTTTATATTTGCTTAAAAGTTTTCCCTTTTTTCAGTGATCATTGGCAGTTGGCTATTTTGTGCAAGAGGAGTTATTCTGTCATCCTCTTATGCTCCCTCCACCACAGCAAGCCAACTAGTGAATTGAAGAAAAGCTTGAACTAGTAAGTTTTCTTGTATTATTAATTACCTTTTGTGTGCAAAATTTATGGAATTTGTGTAAAATAAGTAACCTTTGTGATTTTGATGATATAGGGCTATGCGGACATTCCAACACACTTGTGGTAGGCCTATGCGTGAGGTAAAAGACCCTACATGGATCTTGTCAAAGATTAGTTACATATTGGTTTGTTTTAAGAATGTATTCAATAATAAGTCATGCTTTAATTTTATACTTGTTTTAACGATATCATATTATTTTTCAGACTCGTAGGCAACCACCGGGGTCCAACTTGTGTGGGATGTATATTCTGAGGCACATGTATAATATTATTACCCTAGGCACGACAGAACTTACTGAAGAGGTAAATGTGTGTGTGTATATATATATATTTCAAAAATTTTGTACTATTATTTTTTTTAAAGTGAATTTAATGTTTTGCCTGACTTTGGTGTTTCAGATGTTTGAATTTGCTGACCCTTTTCCAGAAGAAGATATTGAGCACATTCGCAAATGTTGTGCTGAATTCATTTATGAACTTTTACAACAGTGAGTTCTTGTAAAACTGAGGAATTGTTTTCTGTATATTAATGAATTGACATGGTGGTTAATTGGGTGCAAATATTGTTGGTTACATGATTTGACATGTTTGTTGGTTTTAAGATGATTTTTGTATATTTTGATGAATTCACTAGCTTGTTGGTTGTAGGATATATATGACATGGTTGAATTCATTTATGCCTACTGAACATTGTAAGTGGAACTGGTAAGTGGAAGGATAAAGCAAAAGGAAATGGTAAATGGAAAGTTAAAGCAAAAGGACATTGTAAGTGGAAGCAAACTGAACACCATATGGCACTTAACAAGTATGGCATTACAGGTAGCAATTCAAGGATGCGTTCTGGTAAAAACCTAATCACACACATTTAAAAAAAACAAAATATAACACTTTTAAGACCGGTTATAAAAAGAACCGGTCCTAAAAGTAATTTTAAGACCTGTTGTTGAAAAGAACCGGTCTTGAAATTAAAATTTTTAAGACCG
Organism: Inga leiocalycina; assembly: GCA_963242795.1. NCBI lineage: Eukaryota > Viridiplantae > Streptophyta > Magnoliopsida > Fabales > Fabaceae > Inga > Inga leiocalycina. The sequence continues at coordinate 69,065,838 of OY725326.1, forward strand.
GTTAGTTTTAGAACCGGTCTTAAAATTACTTTTAAGACCGGTTATTTTTAACAACCGGTCTTAAAAATTCTCTAAAACCCCTTCCCCTAGAGGTCTTTTAAGACCGGTGCTCATGACAACCGATCTTAAAATTGTTACTTTTAAACCGGTTATTAATATAACCGGTCTTAAAAGTTAGACTTTTAAGACTCGTTTCAAAACCGGTCTTAAAAATGACATACTTTTAAAACCGGTTGTATCAAGACCGGATCCAAAACCGGTCTAAAAAGTCGATTTTAACCGGTCTAAAAACCCTTTTCTGTACTAGTGAGAGATACCGCGGACTGCTATTAAACCCGTGACCCCTTGGTCTCCAAAAAAATATAACCACTAAGCCACCAATAATTTCTCTTTCCCATGTTATACAAAGAATTATACATACATACATATATATATATATATATATAACATAAAGTTATTTCCGAACATTAGAATGCCTAATTACTCAATTTGTTAAAAAAATCTTGTTAACAAGACTTGCCTTTTGCATATTGAACCTTGATGACTTGATAAAATATAAAGTGGAGATGTTCAAACACTAACTTTACTTGTCATTTTAGTAATTTTTTATTGTTGATTTGAGAAGTCAATTGCAAATAAAATGCATTAGATAGAGACATCAAATATAAAGGACATGAAAGAGACTTGTTAAATTTTTAATTAAATTCTTTATTTTAGAATATTATATGGCGTAGTAGTAAAGTTAATTAAGTTGCTAGTCAAATTGTGTTCAATTGAGATTTGGCTTGGAGCAAGCTAGGGTTCCTTATAATGCATTTCGGCATTATTTGTAACTAGGTCAGGTAATTCCCTTGTATCTTAGAATGGTTGTTGTTCATATAGAACCTATTATTGCTTTTAAAAGATATAAACACCTTTTGATTTTGGCCTATTAGGTGGTCCAAATGTTTTCATAAAAAGTTTAACCAACAAACTCTTGATTGAGGTGATAAGGGACTCCACCCCCGTGAAGGAGAGACATAAGTTTAAATCCTAAAAAGCGCATTTATTAAAAAATATGAAAACACTTTATTCTTTAAGTCTCAAAGAGAAAATCAAAAAAAGAAAGGGTTGGTTTAGATGTTTAAAGATATATCTCATCCAAAACTTTTATGTCAGTACTTGAAGAACCACCTCAATCGAAGGTTAGCAGCTCAAGTCCAAAGTTTGAAAATTTTCATCTACTCTTTTTTTTGTTAGTCATAAGGTTTTGGATTATTATATTTTTAATCCACTTTATTTTGCGCTTGTGTTCTCTTGATTAATTTGCGATATTTTATTTTTGAACCCCAGGTCTTTGTTCTTTCCCTCAAATTCTTTGACTTACTCGTATATGTGTTTTCTAAATCCTAAATCACTGTTTTTTCCAGGCAAAGAATCCTAAATCCTTGTTTGAACGGTAAGCGTGTTACAGAGACTTAATTTTTTAAAAAAGGAAAAAAGTCAAATTCATGTATTTGTTTCAGGTTCTATTTGGCAGGAGAGAAATGGAGGAAAAGGAAAATTTTTATCAGTTGGATTTAAGAAATTTGAAAAAGTGGGATTGTAAGATTTTAATAAAGATGAGATATAAAATAAAAGAGTAAGAAAAATTAATTAAAAACTTTTAACCCTATTTCTCTAATTTTTTAAAATCCAATACACAGAAATTTTCGTTCCTCTAACTTTCCCTCCAAAATCCCTCATAACCAACAAGCCCTTAGAGGAAAAGAATTTAACATGATAATTAGTAATTACACGATGATGTTTGATTTTAATTTACGTAAATATAGATGATGAATATGTTCTTGTTTGTAAGTTTCTATACTTGGTAAAAGCAATAATACTCATAATAAAGAAAAACATTTTTACCGCTCATCATGTTTTCTTAATTAGTACACTCTCTAGTCCTTATTATTCCCTCCGATCTTAATTATAAGATAAAGTTGACTTTTTTAGAGAAATTAAAGAAGTTAATTAAATTACTTTAGAGTATTTTTATTTTTTTCTCTAAACTAATTACTTTGACTAATAAACTAATATATAATCTAAGGATACTAAAAATATAAACACTCTAAAGTAATTTAATTGACTTCCTTAATTTCTCCAAAAATGTCAACTTTATCTTATAATTAGGACCGGAGGGAGTATTACATATCGACTATTAATTCTCATAAATCAATAAAAAAAAGTTGAAAACATTAAATTTATCATAAAATTTAAGTTATTTTTAATATTACCCTTTTTTAGCCCGTATTTTTAATATTACTCTTACCGGTTAGACTGTATTCTAATATCATACTAATATGGGCATGAATAAAAAAAATATTTAAATCACCTCAAAGAGCACCTTGAGGTCACAAAAAAATAATAAGTGCATTGTAAAACGACAAAAAATGCTTATTATAAGGACTAGAGGAGCATTATCACCATCTGGGAGAGCAGCCTGTGGGGCTGGGTCCTGCTGAATCTTAAAAACAATAGGAAGATGGATAGATGGAGTGATGTGTTTTGTGTCACGTGCTGGCTCTTATGGCATCGACAGAATGAACGGACGCAATATTTAGGATCAACTCAAGGCCACGGCATCGTGAATTGCTTGGTACGTATAGGAAAAAAGCTTTTAATAATCAGAAGCGGCTTGTTCAGTGTAGAGGGAGTAATCAGGAGTTACGGGGAAACCCTCAGGTTGAAACGAACTGCTTCGCAATGTATGTTGATGGAGCGTTCACTTATGATGCTCGTGCAGCGGGTTGTGGAGGGATATTATATGGCCCTAATGGAATCCTTTTTATGTAGAATCGAGGCACAGGATATCCTAACCGCAGAACTTTGGGGGTGTTTTATGGGGTCTCAGACGAGCATGGGATCGTGGGTGCCGTCATGTGGAAGTTTCATGTGATTCTCAAACGGTGGTGAGCTTGTTTGGATGTACAAATTTGGATATGCATGAGGACAAGGATTTGATTATACAAGTGTACAACCAGCTGGGGCGTGATTTGCTAGTGGGGAGTTACCTTCACAAATTTAAAAATTTAGATTTTAGAAAGGTTCGTTTTGAAGTTTTGAAGTTTTCAAGAAGAGGGAAGTTTATCAGCACAAAACTAAAAATTCAAGGGAGTTAAAGTGAAATTTAACATGAAAGGAAACAAAATGACAGTATGACAGTACATCTTTTGTTTGTCAAGTATGGTCCTGTCTTCAACAGCAGGCGGCATTCTTTATAGGATGATTGACAAATTGAGAAGACTGAGGGATGAAAGGGGCTTCCTTCCTGATTGTGGATTTGCCACAAATGAGTAAGATGAGTGATTCATGTCTGGCAAGTGTCAAAGGGACTATAAAACTAGCTTCTTTCTACCTTGCATGGGTCTATCCTACCAATTGCCTAGGAGAAGAACAAAAACTGATAATGACGTCTATCTTTTTGTTCAATTTGTTTCCTTTTCTTGGCCACATGGTGATTTACCTGTTGAACTACACTTACAAGCTACAAAATAAAACAAGGAGTATAAAACCGGGAACTTTCATTTGAGATGTTGGAGTATATACTCTCGTAGGACAACCTTTTGCTTCAGATGAATTAATTTTGTCTTACAACTAGAAGAAAACATTTGTTTCTAATATTGTTTACCGCATTTGTGAGAGGAGTAGATTTCGGGAATCAATATGGTTTCAGGATGAAGTGACAAGATTCCTTTTTTCCTTTTAGACTTAATTTTTTTAAAAAGGAAAAAGTCAAACTCATTTATTTGTGTTAGAGGTGTTAGAAGTCATAGACGGTGGCATGATATTGTTGAAGAAGAGATATGGTGGTTCATCCACCTTCACCCACTCATTGAAAATACCTTCTGTTAATCACGATCACTTTGTGTCCATTTTGTATATATATATGTATTATAATCCTCTCATTCGTGTGTGTAAATATAGTTTTCTATATGTTCTTTAGCTTACAAGAGGAAAAGAATTTAACATGGTATTTTTTTGCCATTGAATTTAACATGGTAATTACACCATGATGTTTGATTTTAATTTATGTATATGTAGATGATGATGAATATGCTATTGTTTGTAAGTTTCCAAACTTGGTAAAAAAATAATACTGATAATAAAGAAAAACATTTTCCCTACTCATGTTTGTTTAACAATACTCTATGAGGTTTTGTTTATAAAGCATCAACTACTATTTTTTATTTTTTTGTCAAAACAGTAACTATTAATTTAAACATGTAAATAAAAATAGTTGAAAACATTAAATTTATCCTAAAAGTTAAATTATTTTTAATATTATCCTTACTAATATCATACTAATATTATTTAATATAATCTTTCACTGCACTTATTAAATATGGGTCTAAAAAAAAAGGACTAGAGGAGCATTTTTATTTTCGAACCCTTGGCCCCTTTTCCATCGCCATTCGCCGGAAATAAAAACCTTCAATCGAATTACTGGTATTTTATCTGTTTTCCGGTGCTAGTTGCCCAAAGCTGAAGGCGCTAATGCATGATATGGCTATTGGATTCAGGAAATGAGGAGTCAACTGCACAAGGAAGAGGAACCTGTGATACGAGTGTGCTAACTTATGGCTTCTTCAGAGCCTGACGATGGAGATCGTATAGTAGAGCTAATCGTGCGTGATGCCTCAGATTCGGCCGGCGATGCTGATGCTGTTGCAGTTTCGGTGGACTTTGCCGCTTTGCTCACGCAGACCGAAAGACCTAGGATCAACATCTTCAACGCCTCTTATCCCCGAAGAAAATCCAGAGTAATTTTTAGCTTTGTCTTGTTCTGTTTGTCATCAAGTCTTCCTGATTTTAGTTAAGACATGTGAATTACACGGAACTTTGCTCATGTGACTGTACAACTAGAAAAAAAAAAAGAATTTATTAAATTTTCAATTTTTCCTCTAATAATTCTCTCTGGTTAATTAGTCTGTTATTGTATTAGAAAGTATGATACATCAGTCTTTGTGCAGATTTTTTTTATTTTTTATTTTGGTTTGTTCGTAGATAATCTCCATTAATAGCGATGATGATCTCTTCTCACGCGCTATTAATAGAATAATAGAACATTGGGAGTTTTCTGCACGAATTTAAAAATTTAGAGAAGTTCATTTTGAGGTTTTTAAGGATATGGAAGTTTATCAGCGCATACTAAAAATTCAAGGGAGTTAGAGTGAAATTTAACATGGAAGGGAAAAAATGACAGTACATCTTTTGTTTGTCAAGTATGGTTCTGTCTTCAACAGCAGGAATCATTCTTTATAGGATGATTAACAAATTGAGAAGATTGAGGAACGGGGCTTCCAGAATGTGGGTTTTCCACAAATGAGTCAGATGAGTGATTAGTGTCTGGCAAGATAAAACTAGCTTCTTTCTACCTTGCATGGGTCTATCCTACCAATTGCCTAGGAGAAGCACAAAAACTAGTAATAACGCCTTTTTTTTGGGTTCAATTTGTTTCTTTTTCTTGGCCACATGGTGATTTACCTGTTGAACTTGAAACACAGCTACAAGCTACCAAATAAAACAACAAATACAAAACAGGGGAATTTTCACTTAAGATGTTAGATGCATTAGTTTTGTGTTACTATTAGAAGAAAATGTTTGTTTTTAATATTGTTGACCACATTTGAGAGAGAAGAAAATGAAGTAGCTTTCTGGAATCAACATGGTTGCAGGATGAAGTAATAAGATTACTTGAGTCAGAGTCTTCTTCTTTGACCCGTTTCATATTGTGGGTTTGGAGTGGATCTAGATACTCTGGTTTACTTTGTATGGTCCTGTCATCTATCACCTACTTTCTTATGGAGGTTCTTTCCAATATTTTTTCTGGTAAGTTCTTCAGTTCTGCTCTGTATTTTACTCTGTCAGATATTAGCTTCTACAGAATTAATTAAGTGACAAAAAAGGAGGGCAGATGAATATAGCTATTTTGGTTGCACTATCATAACTGTGCTGAAGAAATATGTATGCGTTTAATGGAAAAAAGGGATACACAGAGACCTTTTATGATTATTTCATTTGCAGTGTTGCTCAGCACTATAGTTATTCAGTAAATTTTTGTTTTTTTGGCCTGAAGTTATTCATCAATCAATCTTAAAAACACATATTTGAAATTTCCTGATATTGTTTTTCTGTATTTCTCAATCATACTGCATCAATCCTTAAAAATCTAGGTCGGCTTCTTTTATATTCTTATAGCAACAGCCTATCTCCTCCTCCTCCTCCTTCTGCATCTTTTCTATTTGCCAATAAAAAAAAAACATACTACCTCCGGTTCTAAATATAAGACAAAGTTGACTTTTTTTGGAGAGATTAAGGAAGCTAAATAAGTTACTTAATCATATCATATGTTATGTATTCTTAGATTATGTATAAGTTTATTAGTTAAACTAATTAGTTTGGAGAGAAAAATAAAAATATAAGTACTCTAAAGTAATTTAATTAGCTTCCTTAATTTCTTCAAAAAAGTCAACTTTGTTTTATAATTAGGACCGGAGGGAGTATAAAATACTCCTTCTAGTTCACAATATCGGGCAGTTTCTAGAAGCTCTATTTGGCTCAAAATATAGGGCTATGTGTGTTTATTATTTTGTTCCAATTATACCCTTCCTTCATTTATTTTTACTTCATGTAATCAAGGATGTGTTTTAAAGGAGTCAACTACTTAAATGTAAATATTTATTTCACTCAAGAGTAAATTTGAAAGACATAAAATTGGGATTAATATTCAATTTTGCCCCTAAAGTTTTCATGTAGGGGCTTTGGATATCAAAAATTTTGTTTTAGAGCAATATCGCCTTGTAAGTGTTAAAAAAGGAGTAATGTTGCCTCTGACCGTTAAAAATATTAATAGTCAACGTTAGTTTTTTAATAGTTAGGGCAAAATTGCTGCTTTTTTATCACTTTTGAGGCGATACTAATCCAAGAAAAAAATTTCCGGATGCCTACAATTCCTATGCAAACACTTTTGGAGAAAAATTGAACTTTAACCCTATAAAATTATTGAAGAGATTAAGGTTTTAAGCAACAAGTTTGTAGAGCCGCAAAATAGTTACCATTGCCCTATATTGTGGACCAAATAGAGTACCTTCTTTGGATGGGTTGGTAAAGAGAAAAGAAGGAATATCTTATCTTCATTATCAAAACTTTAGTTATTCTTTACTAGTATTCATCAAATAGTGATAATCCTTTGTAATATGAATGTTTGCAGAATAGAGAATTAGGGTAGAAGAGAATAGAATTAGAGGGTTGAGAGGAAGAAGGAGAGGAGAGGAGATAGAAGATGGGGAAAGAGTAATATGAATAGTGCGTAGTCTTATTATCAATGCAAATCTGGGAACAATAGGAATATCCTGCCAACTATATACAGGCTGTAGGGGGTGCATTAAAGTAGGGGCTCTATACTCATTAGACATGGCTAAGACCATGTTTGGCTAATGCCGCTTGTCTAATCAACTAACCACCTAACTAATTTTCAAAATGTCTTTATTTCAATATCATATCAATACCACCTCCACCCCTTCCCCCCCCGAAAAAAAAACCATCTGTGACCTCAAGGATTAGGAACTACAAAAGTAGGATATTGTTGTTGAAAAGAGTAAAGGGCCATTCAAGAGGCTTCTTCATCTGGCAAGCCCTTCCATTGGACCAATACTTCGGTAATCATCCTCTTTCCCTTAGTCCTCTGGTTCAAAATCTTCTCCGGTTACATGGCTGGAGGGAACTCTGGAAACTCAACGGGAGGATGCCTGAGCCTCACAGTAGGATTAGGGCATAGTTTCAATAGTGAAACATGAAAAGTAGAATGAATTCTAGATTCCGGTGGCTATTCTAGCTTACATGCTACTACCCTAATCTTCTCTATTACCTGGTAAGGCCCATAAAACCGAGGAGCTAACTTCTGAGAAGCTCTTGTTGTTGTAGATATTTGCCTATATGGCTTGAGCTTCAAGAACACCCATTGCCCCACCTAAAACTCATAATCTGTCCTATGCAAATCGTTCCTTTGCTTCATCAAGTTTGCTGCACGGTGCAAATGACGCTTCAAATGTGCTAGAACTTCTTCTCTAGCCGTGAAGCTACGATCTACCAACTCTAGCACCGAATTGTGGGGTAAATAAGGGGTATGAAGTGGAGGTTGTTGCCCATAAAGCAACTCATACGGTGTAGCTTTAGCTGCTGTGTGGTATGTTGTATTGTACCACCATTCTGCGTGTGAAATCCACTTAGCCCAATCTCTAGGCTTCTCCTGAGACATACACTGCAAATTATGTCTCTAAATACCTATTAAGCACTTCCAATTGTCCATCTGTTTGCGGGTGATAGGCAGTAGAAAGCTTTTGGTCCACACCTAACACAAAGAAACTCCTTCCAAAAACTACTAACGAAGAGGGAGTCACGATCACTCACAATTTCAGCTAGGGCACCATGAATTTGGAAACCTGATCCATAAAACGTTGTGCCAGGGTAGATGCTGAAAATGGGTGAGCAAGAGGTATAAAATGGGTGTACTTGCTTATTCGGTCGATGACTACCCATATGGTATCCTTTCCTTGTGACTTGGGAAAATCTTCAATGAAGCCCATAGCAATCGATTCCCGCACCCTACTAGGTCTAGGTAGAGGCTGTAACAATCCCGGAGAAGCTAGTTTCATACTTACACCTAGAGCATGTGTCACACCTCTTGACATACTCCACAACATCATTCATTAACTTTTTCCACCAAAAGAGACGTTTAATATGTTCATAGGTAGCTTGGATCCCCAAATGGCCTCCTTGAGGGCTTGAATGGAGCCAATCGAGAATTTGCAACCGAAGTGGAGCTACTTTGTCTACAACCGATTTACCCTTCCTTCGTAAAAGAGTACCATCCCAAGTAAAGTGACTTCATACTCCCTCATGTTGTTGCACCTTTTCAAGTAGAGAGTGAGTGAAGTCATAGACATGCCAACTATCCTTCACTTGTTGCAACAACTACGGTGATGTAGTGCTCTGATACCACTGATAATCCTTTGTAATATGAATGTTTGCAGAATAGAGAATTAGGGTAGAAGTGATGTGGACCCAATAGGAACCTGCCCGAGAAAACCTAGAAATTACAGAAAGGTTAGCAAAACGCGGAAACCGATAAATGATAAACAAGAAAAAAATAGTGATCTTGAAACAGGGATCCCAATAGATACTTGTTCCAAAAAACACTGGGCATATGAAACCCAGCACCGAGAGGAAACATGGCCCAAGAACTCCAAGTATAAACACAAGAGTCGATCAAGCTCTTGCGCCATTCAGTATTCTATCAAGAATACATAACCAACAAGTATGAATACTTGTTAAAAGAAATTATTATACATAACTCCATAACTGAACTTCTTCTTAAAACAACATACATAGAAGGGATATTTATAACTCAATAAAGTGACTCAAACTAGAACTCTTGATTCACTAGGACTCTTCTAAAAATGTTATTGTAATCTTAACAACCCAAAAGGATAATGACAGACAATGATGGATATGGTTAAGGATAAATGAATATATTAAGGATATTTTAATTAGATTATTTGAATAATCTGATTGGGTGAATGGGTTTAACAAATAATGGATTATTTAATGAAGGATATTAGGAATATTATATATGAAAAGGATATTAGATTATTTAAAATAATCTACTCCTTCCGGTCCTAATTATAAGACAAAGTTGACTTGTTTGGAGAAATTAAGGAAGCCAATTAAATTACTTTAAAGTATTTTTATTTTTATTTTTTTCTCCAAACTAATTAATTTGACTAATAAACTAATATATAATCTAAAGATACTAAAAATATAAATGCTCTAAAGTAATTTAATTGGTTTCCTTAATTTCTCCTAAAAAATCAACTCTGTCTTATAATTAGGACCGGAGGGAGTAATATATAAATGGATTAGGCTCAATGGATAAAAAAAGGGATATTTTAAAATGGAAGACAATCTGATTATTTAAAATAATATAATTTATGAATGGATAAGGTTGAATGGATATCAAAGATATTTTATAATGGGGTAAATCATATCATGTATGACAATCTGATTACAGATGTAGAATCAGATCATAAAAACAATCTGATTTTTGAAGATAATATTATAGGCTTTTAAATTAAAATAATAATAACCTAATAATAATAAAAAAAAGTCCTAATATGCCTTTAATAATTAAACGGTACATAAAACACTAATTAATGACTTTTGGCTCATGGCCTTATTAAAAAAAACGAAAATTACAAAATAAATAGAAAAAAATTACTTAAATAGACTCTAGCTGAATTGATCTTCAAGTAATAGTTTCTCGACTAAACTCCTGCAAATTGACTGAATTTCCCTTCAGGTTTACATCAAGAAGAGAATAGAATTAGAGGGTTGAGAGGAAGAATCAAAGGAGAGTAGAGAGATAGAAGATAGGGAAAGAGTAATCTGAATAGTGCGTAGTCTTATTATCAGTACAAATCTGGGAACAATAGGAATATCCTGCCAGCTATACATAGGCAGTAGGGGGTGCATTAAAGTAGAGGCTTTGTAGTCTTTAGACACGGCTATGACCATGTTTGGCTAATGCCGCTCCTAAACGGCTAATGCCGCTAATGGTTAATGCTGCTTGTCTAATCAACTAGCCACGTAACTAACTTTCAAAATGTCTTTATTATAATATCATATCAGATAGCTATGCTGATTGAGTATTGCACTGTCATTTACTGAGGTTTGGCAAGAATAAGGATCCTTCCCCTTTTGGAAAGACCTGCACTGACCTTTTCTTCTTCAACATTTCAACTGTAAGGATAGCAGTAATCAGGAGTATGTGTCTACATAAAATTTATACAAGGTCATATTTCTTAATTGTCTCATATAAAATTTAAATAGGGGAGGTTGGTGCAAATTTTAAACCAAGAGGGCAGGTGAATGTAGTTTTAGCAAGCCTCAAGGAAAGTAAGCCTAATCTACTCATGCTATTTACATTCCCGGGAAGTTTCATGCTGTGTGTCAGTTCTGTCAATTTTTTTGACATGTTTTTCCAACTTCAAGATTTGCTATTATCATGATATAATCACTTCTCTTGTCTGTTCACTATTTTAATTTTTTTAAATAAATTTTGATTTGGCAGTTCAGGGAATTCCTTTATTTGAGGCTGCTTTTACAAGATGTACAGTTATATTGGTACTGTCATATATATGGTTGAGAAGGGGTGAACAGCCACTTTTTGCAACATCCCATATGAGGACTATTTTGATTTCAAGGGCCCTTGCAGGCTGTTTATCTTTATCAAGTTTTCTATATTGGTGAGCTGCTTACTAGTTTTATGAATTTTTTCTCCCAGTATTTTTTTAAGCATTTCATAGATCCTTCGGTCGATAGTATTGCCTGATTTCTTCATTGAACATCTTTTCAATACTTTTTGACAAAAGTTACTATAGTTTTAGGATTAAGGTATCATAGATTCTTTCTTGAATATTTTGAGTGTTCCGCAGATGGTGGATGGCATACCATTAAAAGCTATTGGGTTTCTACAAATACAGTTACTGCATTACTAGCCACCTAATGTATTATCCAGTAAAAAAATCCGTGGATGTTGCATTGCATTTGTATTTGTCTTGTAACTCATAAGTATGAAATGGTAAGGGTCTGAGTCCAGGATGTAATTCTGTTTTCATGCTTCTTTACAATTTAATCAGTTGCAAACTACTGTGATAACAAGAACTATATTCTTTTCAGTGTTCAGAGGTTGCCTTTCTCTCAGGCCATTGTATTAAATTTTACAACTCCTATTATGGCATCAATTATGGCAAGGCTCTTTTTGCATGAGAAGTTGAAAATTGCAGACATAGCAGGTAAAGTGTTTTAGCTCAGTTCTTTAGATCCAATGAGAATAAATATGCAGATTTCTAAATATGTAGATTTTCTGTGAAGAACTCAAAAAGTTGTAGTTTGGATGGACAATTTTTATGTGGAATAACCATTTCCTTAGTTGATTGTCATTTGATGAGGGCTTGTTTCTATACATGTTTTTGCCATTCTATATTCTTGGACTTGTTATCCGTTGGTTCAAGACATGCCCATGAATCCTTGCCCCAATTAACAACCCCAAAATTGTATTCATTAAACCTTGAAAATCTTCACTTTCTCTTTGTTTGGGGTCTGTCTATTTTCTATCTATCTTTGTGTTTTGTTTGCCATGAGGAAATGTAGCTATTATTTTCTATCTATCTTTGTGTTTTGTGTACCATGAGGAAATGTTGCTATTATCTAACTGAACAAACATAGCCGTTGTTGCAGCGGAATAAGTTGTACTAAAAATTTCTTATTAGTTTGCCACTGCTAAGAACAACCAGACACTTGGTTTAGCAATAAGATATTTAGTAATTGTTAGACGAGTCTTGGGCCTTGGCCCATATTTATGCTTAACCTAGTTTTATGTTATCTTTGTTTAGTGGTTGTTAGTTGTACATACTTTATTACTTATTATTTCCAATGTATTTACTGCTTTGTTCATTCTGTTTGTCTTTGAGAATTGGGAGTAAATCATTTATTGCTAGCTTTTGTGATCCCTATATGTACCCATCTCTTTTTCTTCCATCAGTATAGAGAAATACAGACCCTCAGTATTGATTGACTATTTCTTATCATCTTTATTTCAGGCCTCGCTTGCAGTTTCTTTGGTGTGATCTTCTTTTTCCATGAAATGTTTGCTACACAAGGTAGAGTAGTTTACATTCTAAGTCTGGTGAATACTCATTTTTCATATAATTGATGAATTTGTATATTTTTTGTTCCTTTATGTTGTAGTTGGCTTGCACAATTTAGATCTATGAATGTACTGGGTGAGTTTGAACTCACTGTTCTGTGTTTTGGATTCAGAGATCTTGCTCATTGTGAGTGTCAGTAAATGTTTCAACTCATCATATTATGCGCCTTTTCTGTATAAAAATTTTAAGAGTGAGCTATGTGCATCTTTAAAGATGGGCTCGCATTTCTTAGATTTACGAGAATGTTGAGGTAATGTTGAGGTGTACGAGTTTATCTAGTTTTAATCAAGTGCTTTTATGTTTTTATTTTATTCTAATAATGGAGAGGTATAATCTGCATTTTATTTTTTGATGCTTTCCGTAAGAACTTTAAGTTCACCTTAATTACTCTTTCTATTTTTGGAACATCAGAACAGTTAATTAAAGCTGGGGAAGAAAGTAATGCAAATTATAAAGGGAGTCATATATTTGCACTATTACTTGGTCTCGTTTCATCAATTTCTGGTGGAACCAGCTACTGCCTTAAAAGGGCTGGAGCAAAAGCTTCTGATCAGCTACTGTAAGATCACAAAGTTGTTTTCTGGTATATACCTGTCATTTTTATTTTCCTATATGTTTATACTCATGCTAACATGCAGTACTAGAAGTGGATCAGATGCGGAACCCTTTACCCCCAACCAAAAGTTAAAGTCCAAAAACATTTTGGCAAGCTTTTGACTTTATGCCTTATTTTTCTTCATTTCTAATCTAATTGTATTTCATTGCCATTTTATGGGAGGCAATGTCCTAGGATGGCCTAAAACTTGTTCCAAATTCTTTTGATTTATGGTTTACAATTATTATAGAATCTTTTAGAATATACTGTAAACTAAAGCATGGGGAAATCTCTCTTATACTGCAAATGGGTTAGGCTAGCAATGGTCCTTCTGATCAAGTCCAAGACACATGACGTGATTATCCAGGGGGAAATAAAAGCAAGACATTAAAAATATCTAATCCCTAAAAATCTGCAACGTAATGTTCTAGACAGTAAAAGAAATAATAAAGATAAAAATCTATATCATTAAACAGCATATTCGTGAGAATAATATTTCACTAAGATTTACTTAATATGGAAAGGTTAAGATTCATGCTTATGTTAGGCAACAGGAATGCTAACTTGCTAAAATGGTGGATGGGAAACAAAAGGTTACTGATTTAGGCTTTTAGGTTGTCGCCTGGATAGAAAGAATACTTCTTTGGACAAAATCCTATAGTTCATGACCATTGCTCTGTTACAGTTTTCATAGTGGAAAAAAGGGAATGAAACTTGACAAACAGGGGATCTTTTATTTCTTAGTAAGAATTGATGTATTATGATAAATTGATATTAAAAACAAATCCATGTTAATTAGCTATATTGATAACTTATCAAGATTCACTTATCTGATAACTTTGGAGTCAAACCGGGCATACATCATAATGTCCAGTATTGAAGCTTTTGGTATGCATGTTTCTGATCGTGTTCCACAGATATGCTGTCAAATTAAAACTTGTTGTGCGGCACAGCAATTGCTGTGATTCCAAATTCATGTTCTCTTCAAGATAGGGTTGGTAGAAGCACACTTGATTTTAAAATCGTTTGATGTTTTATCTACCCCTAAAGACACTAATATTCAGTGAAATTAGAGAGGACATAACATAGAAAACTATCCATGCGAGTTTCTGTGACTAATTTCATAATTCTGAGAGTTTTTAGAACTTTTGTAACCTCTGGAATTCTGCCTTTTTCCAGGGTAACTGTCCTCACATTTAGCATGCTGGCTAGCCCGTTGATGGCCATATGTACATTTTTCTTTGAGGTAAAGTCATGGTGCGTTTAAGCTACTATCTCTGGGAAATAATGCTAAGGTACTACCACCAAACCATTGGTAGTCTACACCAGGTGGATGCTGGTAATAAATATCTGGTAATGGGGGAAGAAAAGAAAAGCAAATTCCATGAAATGTCTGATGTTTTTGCCTCCATTACTATGCTAGCATTTCAAAATCATCATTCAGTCTAGCTTTATTACAATCTATTCTATAAACTTTTGTCTAGGATATAAGTTTATATTTCAACAATTCTTGAATGGCGTTTTATATATAATATATTTTTTCTCTATAAATACGTCAAATGGGTGAATAGAAGTTATTTCAGTAATCATGCAGGACAGATAGATGACTTTATGAGTTTCTAGCAGATGATTGATCATTGATGCCCAGACTAAAAATTAATTTTTATTTCAAAGTTCTAAAGCAGCTTAGTTTTGTAGAGGACCATCACCAACTTCATATCACACTTGATAAGAAAAGATAGATATAGGTGAGAAATGAACATCAAAGAATCCAGAAATGGTCGTAATTCCAATCTATGTATCCACCATTCTGATGAATACTGCACTCGCTCAGATTTTAGCCATCCTTTCTGAAAGGAATTTGGCTTTTATAGAAAGCATCTCAATAACTTTCCCACTGGACTGATGCTTGTAGATTTCTAACTACCCGATGAGTAATATGGTGCCACTGCAGGTGCAAAGGCTTGTACCTGATTAAATAATTCCTCTTAAGAATGCCAGTCACTGGCAAAAGAAAAACTTTCATTGTAATGGTCATTCATTTAGTTACGTCAGCAAAATCCTAAGCAATGGCTCTAGGTGCTACTTCTGCTGCACATCTAATTTTTATTGATCTGTGGCTGTTTATACCTACCTTTAGGATGCTTCAAATGTGGTTTGGTCTAGCCAGTTATTGTTAACATTTCATTTATTTTCACCAAAATTCTTTGCCAAGCTTAGTCTGTGTGCCATCTCTCTTATGAACTTTGTTGATTATTAAAACCTTGTCTTATTGGTGCAGGATTTTGTGCTCCCAGGATTTCAGTCAATTATACTCATGCTTACACTTAGTGTTCTTGCCTTCTTTGCTGAGGTGCTAATCTTGACTATATTATGATTTTTTTTTCAGGAACAAAATTGTAATATAGGCAGTCAGTGAGTTAGATACTAGGCTCATCTTGCTGCTTATTAATTAAGTACTGCATAGAATTTTTTGTTTCTTTGGTGATCATCAGTTAAGGGGAAGGGGGATATTAGGAGCAAAAAGAATATCCAGCACCTTGTTACTCTAATGTGTTGCACTTTCTGATCTTTTCTATTGGACAATGATATTGCTTTTGTTCTTTTTCTAATATTACCTCTGGTCTTTAATATTAGAGCTAGTTGGGGATTTGATTTGGTTTTTATTTATTGTACACATTAATAAGTTTCTATCTAAGGGTAGTTATGATGAATTATACTCTCTCCGATTCTAATTATAAAACACAGTTGACTTTTTTGAAAAAATTAAGAAAGCTAATTAAATTATTTTGGAGTATTTTTATTTTTTTCTTCAAACCAATTAGTTTGACTAATAAATTAATATATAATCTAATGATATATAACATATAATATGATCAAGCAGCTTATTTAGCTTCCTTAATTTCTCTAAAGAAAGTCAACTTTATCTTATAATTAGGACGGAGGTAGTAATATTTTAGAAAAACTAACTTGTATTTGATACAAATAACTAATATAACTAATTTCCTTAATCTAATCAAATTAGTCCACTAGCTCTTGTATTAAGGACTAGAGGTAGTATATATAACATCTGGTAACTTTTCCTTGCCACGTGTTATACCTTTAAAATATGGAAAGGTATAAAAAGAGAGAAGAGAGGGAAAGAAAGCGAGAAACAGGGAAAGGATGAGAGAACAGAGGTTTACAAGAGAGAGAACGAAAGGGAGGCAAGAGAGAAACTGAATATTGCTGTATGCATTCTCCGAGGGTACAAACACACGTCTGATTATTGTACATTGGGTGTTTACATAGGCAGGAAAATAGGTGGCTTTAATAAAGGCTAGTAACCATTTGCCTGAGTGATATGTGAAACATTATTCTTTATGGAGCTCAAACTTGTGCTTAGTGCTTACACTATGTTATGAATCCCACATCACTGAGTCTTGCATGAAAAGTGGGACTTAACTTTAGGACTTATAAAAGTGGGACTTATTTTGCCGGTTAGATTTTTATTCATAACGATAATGCTTTCATTGGGAGGCCAACACCACAGAGAGGGCTATACAACGGGGTATCTCATATCAAAAATGGTACTTACAAGAGGGGCTTCTCCTACCTAATCGACTAATAACAGATGGTGTTTCATTGTCTATTATGTTGTGAGATGACGGAGTTTCTTGTATTAAATTTGTTCCTAATATTTTTCCCTTTTTAAAGGGGGAAAAAGGAACAATGCTCGATCCTTTGCCCATATACTCTTTCTTTTTCTTCAGATATCTTTTCTTCATGTTCAGACACGATCAGCTCTTCACTGTTGAATAATCATTTGTTCATAAATCTCTTGCAGGTATTGTTAGCGCGCGGACTGCAACTTGAGAGGATTGGGAAAATTGTCAATGTCCTATACTTGGAGGTTTGTTATTTATACTGCCGGTTATCTTATTTATACTTCCTTCTCCGTGATAATTCAGAAATGTTTCCGCTTTGTTTGATCTTAGAAAATATAACTACTTCAACAGAAAACTTGCCATTTTTCTTTCCCTTCATGTCATCTCCCAACTTAGTACAGATAAGTGAGAAAGTAACTAATTTACCAAAGACTATTGCCCCATTACATGTAATTGCTTACAGTTAATGGTTGAAACCAGAATACCCATAATCACATTAAACATTTCCCATCGATATAATGCACAAATATTATGCAAGTTTTGATCCTCTGCAATGGTATTGTGATGTTGTAAGAGTGGTACGAGAGATTGGAGTGTATAAGACCCATTTCATTTATTTATACACATCCAATTTTTTCTCTCTACTGCCTCTTTCTTTCAGCGCTACATGCTATAAATTATTTATTATAGAGGATCTGGACTGATGTTATGCTAGGGGAGCTTGTTTTATCATGTCAGTCCTCTGTTTATGAAATAGAGTTTGCCGGGAAGCAATACGGCATTTCATAATAGAAATCTTACATGATGAATAAATAGGACCAGAAAGCTCCAAAAATTGTATATTATATTACCTTCGATAGGAGCTAATTAGGGATTAGATTTGAGCCTAACTAAATATAAGACTTTTCAGTTCACTTTGACTTCCAAATTTATAATTTTTTTCATAAAGTATTTCTATTGATCCACATATTAAAGAGTTTATATTCAAAGGTAATCATAATGAAAAAGGTATTTTAGGAAAACCAATTTGTATTTGTTACAAATAACTAATATAACTAATTTCATTAATCTATACAAATTAGTCAACTATTTTTTATATCAAGGAGCATGCATAGTATATAGGATCGGAGATAGTATTCATTAGCTCTGCATGTGAACTATGTATCTATCTCGGTCCTTAAGCAGTTACGGCTTGCTTGCCTTGTTATTTCCTTGGATTGAGACTTGAAAATCTATTGTGGTGAAATTATCAGCGCCTTTTTTATTTCAGGTTGAATTATCACAATTGTGGAAGCTTGCTTTTTCAGGAGTGGCTCCATCTTTCGGTCAGGTTATTGGATTTTTACTTGTTATTGCTTCTGTATGCTGTACTTTGTATTTGGGACCCGATAAAGAGTTGGAATAATATATTTAACCATGCTGCTGTCATTTGTTGTTTTGGATTTGGATCCTCTAAATTTGATGGTGACCTTGGATAAATTTCACTAAATTTTGAAAGAGGAAAATGTAACCAGGGAAAAAAACTTTCTTGCACAGAACAAAATTTAGATCAAGTTGTTTATATCTTAGTTAATTTACAAATACTAACTAGTTTATATTTTAAGAGCATACGTAAAAATTTACAAGCATTCATTCGTGAATTTACATGCATATGTACATATCTTAGCAACTAAATAGAAGGGGGGAAAAGTTTTTTTTTTTTTTTGCCAACGAAGGGGGGAAAAGTCAGATAGGAGAACGGAGCTTAATAAATATAAGCAATTTGATATAAATTTTGTACTTTTCCGCCTCCCCTAACAAAAATAGAAAATTTACTCAATTTTATCCAACTCCACTAAATCCAAATCTGTTGTGTTCAATTAATTTTATAGTCACTGTTCATTTTATTTATTTAAAGGATTATTGTTAATATAATTATTATTATTATTCCAAAAAAATTTATTGATAAGAGAACGTAGCTTAATAGATATAAGCAATTGAATATAAATTTTATACTTTTCCGCCTCCCCCAACAAAAATAGAAAATTTACTCAATTTTATCCAACTCCACTAAATCCAAATATGTTGCGTTCAATTAATTTTATGGTCACTGTTCATTTTATTTATTTAAAGGATTATTGTTAATATAGTTATTATTATTATTCCAAAAAAATTTATAGATAAGAGAACGTAGCTTAATAGATATAAGCAATTTGATATAAATTTTATACTTTTCCGCCTCTCCCAATAAAAATATAAAATTTACTCAATTATATCGAACTCCACTAAATCCAAATCTGTTGCGTTCAATTAATTGTATGGTCAATGTTCATTTTATTTATTTAAAGGATTATTCTTAATATAGTTATTATTATTATTCCAAAAAAATTTATAGATATAAATTGAGTTGATTTAAAAAAGATTACTAGATTAATATTATTGTTGATCTTTACAGTTTTATTAAATTATAGTTTTGATCTCTGTGTTTTCAAACTGTTGATTTTGGTCTCTATAATTTTATAAAAAATTGGTAAAAAATTGTTTAAAGTATAAGGGTTAGTTGTTAAAATCAAACCAAAATTTTATAAAACTATAGGAACTCAAATCAAAATTCAATTAAATTATAAGGACTAATAATATTATTAATCCTACCTTATTTGTTATGTTACTGAGGGGTTGAACCCTTTATATTATAATCCCTAGTCCCTTTGATCTTTTTTATAAAAAATTTATTAAAATTAGTTAAAAGTAATAAATATGTAAGAAATAATTTTTTGTTTAAAGTATGATTTTATTTATAAGGTCTAAATAAGAGAGAATTAATGGTGGGAAAACGATGATAGAGAATGTATATGTAAAGGATGGGGAGAGAGATTATAATTAATTGGGGGAAATAAGAAAAAATGTATTTAACTTTGGAACAATCTCAAATGAAATTTTATAAAAAGGATCAAATCAATTAAAAAATTAGGATCTAATAAAGGATTGAAGGGAGTATTAATATTCCATGCTACTCTTATTACATAAATTAATGCAATAATTTACCTGGGCATCATCTATATTAAATGTATAAATCATATCTTCGACGTGATTTTTTTTTTTTAAAAAACAACCTATAAATATGCGTTTTGAAATTACGCTTGTAACATGATTTCAAACATTCTCTTTTGATTTTATTTAAGCTTAAATATAAAAAAACCTCATCGAACCTTGAACTTTCATATTTTGATTATTGACTCCCTGCCGTTAAAAATGGCACCCAATGATATGTCTAAAAAAAAGTAGTTTATTGCTATTTTTCTACCCAAAAATAGATAAGTCTTATGGATACTCCGGGTAATATTGTTCATTGCCAAATTTGCACATTCGCCTTTAATTTTACATAGAATTTTATATAAATAAGTCTAAAATATTTACTTCCTCATCAATCTAGCTCTGGTTTAGCTCTGGTTTGACTTCTATTTGACTCACTAACCCTTGACCCACTGTTCCGACCGGTTCAATATCTGATCCGGTTTTTAGTACCTTATTTCCAACACAATTAAGATATTGAAGTATTCTTTCTTGTTTCTATATTAAAAATATTTTTTTACCCATTTTCATTTTAAAAAGAAAAGCAAATTTTTGAAAAATTTATAGGATATTGTAAAGATCATAATATGTATGTTAGATTTTTATTGGGTATTGTTCGTCATTAAACTAATTAACTATTTATAAATCAAATTTCATCAATTGAATTTCACTTCTTTAAAGTCTTAAACTGCAAACCTAAATTAAATTCAATTATTTTTTAAGAAAATATCTTCAAGTAATTTTAGTTTCTCCGTTTTAATTTCATTTTTTATTATAAAATTTTGAGTGAAATACATTAACTACCCCTCTATTTTACCTGAATTATAGAAACTTCCCTTCTATTTTGGAAACCTATATAAATATTCCTTAAAATTAAAATACATGTTGTACAAACCTCCTTTGTATTTTAGAAATTTCATTTCCATCCACCCAACCTTTAGTAGACCATTAAGTTTGACTCTTAAACTTGGATTTTGATCAAAATACCCACATCTAACAACCAAAAAATTTTATACAACCAAAAAATTTATAATAGATATAAATTCAAAATTTTTAATATATTATAAAATTTATTAATTTTTATTATCTTATAAAATTTATAATTTTTATTTTTCATCACTTTTATTAAAAATTATTTATTTAGATTTCTTTTAAATAGTTAAAAATAGTTTTAAAATATATTATATTTTATCATAGAGTATGAATGGAATAAGTTTGATTGTCGGAGAGATTATGTAAATTATTTAAATTTATAATTTATAATTTTTGAACAATTGTTTTTGCTAAAACATCTATAAGCACATTCAGTGTGTATATATTTATTAAAAGGGTTAATCAAATTTTCAAACAAGTTTTTATATCTATATTAACTAAATTAATTAAAATTGTGTCCCAATATAATTAAAAATATTAAATAAATATATTGATAAAATTATGGAAAATAAAAAATGAAAACTCTTAAATTATTCATAACAATTTTAACCAAAAATATATATTTAGTATCATGAAGGGTAAATTAGTAAATAAAATTTATTTTGATAAAAAAATTAATTAAAAAATATTTTTTTATAATATTCTTAACGGTATTAAGATTTTGGATTTAAGTGTATGTTTTCAAAATAAAGGAGAGGTCGATGTAATTAAGACAATATGCAAAGGACGTTAAAATATTTAACTCTAAATTTTTTTGAACCTTTTCTGCTTTTCGGGATAAATATATGAATAACACATCTCTTAATTGATATTTTCTTATTGAAGAATTTTCTGTTATTTGAATACTCATCAAATAAGCCATGGGAATACTAACAAGCAAAATATCAAAGAAAAATAACATAGCAGATAGAGAAAAGAGTAAGAGGAACTCTCTATTATAAAAATCAAAGTACACTCACAAATACAATAACTTTGCATTTAAATTTTTATAACCAAGGTGTCAATTTATTCACATCAAGACGTTTCTTAAATTCCAGAAAAAAATAATTATATACTCTTGTATCAGTGATTTCTTTACAGAAAATTGTAGTATTTTATGTTAATCAAAATCCCTAAACAATATTAGTATATTAATATAATCAATAACAAATAGAATATGAAATAAGGCTATCGGATGAGATGTGAATCGGGGAGTGGCAAAGGATATGGAAACTTCCTATTCCTCGACTTTGTAGATTGTTCCTGTTGCTGTGTGCTTGAGGAATGCTCTTAACTAATTGGTAGAGCCCTGCGTGGAATGCCAAGTTCGGAGGACTGCCCAATGCATCATTATGCGGAAATAAAATTCTCCCGGCAAGCATAAGCGTCCGTTTTCTTTTGTTGAGAATATGCTCAGTAAATGGATTGACGGGAACATACGGCAATCTTGCTAGCGAAGATCATATTGGAAAAGGAAATAGCCTTTGTGTAGAGTTGTGGGCAGTTCTCGGGCTTGAAACGTGGCTGGGAATTTCAATGGAGGTGGGTTGTTATTGAGACTGACTAGTGAAGTTGTGGATCTTGTCACCTCATGTTGGACTGAAGACCATGGTTTTTCTTTGGATGCAAAAAGTTCAAAATTTGCATGTCACTCTTTTTTGCATCCATGGTGAGGAGTGAGGAAAGGAAAAATTTATATTGAAGCAATCCACTGATGGTTGGTTTTTTCTTGTAACATCTGCATATCATTTTCTTTAGCTGGTACCCATTAGTAGGTAGATAGTATTTGGAAGAAACTATGGAGATGGCAAGCCGCGAAGAAGATAAGATCTTTCATGCTGTTTATGCATGCAAGACTCTTACAACAAAATTGAGATTCTAGATAGGCATGGCAGAATCAGCCAATTGTCCATTTGGTTGTCAACTGGAGGAAGACTCCATACACTTGATAATAGATTGTGTGAACGAGAGGCAACGACCGCAGTCAATGGTTTCACCTAATGTGTGGGAGAAGTTCTTATCTGCCCAATGAATGGATGGGGTTATACGGAACTTGAGAAATGAAGTAGGGAAGAACTTGATCACCAAGAAAATTTCTTGGACAATCCTTTTAGATATATTTGCTGGGATATTTGGGTAGCTAGTTGCAACAAACTTTTTGATGCAAATCAGAAAAATGTACAAACTAATGCAAACTCTAGTCTGTTTAGAGTGTGTTTTGACCATGACCTGTTGAATAATTGTTGTTTCAATAACAACATATACACTAAAACCCAAGAGAATCATATCATGAATTATGACTTTGTTAAGCTATAGGTAGATGGTTTTGTCCTCCATGATGGAAGGAGTGGTTGTGGAGATGCCATTTGTGGTGAGGAGGCTAGTTGGATATGTTGTTACAATTAGAGCTAGTAAATCGGGCCGAGCCGGTCGAGTCAGTCCGTTTAGGCTTGAGCCCGTCAAGGGCCGAGTTTATGATTTAAAGAGAAAAAATGGAAGCGGGCCTAAAAAAACCGGCCTAAACCGTTTAGAGTTTTAAAAAAAAAACGAAGTGAACAGTGTAGCTACTAATTGGGAAAAGAAGAGAAAAGAAAGAAAGTTGACCAACTCCACTACTCCTGCTCCAAACTGCGTCTGTAACTCTCTCTCTCTCACTCACTCTCTACTAGAGCCGGGAAAACGGGCCGAACCCGTCGGGCCGGCCCTTTTAGGCCCTGGCTCTTCAAGGGCCGGGCTTGCAAATTGTAGCCTGAAAAGGAAGTCGGGTCTGAAAGGGCCAACCCTGTAGGGCCTCGGGCTTAAAAGGGCCGGCCCTTTAAGCCCGTTTATCTTTTATTTTTTTTGCTTGGAAATTGAACCATGTTACATTTTTGAATTGCCTTATTGATCTATATGTCACTCTGTTCTCATATTGTATAGAGTATGATTTTTGAGTATATTGTTTTGTCTAATTGAATCATATTGTGATTTTTGAGTATTTTGTTTTGCCTATTTAGAATAAAATCATATTATATACTGTTCTCCCTGATGGAGTATGATTTTTGATGGAGGTTGTGATTATTTGACTACTTGAACTTACTACTCAAAGTGAAACACAATCAAATATCCTTGAAATTGATGATAGTGGCGAAAAAGGTGAAAATGATAGTTGTCATACTCATGTTGCTTAAATGTTAGAATATTTAGCTTCTTGCCTTTTTATACTTTGGCTTTTGAATGAGTTATTTATGGACATGATTTTACCTTTGATTATACATTAGTAACTGTGTTTGTTTGTTGCAAGAGACGTGTTATTTAAATCTTAATGTTGACAACATTTATGTATTAAATTAGAACTTTAATCATTGTTATTTACTAATTATATCTCTCTGGGGAAAATACGCAGGAAAAATAGTTAAATATTGTGAAAAGGACTTCCCGGCCCTGCGGGCCAACCCTGGCCCTGATGCTCTCGGGCCGGGCTTTGAAAAACTGCAATTTTCCTGACCCTGAGCCCTTTAGGGTCGGCCCTGTTAGGCCCTGGCCCGTCAAGGACCGGCCCTGATTCTCAGCTCTACTCTCTACCTCTCACTCTCTCACATCACATTCGCTTAGTCTTTAGAAGTCAGAAGACCAAGCTCTTCTCAGCCACTAGACTGACGCTCGTCGCCACTCACACCATCGACGTCGAGGCGAGACACACTGAGAGGCGACGCCATCATGACTACGCGATGGACCCCTACCCCGACGAAGGACGAGCAATGCCGACGGCCAAACGTGGAAGCGAACCGCTGCCACACTTGCTCGGAATCCACACTGCTCACTCCTCAAACCTCAGATCCGGTCCTCCAGCCCCTCCTCTGCTCTCTCGTCTTGACTATCGGTGGCAGTGCTCTTAATCTCTGATCTATGTCTAGCTCTAAATCTCTGCTTTTGTGCTTTTGTTTAGTACTACTACTAATTAATCTATTAATCTAGTCTTCTAGTGATCTTTCTTGTGCTTTTGGTAGTGTGATTATGTGAATCTGATGTTTGGTTATTTGAATGTTTGATATTGATTTGTTAATTTTGATAATACCACGATATCAAATATGTTTTAATTTTCTGCACAAGAATAATTTTTGTTTTGGACGCTTTTCTCTATGGCTCTGTCATTGCACTGAAGCTGTGGCCTTTATTCACCAATTGGATTGGAATTATTTATTGCTACACCTGCAATTTCAACAGACAAGGCATGTTTGTTTGGGTGTTACGATTGCTTATAAGTTGCTTTTTACATAAATCGAGATACAACTTCTCTCACATGCTTACTTCGTATACCGTAAATCACTATTGAAAAGCTATTTATAAGCAATCGAATCGCTAAAACAAACATGACTATTACGTAGGCTACTTATAAGCAATCGAATCGCTAAAGTTAGCCAGGCATTGATGAATAAGTCTTTTTAAAATCCTATTCCAAAAATACATGTTTTATTTTTGTGTTTTACCTTTCATTTGGTTTTTGTCTCCTCAATTTCAAATTTAAAACGTTATACGTAAAAAAATAAAAAATATTATTATAATGTATTTCATTTTTTAAACAAATGAGCACACACAATAAAAATTACCATACACCTGATGGAGGTTATTTCTATATATGAATTAAAATAACGAAATCACTTATATGTTATCCTGAACAGGGGAACTTGTTGGTGTGGCTCTTGCAAAAATATAAGCATTGGGAGTGCCTTCTGGTGATTGTAGTGCAATATGTTGTGGGCGGTTTGTACAAAACTATGGTGAGAATTCAGCATTTGAAACATTGAACCAAGTTTTATGCATTACATCTATTTATAACTATATAGATAATGCATGGCTGCGCTTTTGCATGTAGCCCAAATATAACTTCATTCCGTGATGCAACAAGGGTTTCTTTGGGCCTCAATTGAAATAGATGATGGCTTTGCTGAATACTGAAGATAAATTTGTACTTCTGTTATTGGAACTGAAAGGTACATGTATTGTTAGTGATCTTTGTGGTATTATTTATTGTAAAAGTCGAAGCTATTATCCCCACGCAACACACAAAGGTATGCTGCGTGAGTACAATGTACTAAATTAGCATCACAATCATGCATTAAGCTAATAGCTAAGATTTTGGTATCTAAAACAAGAAAAACATATCAAACAAACATCAACGAGAGCAAAAACTTGATAAAATTAAAAAATGATATTATGTATAATGTATCAATCATATTACAAACTTGCTAAGGATCAATACAGCTTAGAATCATAAGGTCGTCCATGCAACACACGGGATACACGTCTAGTTTACAATATAACTCAAATTTCCTTCTTAGTTGACAAATATATAGAAAAAACATTGCATCAACAGAAAAAAGTTAACACAACACTACTATAGAATTGAGATATAACCACCCCCAAGGACATCCCAAATTGAAAATTGGGTGGTTAAAAAAGGAGGCGGTGGCATTTAATTTTCGTAATTATATATATGCAGGGGAACCTTTAGGCGTCCCAAATTTGAATTTGGGACGTCTAAAGTGCTTCCTGGCGCGAAATATAAATTTCATAAATTTCTTTAGCGCCTGGAGCTGGGTTAATTTGGGACGCCTAAAGTCATCTTTAGGCGTCCCAAATGCCATTTGGGCGTCCCCTACCCGCATGTCAGACACTTGTCTGACATGCGTCTTCTCATCTATCACACCTCCTCTCCTCACATCCTCTCAACAACAACTTTACTCTTCTTCCTCCTCTCCCCACCACTACTACAAAAAGGGGCTTTAACCTCCCAAATTTGGCACCTTTAATATCCCAAAACGGGGGGACGTATATACTGGGGGCGTAGTAAGTTGAAACAAAAGACGTCCCAAATGATAGGGACGCCCAAAGTCTAACTTTAGGCATCCCAAATTACAATTTGGGACGTCTAAAGTCCCACACTGGGGGACTTTAGGCGTCCCAAATTGTAATTTTGAGGTTTGGAAGAATTAAAAACAAAACGAGTTTCATATTAACAAAACAATTTTAAGTTGAGTTCTTCCAAAAATAAAATTGTTTTATTGAAAATATTTAGATAAAAATCATTTAATGAATATTGGGGTTATGGTTTTCTTTTTAAGTTTTGGCTTGAATTATTCTTCATAATTCGTTTGGAATTAATACAAGAATTTCTTTAATTTAAATAAATCATATTTTATTTTATTATATATACTAATTAATGGTGCAGGAACAAGACTAATGAAATGGGGTGGTGCCACTATGTGTGTATGGATAAATCTCCATTGGCTTATAAAAGCTAGATTTCCCTAAAACTGAACAACAGGGATTTCTATTATACACAAGTAAATTTATATTTAAACAAGAAAATAAACCATTCCCAAATAAATGCAATTTAAGCAATATAACCACACCAAACACATCAGGCTAATATCAACTATCTCAATATAAGCAATATATAATAAACCAACCAGCCTAATATCAATATATAAACAAAAAAAAATGAAGAAAATAAACCAACCTACCTGATCAGGGAGGGCGCCCACTAGCTAGTATGTTGGAGAGGTAGAGAAGACGTTGGAGATCCACGATGGTGTGCACAACAATGGAAGGACGGAGGTGGAGGAGAGAGCAAAAATCTACCCACTGTGGAGGAGGTGAAGTTGCAGCAGTGACGGTTGCGTGCGTTGAAGAAACAAAGAAACAAAGAGGAAGAAGAAGGGAGGAGGGAGGAGTTGAACAAGGGCCGACGGTGGAGGAGAGAGCTTGAACAAGGGAGGAGGGAGGAGTTGAAGAAAAAAATAGAGGAGGGCCGACGGTGGGTGCGTGGGGAGGAGAGGAGGAAGAAGAGTAAAGTTGAGAGGATGTAAGGAGAGGAGGTGTGATAGATGAAGACGCATGTCAGACAAGTGTCTGACATGCGCAGGGGACGCCTTTAGGCGTCCCAAATGCCATTTGGGACGCCTAAAGTCTTCGTTTAGGCGTCCCAAATGGATTTGGGACGCCTAAACGAAGACTTTAGGCGTCCTAAATGTCATTTGGGACGCCTAAACCCAGATCCAGGCGCTAAAAAAAATTTATGAAATTTATATTTCGCGCCATGAAGCACTTTAGACGTCCCAAATTCAAATTTGGGACGCCTAAAGGTTCCCCTACATATATATAATTACGAAAATGCCACCGCCTCCCTTTTTAACCACCCAATTTTTAATTTGGGACGTCTTTGGGGATGGTTATATCTCAATTCTGTAGTAGTGCACCCACCATCGGCCCTCCTCTGTTTTTTTTCTTCAACTCCTCCCTCCTCCCTTGTTCAAGCTCTCTCCTCCACCGTCGGCCCTTGTTCAACTCCTCCCTCCTCCCTTCTTCTTCCTCTTTGTTTCTTTGTTTCTTCAACGCACGCAACCGACCCTGCTGCAACTTCACCTCCTCTACAGTGGGCATATTTTTGCTCTTTCCTCCACCTCCGTCCTTCCATTGTTGTGCACACCACCGTGGATCTCCAACGTCTTCTCTACCTCTCCAACATACTAGCTAGTGGGCGCCCCTGATTAGGTTGGTTTATTTTCTTCGTTTTTTTTGTAACAGAATGGTATATTTTGTTTTTGAAATATAAATTTACTTGAAATGGTTGAGATTGTGCTTATATATTGCTTATATTGAGATAGTTGATATTAGCCGGATGTGTTTGGTGTGGTTATATTGCTTACATTGCATTTATTCGGGAATGGTTTATTTTCTTGTTTAAATATAAATTTACTTGTGTATAATAGAAATTCCTGTTGTTCAGTTTTAGGGAAATCTAGCTTTTATAAGCCAATAGAGATTTATCCATACACACGTAGTGGCACCACCCCATTTCATTGGTCTTGTTCCTGCACCATTAATTAGTATATATAATAAAATAAAATATGATTTATTTAAATTAAAGAAATTCTTGTATTCCAAACGAATTATGAAGAATAATTCAAGCCAAAACTTAAAAAGAAAACCATAACCCCAATATTCATTAAATGATTTTTATCTAAATATTTTCAATAAAACAATTTTATTTTTGGAAGAACTCAACTTAAAATTGTTTTGTTAATATGAAACTCGCTTTGTTTTTAATTCTTCCAAACCTCAAAATAATTCTTTAATTTAATCTTATTGTATTTATTTTATTATACATTAATTTTATATACATATACTTATTAAAAAAATAAGTTACATAGCACTGAAACCCTTTTAAGAGGAGAGATGAGGCTAGGAGGGGGCAATAAAGTTATAAGCCCATATTTTAAAATCCTAAATTGGGTTGATAACTTAATTAGGCAATCCCATCATATGTCGTTGAGAATTGTACTAAACGTGTGAATGTTATTGGTAATGCCTTAGGTGGTAACAAAATGGATCATAGTTGGATGAATGCTTTGAGAACTAGTGAAGAATATGAGAAAGGGGTGGACGAATTTATTGAATTCGCTAAAAAGAATGCTCCTGCAAGAAATGGGAAGTATTTTTGTCCTTGTGTCAATTGTTTGAATGAGAGTAGACGGGATGTTGATGTCATAAAGGATCACCTACTTTGTGATGGAATAAATCTGCGATACACAAGGTGGATATGGCATGGTGAGGAAGTAACTGATTGTCCGTCACACAAAAAGGAAGCTGTGGATGTCATAGATGAAGATAGAATGGAGAGAATGATTAACGATGTTGAGGCAGAATCCCTTACGCAGTCGTAGGAGTATGACAGCCTGCGGAGTGATGCAGAGACACCATTGTACAGAGGTAGTAAGTACACGCGGCTGACAGGAACATTACATTTGGTTAACTTAAAGGCAACTTGTGGGTGAACCGATAGTAGTTTCACATTGCTACTTGAACTATTGTGTGATATGTTTCCGGAGGATAATGTACTTCCAAATTGTATGTATGAGGCCAAGAAAATCCTGTCTACAATGGGTATGGAGTATAAAAAGATACATGCTTGCCCTAATGACTGCGTACTGTACAGAAATGAGTACGGAGGTTTTAGTGAGTGTTCTAAGTGTAAAACTGCACGATACAAAGTGAAAAAAGATGGTGGTTGCGGTGATGTGACAAGTAAAAGGCAACCTTTAAAGGTTATGTGGTATCTTCCAATAATACCACGTTTTAAACGTTTGTTTGCAAGTGCAACAAAAGCGAAGAAGTTGAGATGGCACTCTAATGAGAGAATATCTGATGGGAAATATCTTCGGCACCCAGCTGACTCTCCACAATAGCAAAAAATAGATTAAATGTTCCCTCAATTTGGCAGCGAGCCGAGAAACCTATGGCTTGGGCTTTGTACAGACAGCATCAATCCGTATAGAACTCTTACTAGCACACATAGTGCGTGGCCGGTTCTCCTTGTAATATACAACTTGTCTCCCTGGCTATGTATGAAACGTAAGTACATGATGCTATCTATGATGATTTATGGACCAAAACAGCCAGGGAACGATATTGATGTCTATTTGGCGCCTTTGATTGAGAACTTGAAGAAGTTGTGGGAGGAAGGCGTAGATGTGTTTGATGCTTATAAGAAGGAGTCTTTCAAGCTACGTGCAATGATTTTCACAACGATAAATGACTTCCCTGCGTACGGAAACTTATCAGGGTACAGCGTGAAGGGTCACAAAGCATGCCCAATATGTGAAGCAGACACACACTTCCAACAACTAAAGCATGGAAGAAAAACTGTCTACCTTGGCCACAGGAGGTTTCTTCATCGGTTCCACCCGTATCGTAGGCTAAGAAAGCGGTTTAACGGCTTACCGGAGCATGGAATGGCTCCAAAGTCACTAACCGGAGAGGAAGTCTACAGTCGAGTGGAACGTATCCATGTCACTTTTGGTAAGAATCAGAGGGTTGTGGGTGAGAAGAACATATGGAAGAAGAGATCCATTTTCTTTGATATTCCATATTGGCGTTCGCTTGACGTGAGACACAGTATTGATGTGATGCATGTGGAGAAGAATGTTTGTGATAGCCTTATCAGTACGCTTTTGCACATACCAGGGAAGACTAAGGATGGGATTAATGCGAGATTAGACCTTTTCAATATGGGAATAAGAGAACAGTTACATCCACAACTAAGAGATGATGGTAGGAGGGCATACATGGAGCCAGCAGCGCATACACTATCAAAAGCAGAGAAAAGAAGTTTGTGTGGGTGTTTGCATGAAATAAAGGTGCCGTAAGGGTATTCCTCGAATGTGAGAAGGTGTGTCTCAATGGACGATTTGAAGTTAGTGGGAATGAAGTCCCATGATTATCATGTGTTGATGCAACAACTATTACCAGTAGCTATTAGAGGCATAATGAAAGATGAAGTTCGAACCACAGTGACAAGATTGTGCATTTTCTTCAATGCTATATGTAACAAAGTCATTGACACTGAAAAGTTGGATGAACTAGAAAATGAGGGTTACATTATTTTGTCACAACTAGAGATGCACTTTCCACCTTCATTTTTTGATATAATGGTGCATTTGGTAGTTCATTTGGTGAGGGAGGTAAGGCTATGCGGTCCAGTTTACCTGAGGTGGATGTACCCTTTCGAGCGATACATGAAGATCTTAAAAGGGTATTCTAAAAATCCTTATCGACCGGAAGCCTCAATAGTAGAAAGATATGTAGTTGAGGAGGCTATGGAGTTTTGCAAAGATTATATGTCAGGGAAGAAGGAACAATCTCGGCATGAAGAAGGGAGAAGCAAGGGAACACGAGGACTGAAAGTGAAGAATGTTCCTCGTGAAGAGGTGTTGCAAGCCCACTTGTATATCTTGAATAATATGGAAGAAGTTCAACCTTACATAAATGAACACAGAAACACTTTAAAGAACAAGAATCCAAGGAAGAATGACATGCAGATTGCTATTGAGCAAAACTAGACATTCATGCAGTGGTTTGAGGAAAAGGTTTTGCACGAGATCGGTGTGTCTGAGAAAATCGAGTGGCTAGCTTGGGGGCCTTCATTTCAGGTCATTACTTGGACCGGTTATGATATAAATGGCTATTTTTTCTATACCAAAGAGCAAGATGACAAAAGTACCATGCAAAATAGTAGGGTCATGGTAGAAGCTGAATCTATGCACTTTTCCAGTTCGAGAGACAAAAACCCCATATTAGCGTCTATGGCCTATTATGGAGTTATAGAAGAAATATGGGAGATGACATACAACAAGTTCAAAGTTGCTTTATTTAAATGTAAGTGGGTTAGCAATAATGCCGTGGTAATAGATAAACAATTTGGATTTGTCTCAGTCGATCTTCGAAGAGTTGGCTATAGAAACGAGCCCTTCATTTTAGCAAGCCAGGCGAAACAAGTGTTTTATGTCACCGATCCTGCTAGCAAAAACATGTCCATTGTCCTTAAAAGTAAAAAACAAAAGTATGGTGATCCGACCTTCAACCTTGATGACACACCACCTTTCACAACAACTACACCTCGAACAAATGAAGTAGAATTGGTAGACGATGACGAATATGCTGTAAGAAATGACCATGGTGAAGGACTATGGGAAACAATATAGAGTAAGACCTTAATTTATAAACAAGAACTGTGTTTTTTCTGTTTTACTTCCCGCTTAGTATATTTCATTTTCATTGCAATTTACTTACGTTTCTGATGTCGTTTTTGTGTTAACAGGAATATGGACAACTCTAGTGATGACGAGAGGCGTAGAGATGACGAAAGCTCTAGTAATGACGAAAGGCCTAGAGTTGAACCCCCTGCAAGAAGGAGGGTTAGAGGCTGTACAAAGATGGGAGCATTTGTTGCACGTCATGAACATCAACAGGAGAGGCTGCATATAGACTTCGATGACAATCTGAATCCAGTTGGTCCTGAGGAAGACCACTTCATTTGCTACGTAGGACTTTTGGCTCGAAGCAAAGTGCGCATTACCTACGATAATTGGAGATTGGTTCCCCAAAAACGAAAAACATGATTTGGCAGCAACTTTTGGTATGTAAGTTTTGATGCATTGTAGCTTTGTTCTTATTGTTTGAAATATAATAATCTTATGTTTTACTTTGCAGCAAACATACGATGTCCCAAACACCATGGAGATGTATAGGTACTGGATGGATGAGGTTTGTGTACGATGGAAAGGTTTCAAGAACAAGTTAACAGCGCATTACATTCAAGGGGCCCTTAGGGGTAAGGATCTATGTGCACAATATACGTATTTGTCTCCAAAGGACTGGAGGTTGTTTGCAGCATCACGAGCAGATCCTGAGTTTTTGGTAAGATTTCTATCATCATGATATATAACTTGTAATTTTCATATACTTTATATTGTTGATTTATTTTTTGTTGTTTTTCATTCATAGAAATTAAGTGCAGCAAATGCCCAGAGGCAAGCAGAAAATAAATATCAACATTTCATGTCTCGCGATGGATATCGGAAGCTTGAGCGGCAAATGATGGCAGAAGAGTTAGAGAAAATGAAGGAAGCAGCGGAATTTGATCCTAGCGTTATTATCCAGCCACCGGCACCTCCTCCACGTCACAAAAAATGGAAAGCAGGGAGGATTAAGGCTGGGAAGTATATAAATCCGATTGTTGCTGAGGTTGCTGCGAGGATTGTAAGTAGTTATACCATAAGTACCTAATTTTTTACATATCGCGAGTGGTTTCGATACATTTACGATAAACTGCATGCTACAGGATGACCTGGACGAGCAGAGTAGCCAAGGTTCATTCAATCCAAGTAGACGAATGGACAACTTGTCAACGGCTATTAGGAAGGCAGATGACCTTGGTCGTGTTCGAGGAGAGACACGGGGAGTTAGTGCCGCGAGGTATTTTGGACGAGACCCATGTTATTCGTCACAAGCTGGACCTAGTAAGGACGTTGTGGCCAAGATTCGAGAGGAGCTCGAACGAGAGATCGAGGCCAACCTTCGCGACAAGCTCCGACAAAAGCTGTTGCCAAAGCTTCAACTTGAAATGGCAAAGATGTTTGAAGCACAAAGGGCAAGGGACGAGCATAGAACTCAGGAATCCCCGGCCTTCAATAGCACCAGAGGAAGTTACAACCCTCTGGAGCAACCACTTGGCGACCCTTCTCCCACTCCAGTGTCGGGAGACCCTTGCACCCTCTATTTGGATGATCCACTATTGCGTGTTGTTGCTGATGCTCTCGTTCACACTCGTGCTACCACCCACCATAATCAGCAAATTCTGGAGGATTTTCGTAGGGTGAATGTGATGAGTGTTAGAAAGGGGGAAGAAGGTACAGCCATCCCTGTTCTTGATCCAGAGGTTGGCACGTTAGGT
Source organism: Inga leiocalycina (assembly GCA_963242795.1). Lineage (NCBI taxonomy): Eukaryota > Viridiplantae > Streptophyta > Magnoliopsida > Fabales > Fabaceae > Inga > Inga leiocalycina. The sequence goes on from OY725326.1 coordinate 69,100,110, forward strand.
CAAGCGATTGGATCTTTCATCCTTTGACCTCGCAATCTTATTGGTTCAGACGCAACACCTCCAATGGTAGGAATTACCTTACTGTTACTGAAAATCTGTTGGCATCCTAATAACAATTTGTTTTTTGATGTTCTAAAAGGATGACGAAGCTACGAGCAAATGGCCCTACTTAGCACGGCTGCAACAGATCTACAAGGGCATTAAACAGATTGACTTGAAGATGCCTCCAGGGATTGTGGGCCAAGTGGAGTATCCCTACACGATTGACAATACAGATCTCAAGCAGTTTATCAGGTTGGAGGAGATAGATGCAGGCTGGGTCAATTTTGCAGTCCGGTAAGTTTTTTTTCAATTTTCCCATAGAATTCATTTAGTGGTTTTTTGTTTTCATACATTCAATAATTGATTCCTTATTTTAATTCTATTATAGCACCTTCCATGATCTCTGCACAAACATAGAAAGACGTGATTGGTATGGATTCTTATGTCCTGCGAATAGGACATGGGATACTTGTACTGTGGCGCATAGGACTCACTATGTTTGCTACGCAATGGCACAAACCAAACTTTGTTGTTATCTAGCACCCATTGTCCAACGGTTCGTATTTACATTTTGTCAATTTAAGAAGTTTAATAAATAATTTTCTTCTCACTCATCTAACTTCATTTTAATGTGTACATGTTGTTAAAGTTACCACTGGAGTTTGTGTTATATGTCCCTGCCGCAACGTAGTCTATTGGTTTGATCCCTTGAGTAAAAAGCCAGACAGAGATACAAAATCCATCTTCGACACGTAAGTTATTCTGTTTGTATTTCATTGACAACAAAAATAAATGAATGGTTCTAATTTCTATTCATTTTGCTTTTCATGATAGTGCTTGTCAAACATATAGAATCCTAGGTGGGTCACGCGAGGGTACAGTTGTTAAAAAGCCAAAGTGGTTTTATCCCATAGTAAGTACATTCGATTCTACCTAATTGTTTCATTGATGGTCCTTTTAGACATACCTTTATTGATTTTAACAACCAATTGCATCCCTTTGATTTAAAGTGCCCTCGGCAACCAGGCAACACTGAATGCGGATATTATGTTATACTTTATATGTATAACATAACTCAAAGTGGAATTACTAGCGATTTTGAAAAGGTAATCGCTTCTTCATTCTCAAATGATAATATTTTTGGTGTTCTAATCGAAATGCTAATTAATTCATTTGCTTGAGATTCATTTCATCAAAGCTTACTTTCTAATTTTCAGATTTTTGATAATGAAGATGCCTACCTACGTGAAGACCTTGATTTGATCAGAGATCTTTTGGCTGGACATCTTCTTCAACATATAGAGCAGTAAACTTTTTATTTTATATCAGTTTGTACTTGTGTGATGACAGCGTTTTGACACTTTCTGGTTGTTTTTTGTTGATATATATAGTAGTAGGTTGTATGAAAGGTTATTGTATCTATATGTAGTAAAGATTGTAGTGCTGGATGTCCTTACCAGTTTGTAAGAGACAGTGTGGTTTATGAATCCATCTTCTATTCTGTTTCTGCACTTTGAATTCGTTGGGTAATACAGAATGTAAATTATGGTATAAAAAAAAACCTAACTTTTAAACGTCCCAAATTAAGAATTGGGAGGTCTAAAGTCCCCCAGGGTGGGACTTTAGACGTCCCAAATTAAAGTTTGGGACGCCTAAAGTCCCCCAGCGTGGGACTTTAGGCGTCCCAAATTGTAATTTGGGACGTCTAAAGTCTAACTTTACACGTCCCTATCATTTGGGACGTCTTTTGTTTCAACTTACTACGCCCCCAGGATATACGTCCCCCTGTTTTGGGACGTTAAAGATGCCAAATTTGGGAGGTTAAAGCCCCTTTTTTGTAGTAGTGCAAGCTAGTCTAGTAGCACTAAAGAAAAAACCTTGCACGAATGGGGAAAAAACAAGTTAATAATTAAGTGCTCGTTTGGAATAACTTATTTTTGGGCAATAAATGCTTATAAATCGTGATTCACGGTATACGAGGTAAGTATGTGAGAGGAGTTTTATCTCGGCTTGCATAATAATGACTTATTGTCCAAATATAAGCTCAACCAAACACATACTAAAGCTAGTCTAGTAGCACAGTGACCAAAGTGATTTTGAATGTGTCCCAGATAGGACTGGAATGGTTTCACACTACGTCTCATGTCAAGAACATATCTTACGAACACGATCTAGTCCAGCAGCACAAAGACCAAATAATTAGGGACTACGGAAAAATATGATATTCAAAGAAAACAAATTACACATTCTTGCCTCACTCTATAATTCATGACATACAATTATCTTAGTTGTTAAAAAAGAGTTTTAGGTAAAAAAAAAAGTATTTATGATTAAAAAAAATCCATGTTTTAGACCGCTTATCGCAATAGCTGGTCTAAAAGTGGACAATTGTTTTCAATTAAATGTCCATTTTTTAGACTAGCCGGATTTTCTAGACTGGTGCGCCAAATAAGATGAAGTTAACTTTTTTTTGAAAAGATTAAGGAAGTTAATTAAATTATTTTAGAGTATTTATATTTATATTTTTTTCTCCAAATTAATTATTTTGACTAATAAACTAATATATAATCTAAAAATACATAACATATGATATGATTAAGTAACTTATTTAGCTTCCTTCATTTCTTCAAAAAAAATCAACTCTGTCTTATATTTAAGATCGGAAGGAGTACCAAACTTTTTTATCCACACCAGTCCTAAAACGGCCGTTTTAATGGGAATTAAAAACCATTTTTCTACTTGATATGAACTATGGGCTAAGATAAAGGAAATTATTCAGTGGGGGGGGGGGAGAAAAATAAATTCTAAAAATTAAAAAGAAATTAATTAGTTACCTCGTTTTTAATCAAAGAAATCACAGTTCAAGTCATTAGCACCGAGCAAAAAGTACCTGACACCCTTGTAGATCTGATATGAAACAAAATGAAAAGGAGAAAAAGAAAATCACAAGGTATTAAAGATGAATTAGAATATTAGGCCAACAATCCTAGTTAGATAGAGTGAAAAGAATGAGAGATTGAGGTGTAGAAATTCGCTGTGACAGGACAAAGCATGTATTGTAGACTTACCGTTTTGCTAAGCACAACACCAAAACCCAAAGAACTCAATCATGTGCCAGAAAGAAGGAGAAATATGAGCAAGAACCAAACTCAGCAGCAATATATATGCTCCTACATGAGTCTGTTTAATAGTATTTTTTTAATTTTTAATTTTAATTTGAGATTTGCATTAAAGTCTACTCAGACTTGTGATGAAGCATTTGGATATCAAATGTATTTTTTATTGGTACATATCACGAAGCTCTTCAGACATCAAATCAGAAAGCCATAATCATATTGTTGTCTCTTTCACTTATTTTAGGTGTGTGCTGTTACTACAAGCTATTTTCTTTTCTCGAGCAATCCCATTTTACCCATTTTCATGTATGATAGATATTTTGCAAACTTAAGTTTGAATCCCACTGAAAGAAGAAATTTGAATCTGAAGAAGACAACCACGAAGCTGATCAGACTCAGAGTCACATGCGTAGTTTATCCTTACGCGGCCATTGGTCCAAGACCATTGCACTGCAAAAGATTTATATAAATAAAGGGTTAAGATACATCTAAAACTCTAAATTATTTGTTTAGGTGCATATAGTGTTTTAAAAGTATTTTATGGTACATTCAGCACCATAAAGTATTTTTCTTATGCATCCCGTACTCCAAAATAATTTTTTTTAGGTGTGTCCAGTACTCTAAATTGATGCATCAAATACCTTAAAATATTTTTTCATGTGTATCAAATGTTCTAAATTACTTAAATTATTAAGTGTAAAATTGCATTAAAAAAATACTTTAGAGTGATAAATCCATCTAGAAAAATACTTCAAGTGTCCGATGTATAACAAAATGCTTTAAAGTATACTACAAAAAACGTGATTTAGTAGTGGTTAAAAATGATTATTAGTAGTGGTTTTAACCGTTATAAGAAACATTAATAGCGGTTTATAAAACCGCTACTAAATCGTATGTTGCAAGCGGATTTTTAGCGGTTATATAAAACTGCTACTCAAGAAAAATAACTGCTACTTTATTTAAACCGTTTAAACTAACCGCTACAACATCGCCAATAGCCGTAAACTTTTTCTAGGATATTTGTAGGGGTTATATAACCGCTACAAATATAAAAAAGAAAATTTTCAAGGCGGAAAAAGAAAAATGATTTTTTTTTTTTTGCTCTTTTGTAACGGTTTATGAACCGCTACTAAATGCAATTTCCTATAATTAGTAGCGGTTATAAAACCGCTACTAATTTCATCAAAATTCAAAATTCGCGCAAAAAAATTAATTTTGGTTTGAAAAAGGCGCTTTAATTAGTAGCGGTTTAATAACCGCTACAAAAATTAAGAAAACTTTTTTAAAAAATACAATCATTTGTTTCAGTTTTTTTATATTAAATTAAATAGTTTATTTTTTAGTAGTTTAACTAATTTAATTAGCTTATTATTCAATAGTTTAGCTCATTTATAAATTAAAAGGAATAATTTAATTTTTTTGGATAATTATTAAAATTGTATTGATAATATTATTAAGGATACGTAGGTAATAAGTAACTATTATATTGTCTACTATAATGTAATTATATATGAAAAATAGATAAAAATGAGATAAAACTCTGAAATATTTGGAAAAAAAATGGTGAGAATAAATTTTATGAAGGAAAGAAGTATTGAAATAAAAAATTAAAAAACTTGTTACCATATTTGATCGTATTGTTAAACTCCTCAACTTATACAAAAAAATTTGTAAATGAGAGAAAATGAAAGAAGGGTAAGGTGAAAAGAAATGGGGGCGTGTTTGAAATGAGTTGTGGTAAGGGTATTTATAGGGATCCGCGTAGTATTTATAGTGTTTAATGTATCTATTTTGTAGCGTTTTTTTTTAAAATATTTTTTTCCATTTTTTTTAAAGACAAAAACATAATTTGAATTTGATCATTCATCATCGCCATCCCTATATAAATTATGTAGAAAAATTATTGTTAGTGATATATTATTAAATTTAAAAAATTTAATTTAAATGATGTGAATTTAAAACAACGCACCGCAATAGAGGTAAATTGTCATTGCCTTCAAGGAAGTAGTTATCAAAATTAGCTGGCTGAAATGGCTCACTCTCGTAGGCGATGTTATCGCCTTCACCCATGTCGCAAAGATCTCGTGGCTTTAAATGAACGACCATGTGCCAATCCCTGTGCTTCTCGTCCTCGACATAATAAACCTGATGTGCCTCTGAAGCAAGAATATACGGCTCATCATCTTGAAAAATACCAGTATGAATCTCCCATGAGAAATTGACTGATGTGATCTCTAAGTCGCCAGTTGTCAGTCCCCGAGAAGTAGTGGTATTTGCCCACAAACACTTGAACAGTGTCACAGTGAAACGGCCTTGATAATTAAGTTCGACCATATCAAGAAGCTTTTCATAGTAAGGGACGCCTCTGAACTGCATGTTGGCGTCACTACTGCTCGCATAACTCCTTGTCACAAATGTGCCACAAACACCCGAATTTTGAGTTTGCAATCTTTGATCCCGTGAAATCGTGCAAAACTTAAAACCATTGACATTGCATGCTGTAAATCTTTTTGCATGATCAAGAGGGCCGATTGCGAGAGCTCTGAAATATGATGAGTGTGGGTTGTGGTCATTTAGTATTCTACGCGCAAACCAGGTCGGGAATTCTCTGTGGACCTTTTTGTTAACTTCCGAGGATGTTTGTGTACGGATCCTGAGTTGACGCTTAACATGATTTCTGAATTTCCTGCAATTAATAATGGAAAGGCGATAGTGAAATGAAAGTGAAAAATGTTACGAAAAATATAGAATAACATGTGCGTGTACAATTTTTACTATATGAAAGGTTCAACTTGAGTGCAATTAATCAAGACATGTCTATGTGCTTGCAACTTTTCAGTTGCCGTTAGTTTGAAATTCTCAGTTCCTCTAACTGGTTTACCAACACGAGGGATAAATTCTCCTAATGTTGGCATAGGTTCAGGATAATCGTCAACACAAGGTGGGCGGTTGAAACCCTATCCAACCCGATGGACAACCCGCCATCCATCGGGTTGGGCATACTAGACAGGACAATACTGGGTTTGTGGTCCGGTTCAGTGTGCCTTATTTTTTTTCTTGACCTGAAAGTGAACAAAATCCAGCTTAAAAACATTAAAAAAAGGAGCATTTTTTTATCTAGACACCCAGATATATAAGGGAGAATAAGATGAGAAGCGCAGATCCATTGATTTAATTATGCATTAAAACATAAAAATATGGGCATTCAATAATAAGAAATTTGGCCCGTAAAAGAAAGTGGCAACAAAGATAAAAAAAATTAGCTTCTTCAAAATACAAGTCTCGAAGTCCGTTTCTATTAAATGAGAAGAGATCGATAAAAAAAAAAGTGAGAAGAGGGGGAGGAGGCGCCGACCTTAGACCAGTTCGCATCTTTGATAATGCCAGGAATTATGGAAGTCTTGACGCAAATCATCAGATTGGGGGTAGGAATGGAGAGGAGTGAAAAACCTTGAAGAAGAGAGGTTGAAAATGGAGGCGCCGAATTGTGGCTGAAGAAGGAAGAAGGAGGAGGTGCTGGTGTTAGGATCGGTAGGCATAGCGGAAGAAATTTAAAAATTTTCACCGATCATAATTGAGGATCTATCAATGGCGTTTAAACCAAGTTGGAAGGATTCATACCTTTTGATGATTCAGAGTTTTCACGATCTCTAGGAGCCAACATGTCAGGTCCGCTCCCTCTACCGGTATCCACACGAATGCTCTCCAACCGAGACTACGTGCTAGCGCCACTAATGTCTCCTAGGGTTTCACTTACGGCTCTCAATTCTCATGTGCGTATGAATATATCTGCTGTATCAAGTTTATAACCTATGAGGGCTATTTTCAAATTTCAAAATTAATCATCATTAATTTCAAAATTAATTAACAATTAATTATCTTGATGAGCTAATTAAATAAATTCAGTTTAAATTAAATCTGTTCAACAGTTTTAATTTAACCTATTTATTTAATCCAAATAAAGAGCTATTAGATTTAATTTATCTTCATAAATTAAATCTGAGATACTATATCTCTATCATGTTAGTTATTAAATTTAATATATCTTAATAAATTAAATTTAAGACTAACACAATATAATAATATCATATAATATATAAATATATATATATATATATAAGATATATATTTCGAAAAAATATATATCTATATAATATTATTAAATATAATAATATCATATAATATATATACATATATATATATATATAAGATATATATTTCAAAAATATATATATCTATATAATATTATTAATGAATTTTATATTATATATATATACATAAATATAAAATTCATCCACCCTAAATTAAACATTATCTCGTGTTGGGCCATTCTTGTGTGCGACCCTGTAGGCCCATATGAAGTTGGCAGTGGGCCAATAACTATACTAACCCAAAAGTCGCAAGCGGCCTCTAGTAAGACATTACGACTACCCAATTCATATGAGGATCGTTATCAAGATGCAACCTATCATATAACCATGTCACGTCCCTTTTATCACATGATATATCGATCAAGGATAAGGCATGGATAATGTCATTTTCTTGTTCTTGACCATTACTTTCTCGTTTCCTGAGTAGCCTGATAACAGAGACAGAAACTCTTTTCATCATAGTATGGCCATACATTTCTCAGACTCACTCATCGAGGGGCCCAGTAATATCTCTCTACTAATGTGAGGGACAAATTCCATCTTGATCATTCATATTCCTCTACATGAAAAACCACCAAGCCCAATCGTAGCCTTTATCATCACCTGGTCAAAAGTGACTTTTGACTAGTTCAAAGCTTAGCAACTGTCATGTAGGAATTCATGATGACCTCAGGTCTAAGGGCATTGTGACGTGGTTATACATGAGAAAAGCTTATGACTTGATCCATGTAGCTTTCTCATAGTGGGTCGGTCCAGCACCTTGTACTCTTACAAGTGCCTAAAACTTAGATTCGTATCTCCATATCTTATCAAAGTCATACTGGTCTTATTTCATCTTTGCTCCTGCATAGATGATCGACCAGGGACATTTTAGGACAATCTTTATGAATTATTCAAGGATACAATTATCACAGTTAACATGTAAATAATATGATAACAGAATGGAGAAATTTCATTAAAATAATAATGTTCAAAGTACAATGATTGGCCCTTATGGCACAATTTCCAACATCCTCCCACTTGCCCTAGGTGCAATCATTAATTTGCCTAATTCTCATTGCTCTAACATGACGCTCATGCTTTGCCTGTACAAGTGGCTTAGTAAGAGGATAAGCAACATTATCTTCTCCTGCTACTTTGCATATCTCTATATCACCTCTATCATTGATTTCTCTAATAAGATGAAATCGCTTGAGTATATGCTTGGTCATTTGATGTGACCTAGTCTCCTTTGCCTGTGTAATAGCACCGCTATTGTCACAGAACAAATCTATTGGATTTGAGATGGTAGGTACCACCCCTAGTTTAGTAATGAACTTTCTGATCCAAACGGCTTCTTTAGCTGTATCTGATGCTGCTATATACTCAGCTTTTGTTGCAGAATCTGTTATAGTGCTCTGGTTAGAGCTCTTCCAGCTTACTGCTCCACTATTCAGGAGGAATACATATCCAGATTGTGATTTAAGGTTGTCTTGGTCATTTTGGAAACTTGCATCTGTGTAACCGGTTACGCAGAGCTCATCATCCAATCCTCCATAGACCAAAAATAAGTCCTTAGTCTTTCTTAAGTACTTTAGGATATTCTTGACGGCAGTCCAATGACCCTCACTAGGATCTTGTTGGTATCTGCTGGTCATACTTAAGGCAAACAAGACATCCGGTTGAGTACATAACATGGCATACATGATGGATCTAATGGCCGAGGCATATGGAACCTTACTCATGCGTTCTCGCTGATCAGGTGTACTAGGACACAGATCCTTGTTAAGATAGGTGCCATGAGACATGGGCATGTAACCCCTTTTTGAATCATGCATATTGAACATATGCAGTATCTTGTCTATGTATGTGCTCTGACCTAGGCCTATTAGTCTTTTGGATCTATCCCTATATATCCTAATCCCTAGGATATAGGTGGCTTCACCCAAGTCTTTCATTGCAAAGGACTTTCCTAACCAAGACTTGACACTCTGCAAGGTAGGAATATCATTCCCAATGAGTAGGATGTCATCTACATAAAGCACTAGAAATACAACTATGCTCCCACTAACCTTCTTGTAAACACAAGGTTTATCGATGTTTTGAATGAATCCAAACTCTTTGACTACTTCATCAAAACGATGATTCCAGCTCTAAGATGCTTGCTTCAATCCATAAATGGATCTTTGAAGCTTGCAAATTTTACCAGAGTCCTCTAGACGCACAAAACCTTCAGGTTATGTCATGTACACATCCTCAAGTAGCTTTCCATTAAGGAAGGCTATTTTGACATCCATATACCATATTTCATAGTCATAATATGCTACAATGGCAAGAAGGATTCTGATTGATTTGGCTATTGCAACTGGGAAAAAGGTTTCATCATAGTCTACACCATGAGTTTGAGTGAATCCTTTTGCAACCAGTCGTGCCTTGAAGACATTTACATTGCCATCCATGTCAGTTTTCTCCTTGAAAACCCATTTGCACCCAATGGTTTTTACACCTTCAGGTGGATTGACTAAGGTCCATACCTGATTGTCGTACATGGATTACATTTCAGACTTCATGGCATTTAGCCATTTCTCAGAGTTTGTTCCCACTGTGGCTTCTTGATAGGTGGTGGGCTCATTTTGCTCAATGAGCAACACATCACAGCCTTTAGTAATCAAAAATCCATATCTCTGAGGCTGATGCCGTGTCCTATCAGATCTTCATGGACCTTGTGTTACTTGAGGAGGCTCAGCAACTTGTTGTGAGTCTTCTCTAATTTCCATCTGTGGTTCTGTACCATCTTGTGGCTCTCAAATTTCTTTGAGATGTACGTCGCTCCCACTAGTTGGTTTAGAGACAAACTCTCTTTCTAGAAACTTGCCATTTCGAATAACAAACACTTTGTTATCGGTGGGATTGTAGACATAGTATCCTTTCGTTTCTTTAGGATACCCCACGAAAAGGCACTTTATGGATCTGGGGGCTAATTTATTAGAGGCTTGTTGCTTAACATATATCTCACATCCCCAGATTTTGAGAAAAGATAAATTTGGTTTCTTTCCAGTCCATATCTCATATGATGTCTTTTCAATTGCCTTAGATGGAACACGATTTATTGTGAACGCAACAGTCTCTAGGGCATGTCCCCAAAAGGATGGTGGAAGATATGTTTGACTCATCATGGATCGAACCATATCTAATAGTGTTCGATTCCTCCGTTCAGAAATGCCATTCCATTGTGGTGTTCCTGGAGGAGTCAATTGTGAGATTATCCCACAACTCCTAAGATAGTCAATGAATTCTTGGCTGAAATATTCACCACCTCAATCAGATCGAAGTTCTTTAATTGTTTTACCAAGTTGGTTTTGTACCTCATTTTGGAATATTTTGAACATTTCAAAAGATTCAGATTTATGTTTCATTAGATAGATATAGCCATATCTACTAAAGTCATCTATAAATGTAATGAAGTAGACATAAACTCCTCTGGCAACTATATTTAATGGTCCATATACATCTGTATGTATGAGGCCTAATAATTCAGTAGCCCTCTCACTGTGCCCAGTAAAAGGTGCCTTAGTCATCTTTCCTAATAAGCAAGATTTGCATGTATCATATGATTCAAAATCAAATGAGTTTAGAAATCCATCTTGATGGAGTTTAGAAATGCGTTTCTCATTTATGTGGCCTAGACGACAATGCCATAGGTAGGTCGGATTCAAATCGTTTGATTTTATCCTCTTAGTAGTTAGGTTATAGATATTCCCATTATTAGGATGTTCCAAATTTAATATATAATGACCAACATGCAAATCACCATTAACATAGAAAATGTCATTACGATAAATAGAACATTTACCATTCCTAGTAATGGAAGTATAACCTTCCTTATCCAAATAAGAAAGAGAAACAATGTTACTACTCAAAGCAGGAACATAATAGCAATTGTTTAAAACTAACAAAAGCCTACTGGGCATAACTAATTCATAAGTGCCTACGGCTAAAGCATCAACTCTTGCTCTGTTTCCAACTAGTAGGTCTACCTCGCCCTTCTTCAGCTTTCTACTGTCCTTTAGACCCTGCACATTTGTACAAATGTGAGAACTACATGCAGTATTTAATACCCATGTAAAGAAAGTAGAAAAATGAATGTCTATAACATAAATACCTGAAGCGATAGCGTTGCTATCCTTCTTGTTCTTTTTCAGATCTTGCAGGTAGAGTTTTCAATTCCTCTTCCAATGACTGGGTTTGTAACACCCCAATTTTCAATTAAAGGCTAATGGTAATTATTGAGGATAATTATCGAATTAAAGTGGAATAATTATGGGTTTGGTGGCTATATTAATTAATATGCCATAAGAGTTGGAAAATTGAAAGAATGGAATTATTGGCATAAGTTGGTAATTAATGGGAAATTAATTACTAACTAAGAGAAAAATGAGAAGTGTGATCAAATGGCTAATGGATGGATTAGAGAGATTAATTGGTGACTAAGTGTGTGAGAGCCAATGAGGAGTGGACACATGGCAAGCCCACATGTGAAGGGATTGGGAGAAAAGTCAAAGGGAATATTTAAATGCATTTCTCTTTCCTCTCTTCCCTCTTGTGCGCTGGAAAACTGAAATGGAGGGAGAATAATCATTTTTCACTTTCTTCACTCCACCTCCATCCCTCATCTCTCTCATTCTCTCTCTTCTCTCCTTGGGTGACGCCATTGTTGCAGAAAATAGAAGAAGAGCTTGCAAAAAGGTAAGGAAAATGGCTTCTATTGCTCAAACTTCCTTCTTTAATGTTGATCCTTGAATGAAGAGCTTCATTTTGATGGTTGTAATGTGTTCATTGGTGTTAGTTTGTGACCTCAGGAGATTGTGAAAGTTGAAGAATCAAGAAATCTCTTTGGCAAAGTAAAAGAGGTGAGTGTTATCTCCCTTTTGATATATATATATATATATATATATTGTGGTTGTTGGTGAGCATTGATTTTTCTGGAATTTTCTGCCCTATTTTCGAAAATTAGGGTCTTAGTGAGTTTGGCATATTGTGATCATGGAAATGGTATATTGTGATGTCTTTTGGACAAATGGATTGGTTTGAATCATTAAAAGTAAAGTTTGGGATCTTTGTGATAGCTTTGGTGCATTGGGCAAAACAGGGCATGTGATTGGGTGGTGATTTTGGTCATTTTGAGGTTACCATTGTGTTCCTTGAGTGATTTTGTGTGGGAATAAGCTTGGTTATTAATTTTGGAGTTATTGAACACTTTGGTAGAAAATTGGAAATCTGTTTGGGTTAAGCTCTGTTTTGCGCAGTAATTTTGTATGAGCGTTTTGAATGACCAAATGGTATTGGAAAATTCTGAAACTTTTCAGTCTTAAATTTCACATCCCAAGCTTCAAAATGGACATATATTTTGTGTCATTTCATTGAGTATCCTGTGAGATATGGTTGTCCAAAGTTTGGGATTGGAACAGAACTCTGTTTTGGAGTAGTGTGTAGTTTTTGGTGATTCTGTATTTGTGTAGTGATTTCCAGTGATGGGCTATATTTTTCCTTGAAAGAGGACTCATATACCTTTCATTTGACTTTATAATCACTCCGTTTAGATTTTTCTACAATTAGTTATGGTTTTTCGAAGTTCAGCCATGAGTCAAGAAATTTCTTGGCCGCGGCCCAAACCTTTCTGGCCTGATTCGGGCCGCGGCGCATGAGTGGCTGGCCGCAGCCCATGGCCTTCTGACCATATTTGGGCCGCAGCCCAAGGAAGGGCTGGCCACGGCCTACCCCTGTGTTCCAGCACTTTGTGTTTTCGAAAGGTGACCTTCAACCTTTTGTTTCCCAACCTTTTAGGGCTTTCATTAGAGACATTTGTGGCTTCTTAAGAGTCCTAAATGATAACCAACTTAGTGTATTATGGATATAAGTAATTGGAAAAGAGATTGATCAATTGTCCATAATTTGGTATAGGATTTGATATCTGCCGAACGCGTGAGCCCACTGTGCCAAAGATTGTCAGGAAAGATACAGGTAGCGACTCCTCTCTTATACTTTGTGTAAATGTATTGTATGTTTGTCCGTCATGCATTGAGTCAATGTTACTGCAGCTGTTGCCTTGTGATTCCTTGTGCATTGAGATGATTTGAGATGCTTTATGGTGCTTTGTACTTCGTGTTGCTGCTACATAGTGTTCACCGCGAAAGCGGGCATAGTGCATTGTGATTACAGCCCTGAGTGCTGTCGTATGTGGCGTGAGCCAGAGATCATTGTGAAGCTGCTGAACATGATAAACATACATGCTTTGTGTTTATATATTGTATGAGTGTCTTGTTGCTACTGGGATTCTTTAGAATCTCACTCTTTCCATATGACTAACCTTTTCAGACAGGGCAAGTGGCTCGAAGGAGAAGCGACCAACCCGGAGTGGTTAGGACCTCTTAGGGACAACCAGGATTTTGGGATTGTTGGTTATCTATTGTAGGTTTGGGATTACTGTATATAAATTGTTCATAGTGAATTTTGGATATGTAATCCCCATTTGGGAGAATAGTAAACCCATTTGATATATAGAGTAACCCGGGGGTTTGCTGGGCTTTTAGTTTCCGCACTCTAATATTTCTTATGTGATTTGATTTTTCAAGTAGTTATATCCGTACGTGAATGTGAGACCCGGAATTATTATGTTTTGAATTGATTTTGAAATACCTCAACCCAAGTTGAGGGATTATAAATTGTTAATTTCATTTTATTGGTCTCTATTTCACTTAAATTTTGAAATCCGGATGTGATTACCATGAGGGGGTTACAGGGTTTATTGTAGAAGTAGTAGACTCCTTCCTTTGGAGGCTTTGCCTTCTTGGGTGCAGGCTTGGTTTCGGGCTTGTTTGACTCTTTGGTCTTACCACCTGAGCCATTACCCTTCTATTTGCCCTTACCTTTCTTTTTCATACCTTTTCCTTTCTGAACCATCAAAACTGTGCTAGGCTTTTTCTTAATGCTTTGCTCAGCAGTTTTGAGGATCCGATGCAGCTCAGAAATTGATTTCTCCATGTTGTTCATGTTGTAGTTCATAACAAACTGGTCATAACTCTCCGAGAGTAAGTTGAGGATCAAATCCGTAGCTAACTCCTGGCTCATGGGAAATCCAAGCTTCTCAAGGTGATCAATATAGCCTTTCATCTTTAACACATGAGTACTAACTGATGCACCTTCAGCCATTTTGCAGGAATGTCAGGCCTTTGTGGTCTCATACCTTTCTTGACTTTCCTGTTGCTGGAACATTTCCTTGAGATGTACAATCATCTCATGAGCCTCCATGAGTTCCATATCTCTTTGGAGCTCTGGAACCATAGTGGCAAGCATCAGGCAACCTCCATCCACAGAGTCATCCTTATGCTTTGTGTAAGCATCTCTCTGAGCTCTTGGAGCATTGGCTGCAGGCTCCTCAGGAATGGGTTGATCTAGGACATAAGCCTTTCTTTCCTGCTTGAGAACAATTCTCAAGTTCCTGAACCAGTCAAGAAAGTTTGTCCCATTGAGTTTGTCCTTCTCAAGGATCGATCGCAATGAAAGTATAGCAGTATTACTAGTCGACATGATTCTACAATTAAAATATGCAAAGTTAGTTAGTGATCTCCCACTAAATTAACAACCCTCAATATAATAATTAGTGGGCTAAGATCCATATTTGGCTTAAACTTAAGTCCGCTTTGGCAAGACACTTAAATTCAAGTTATTTAGGTAGGTAACCTATTTACCAATTACATCACATGTAACTCTTAGATCTTTATGGGATTTAATCATCATATGATCCGGCATGTTTAACTGCTACAATTTTACCACTACAAGTTTTGGTGGGAAATGCGCGCCATATTTCTAACGGTTTTTTATATTTAACAGTTATAAAAAATGTTGCTAATCTCTCACGCGTAGCTTGCCGCTACAAATTTGTAACGGTTTAGGTTTTAACCGCTATAAATGTTAATATTTGTAGCGGTTAATTGTAATCGCTACAATGTCACCTCTACAAAATACCATTTTTTGTAATGATATTAAATGCATTTAGAAATATACTTCATCGCGTTACATGAAAGTTAACCCCAAAATATATGTACTGCTTGACATTAATCAAAAACTGATATTTTATTATTAATACATTTCAATAATCATCACCAACATAAATATATGATCAAACCTACACCACTCAAAAAAAAAGAAAAAAGAAAACCTATTCCACTTAAGCTCCTGAGTCAAAACACTTTTCCTAAGAGGTTGGCGAACATTTATTGCATCTGTAATATATCACGTAGTAAAGTTTTCCCTTTTCATGCTGCATCCTTATGGCTGCAGATTAGAGGAAAGGTGAATCAGAGGTTAACTTACATTTTAAGGAAATGTTTTTAATTACATGTGACCATGGTTAAGGAACCTGAACCGGACCGGCCGGTTCAGACCGGAACCCGGCAAACCGGCCAATTGGCTGGTCTGGTTCAGTCACTGGGTCGTTACTGTTTCAAACTGATGCGACCTGGTGCAACCCGGAGAGAACCAGTAACGACTCGGCTGACCTACCGGGCTGTGCTGGTCGGCCGAGTTATTTTTTTCCCCTCCTAGAGTCTAAAACGACTCTGTTTTATATATATATATATATATATTTAAAACTTAAAATGGAAAACCAAAAACGGACCAGATGATGCTCAACGCCCCAACTGATTCGATCATTCCTTCTAAGTTTCGAACGCCTCTGCCCTAGTCGACGCTCGGCCGCTGTCCTCTGCCCCATTCTCGATGCTCAGCCGTTGGTGGAGTCTCAAATTTGGTGCCAAATCCTTCTCTCCGTCAGATTCCGTCCCCAAATACACTGATTAAGTTTTCGTCAGATTCTGTCCCCAAATCCTTCGCGTGTGTGTGTTCTGGTGGCATGACCTTCACTCCGTCGAAGTCTCGAATCAGTCCCCAAATCCGTTACTCCGTCGCGTATGTGTGTTCTGGTCGCCTGTAATGGTCACCGTCAGCAATTTAGGTGGTGGAGGTTGGGTCAGTTTACTTCCCCTTTTCGATTAAGTTATCGTTTTTTGCTTGCTCTTTGTATTTTGTATTTTTTGATTAGTGATTAGATTGTGTTGGTTTAGTTTGCATTCGTGATTAGATTCTGTTGGTGTTGTGTTTGTGGGATTAGATTGTGTTGGTTTGGTTTGGTTTACATTCTTTTGATTAGTGATTAGATTGTATTGTATATTCCTTGTAGCCTTACATCTACGCCTAGTGACATTCAGATTGTGCTGGTTTTACTGGTGGTAGAGAGGGAGAGACATAGCTGACAGTGTTACTGATTTGAGTGGTGGAGATTGATTTCAATTTGCTTTCTTTATTTCCTTCACCTCTATTGGATTTTTATACTGGATGCATATAAGGATTGATTGTTTTCTTAGCCACTGGTTTGATTGTTTTCTTGCTTGTGGTGGTTTAGACTGTTTTTATGTTGATTTGTAGATTGCTTGTGATCGAACTAGGTGTTTCTTGTTTACTTTCCTTTGTTGATTGAAAAGGCCCTGTTTTTGTATTTGCTTCCTTATTTGCTAATGGAGGTCAGAAGTGGTGAAGGAAGTGATAATCCCCCCTCCACTGCTACCTCTACAGAAGAGTCTAGCAACCCCCTTAACCCGAATGTCTCTAATCCCACAAAGTCAACAGGAAGTGTCAAAAAACTGATCCTGCTTGGCAATATGTGTCTGTCAAAAAGGAGGGGAGAGTTAATGTTTTTACTTGCCTCTTGTGTGCATCAAGTTACAGGGGAGGTGGAATTAATAGGTTAAAGCAACATCTAGCTGGTGTAAGTGGTCAGGTGTCTTCTTGTAAGAAAGTATCTCATGATATACGAGCTAGAATGAAAGAATCGTTGATAGAGGGTGCAAAGAAAAAACCTATTGCTAGTGACGATGTAGAAGAGATTGATGATATGGAAATTGAAGAGCCAATAGCTTCACATCCACTTAAGACATCCAATGGAGTAGTGGCACAAAGAGGAAAGCAACTGGGGTTGGGAAGCTTGACAAGTATTTTGCATCTAGAACAACCCCGGGTGCTCAACCAAGCATCAAAAGTGCTTGGGCAAGTCAAGAAGCACAACATGCTGCTAAGGTTGTTATTGCTGACTGGGCTTATGTGAATTGCATTCCGTTTAATGCATTAAATTGCCCTCTATTTCAAAAAGCCGTTGATGCTATTGCTGCCATTCATCCTGGGTTTAAAGCCCTTAGTGCTCATGAGTATAGAATTACCTTGTTGCAAGACCGTAAAAAAGAGTGTCAGTTATTGATTGATAGTTATCGAGCTAAGTGGAAAGAAAATGGTTGTACACTAATGGCTAATGGCTGGACTGACGTTCGACAACATACTTTGATTAATTTCTTAGTATATTCAATGCAAGGCATGGTGTTTGTGAAATCAGTTGATGCCTCAAATGTAGTTAAAGATGAAAAAACTTTATTTTCTTTGTTCAATGAAGTTATTGAGTGGATTGGCCCTGAGAATATAGTCTATGTGGTGACTGACAATGCCGCTAACTATGTAGCATGCGGCAGACTAATTAAAGAGAAGTATAAAATCATTTATTGGTCTCCCTGTGCAGCTCACTGTTTGAATCTTGTTTTGAAAGATATTGCTTCCATGCCTCATGTGTGTGATCTTGCAAAAAAGGCATCCAAAATCTCTATCTTTGCTTATAATCATATGGTCTTCTTATCATGGTTATGGAAAAGACTTGGTTAGAAGGAAATTGTACGTCCTGGTGCTACAAGGTTTGTCACCACATTTATTACCTTGCATAGCATTTTTTTGCACAAACATGACTTACAAGCTCTAGTTGTTGATCAGCATTTTGTGCAACACAAATTGGATAACAGTGAGCCTGGGAAAACATTTTGTGCAATCATCCTTGATAATCGGTTTTGGAACAAATGTTTTCAAATTGTCAAGATTGTTTCCCCGATTATTAAACTATTGAGGATTGTTGATTCTGATGGCAAGCCTTCCATGCCTTATGTCTATAAAGGCATGCAAAGGGCTAAAACAACAATCAAGGAGATGTTTCAGAATAAGGAGGAGTTGTACAAGCCATACACTAGCATTATTCAGGCTCGATGGGATAAACATTTAAAGAGTGAGCTTCATGTAGCAGCTTATCTTTTGAATCCTGCCTTCTTCTACAATGCAGAACTTGCTACAAGGAACAAATTAATGCAATCTTTGATCGATGTGTTAGAGGCCCATTCACATGATGCTATGGATCGTTATACCACACTGATGCAGCAAATGAGTGTCTACCGTGATCGTAAAGAATCCTTTAATAAAGTTTCATGTGAAAAAGTTGCCCAAAAACTAAATCCTTGTAAGAAAATTTAATTTTTTAATTTTAATGGACATATTAATACATATTCAATATTTCATACTATGTTTAACTGAATGTCTTTTATTTAATGTAGATGAGTGGTGGATCTACTATGGTGGTTCAACTCTGGAGTTGCAACAGATTGCTATTTGTCTACTTAGCCAAACTTCTTCTTCTTCTGGTTGTGAAAGAAACTAGAGTTTATTTGAGCGCATCCACACAAAAAGAAGAAACCGTTTGGAACATCAAAGGCTCAATGACTTGGTTTTCACAAATTACAATCTAAAGTTAAAGTATAGGTAATCTTAAAATTTATGACTTAATTTGCTTTTATAGAACTTATTTAATATGCCTTTTACTAATGTTGAACTTCTTTCATTTTGGCATTAAAGGGATACATTGGCAAAGAAGAAGGAAAGTTACGATCCGATTGATTTTGAATCAATAGATAAAGTGGACTTTTGGGTTGTTGAAGATGATCCAACTCCTGTGTTTGATAATCCAGATGTGGCACATTCTGAACTTGAAGAACTTACAAGGAATTATGAAGGTTTAATGGTTTATTAAGATTATATTCTTATATAATAGTACATAATTATGTTTTCTTCTTCACAAAACTATGAATATGAAGAATTTAATTCATTTCAATATTTTATATGTAGGTGATGAATATGTGACCATTCTTGAACTTCCATGTTTGAATGCTAATGATAATGTTGGTCCTAGTACTTTTGGTTTTCCTCCTACAGCTACACCTCCTGATGTTGCAATACCTATAGATTTGAATGCTGTTAATGAGGATTATGGAGTTAATTGATGATTAGTTAAGTATTTAAAGGATTATGGGTGGAAAAAACCTCTATTACTGTGAGTTTGTTTTGGTTATTGCTTTTGATGTTATTGGATTACAATATGATACTATGATGCTCATTAACCTCTATGGAATTTTTTTTAATCCTCAAATTGTCTGACTCCCAGGTTGACTCCGGTCTGACCCCCGGGTCAACTCCGGTCTGACCCACTGACCCTTGACTCACTGTCTAGACCGGTTCAGTGCCCGGTACGAGTTTTAATACCATGCATGTGGCAGAGACTAATCAGATTTATGGCACTCGCTGGCCATCGCAAGGCGGTTCATTTCAACTCTTCAATGAACGGGATTTCAACAGTGGCGACATAGCTGTGATTGGCTGCTGTCACCAGTTGTGACAAGAGTTATTGATGGTGGTGAAGCGACCATGATTGATGACGGTGACGTGGTAGTAGCCAGGGAAGTGATGTGCTGGCAGCCGTAGGGATGTGGCATTATCAAGCCCTCAAACTTAAAATGGAGAGTTTCCAATTTTTTAAAACAAAAAATACAAAATACTATTCAAAAACTAAAACATCTAGATATGGTTTTGGTTTCTTAATTTTTATAAATAAACACTTTTCATTTTATTTATAAGTCTATTTTGACGAAAAATTTTGGGAAAATTCCAGAAAACTACAAGCAAAAATATAAAAGGACAGAAAGGTTGGGTGAAAATCAGAAATCCCAAATCAGTTGCTCATGAGGAATCTGGCATTTCAAATGTTAGCAAAATGACCTACATGCCCTCCTAAAAAGGGGAAGCAAAGAGATGAGCAGAGAGTGACGGAGGGAGAGAAACGAAGAGACACAAGATTCAAAATGGAAAGGGAGGAGGGCGCGATGTCGGGCTGAAGGAAACAAGGACACACGAGCGCCGGCTGAGGGAAACGAGGAGACAGGAGATCGGACTTGACGGTGCGGTGGGGAACGTTGGGCGGCGCGGCGAAGGGAGATGAAGGTCCGGCGAGTGTGGGGTGTGGGAAGGCGGAGCGGCGCGGTGAGAAGAAGGGGAGGCGAATGTGGGGTGTGGGCGGCGCTGTGAGAAGAAGGCGAGGCGAGTGTGGGGGGTGGGAAGGCGGTGCCGAGCAGGACGGCGAGGCGCGGCACGGAGTGTCGCATGTTTGTTCATTATTTGAATTTTTTGTCTGGCCTGATGTACATTTTTTATTAACACCAACAACCCGTACATTAACATCATTACATTCGTTATTAACGACTTGACGTCGGTAATTAACAGCATCGAATGAACAGCTTAGGACGGCGTCATGTAAATTGGAAACACAACTTATATACGCGTAATAACATCTTTCCTTTCGTTGTTAACGACTATGCCTCGCCTATTCACATCTTCCAATAACAAGTTAGAACGACGTCACGTAGATGGGAAAACACAACTTGTGTCTGCGTAATAACATCTTTGCTTTCATTGTTAATGACTATGCCTCGTCATATAGCAAAAAAAGGGAATGATAATGTGTCAGATATATCAGTTGAGGCAGACATGTAAGTGTAAAATTTTGTAATTTTTATAGTTGTTATTTATGAAACTCTTGTTGGTTATTAACGAACTGCAGTTGTTATTCACTGCAGGGCTGATGATCTACTGGGACTGTCACAACAAACATCCACTCAGTGTCGAAGCATTGTGGAAAATGATTATGAACTAGTCAGTTATGAAAGTGTTGCTGCTTGTTTGACTGCTGAAATTGGTGGAGGATGTAATAGGCTGCCCTGTGGAGTAGAGAGTGCACCTACACCAATGCCGGAGTTGAACTGTACGAAATGGAGGGGATTACTTTCAGGAGTCATGCAGAGTTTTGCACATGCAGAAGCTTTTAAGAAGGCGTTGTACAAGTACAGCATAGCACACAAGTTTGAGTTTGAATTTGTGAGAAATAGCAAGGACAGCATTTCAGTTAAATGTAAGATTTTTGGATGTCCTTGGAGGGTAACAGCAAATGCTATTGGTAAGACCAGCTCATTACTACGGGTAACGACATTCAGAGATGAACATTTTCATAGTGCCCAAGACAATCTTCAGGTTAGTCATGGTGGAAGATCTAACTTGACATCGTCAATTATAGTTGATGAGGTGAGAAATCACATTGAGAAACGTCCAAATGATTATGTTCCCACTCAGCAATATTGTGAAGTGAAACTTTTTGATTATGCTTTTGTAAAGGTGCTGTCAACCCACTCATGGTTTTTTTGGGAGATGGGTTGTTGTCAATTGTGTACTCCAGTAGGTAGTTACTTTAATTAGTGTTTTATGTAATCCAATGTTTGTGACAAGGAAACATTATGTACTAGTCCAGAGATAATGTTCCCTTGTCATGAAATATGTCAACGTGTACAAGGGGCAGTGTGTAACTTGTTTTTGGGCTTTATATGGTTGCTGGATGTAATTATGCAGATTGTGATCTGTCAGGAATTGATACATATATAAGGGTGTTAATCAACAAAACCATGTTGTTATTATAGAGGCAAATGGTGTTTTTATGCTGGTAACATGTTTTTTTTGCAAACTTGTTCCTTCACACATCTTCTGTTGTCCGTGTGAATGGAAGATGTGAAAGGTGTTGCGTTAAGGCAACGATGTTAAAAAGTTCACGTTTCTTGTTCAGAAGATGTTAATGAACGAAATAATGTTGTTAATAGTACATATAAAGTTGTTAATAAAGAGAAGAATGATGTTATTAGGACTATAAAAGTTGTGTTTTCCCATCTACATGACGTTGTCCTAACTTGTTATTGGAAGATGTGAATAGACGAGGCATAGTCGTTAACAATGAAAGCAAAGATGTTATTACGCAGACACAAGTTGTGTTTTCCCATCTACGTGACGTCGTCCTAACTTGTTATTGGAAGATGTGAATAGGCGAGGCATAGTCATTAACAATGAAAGCAAAGATGTTATTACGCAGACACAAGTTGTGTTTTCCCATCTACGTGACGTCGTTCTAACTTGTTATTGGAAGATGTGAATAGGCGAGGCATAGTCGTTAACAGCGAAAGGAAAGATGTTATTACGCGTATATAAGTTGTGTTTCCAATTTACATGACGCCGTCCTAAGCTGTTCATTCGATGCTGTTAATTACCGACGTCAAGTCGTTAATAACGAATGTAATGATGTTAATGTACGGGTTGCTGGTGTTAATAAAAAATGTACATCAGGCCAGACAAAAAATTCAAATAATGAACAAACATGCGACACTCCGTGCCGCGCCTCGCCGTCCTGCTCGGCACCGCCTTCCCACCCCCCACACTCGCCTCGCCTTCTTCTCACAGCGCCGCCCACACTCGCCTCCCCTTCTTCTCACCGCGCCGCTCCGCCTTCCCACACCCCACACTCGCCGGACCTTCGTCTCCCTTCGCCGCGCCGCCCAACGTTCCCCACCGCACCGTCAAGTCCGATCTCCTGTCTCCTCGTTTCCCTCAGCCGGCGCTTGTGTGTCCTTGTTTCCCTCAGCCCGACATCGCGCCCTCCTCCCTTTTCGTTTTGAATCTTGTGTCTCTTCGTTTCTCTCCCTTCGTCACTCTCTGCTCGTCTCTTTGCTTCCCCTTTTTAGGAGGGCATGTAGGTCATTTTGCTAACATTTAAAATGTCAGATTCCTCATGAGCAACTGATTTGGGATTTCTGATTTTCACCCAACCTTTCTGTCCTTTTATATTTTTACTTGTAGTTTTCTGGAATTTTCCCAAAAATTTTCGTCCTTATTATAAGTTAAATTTTAAAGTAATAAATGCATTTTTTTTCTTTTTTGCTTCTATTAATTATAATAAAAAAAGAATTGTTTTATGTTGATTTTTGGAACTAATCATTGATAAGAGAATAATGGAAAAATTAACCTATAACTAATAAGTTAACTAACTCTCATAGAAATAGTATGTGAGAGTTAGTAAATTTAGTGTGTGTTTGGAAGAGCTTATTTTTGGGCAATAAGTGCTTATAATTCGTGATTCACGGTATACGAGGTAAGTATGTGAGAGGAGTTTTTTCTCGGCTTGCGTAATAAGTCCGTTTTTACTGTTGAAAAAGCTTAAACAAACACGCACTTAAACTTATAGATAAAAGCAGAGTGATATTACTACTTTTTGGTTTTGAAACATCCAACTAAAAACAAATTGCTAAACAAATTTATTATTTTTAAAAAAATAAGAAAACAAACAAGAGCTAAATATCTGCCAACTTTTTTGTTTTCGATTCATTGGGTTGCCTCCAACTATATTATTATATGCCGCCATAAAAATTAGCATCCATACAACATCTCTTTCTCAAGAATTATTTCAGTTGCTCTGTTCCATTTTGGTTACATATTCAAATAATCTCAATTATATAATGATGAATGTATATTAATATTAATGCTTGTTATATTCCCCAAAAATACAACGACTCAAAAATATGGTATCTTTTTTTTTTTTTTTTTGGCAAAAAAAATATGGTATCTTCGATCATCAGCGTCATTTGGGCTCTAAAATTATCATTTATTTATTGACAGTTTTGGACGAGGATCTACACAAAGTATAGCATTCGCAACATAACTCCAGGTCTTAGAAGTCAGAACCTTGTATAATTTATTCTATGGTTCAATTCCATCAACTCTCGTAAATCATCCCTCTATCATTAATTGCCTCAGATTTCTCCAACAATTACTTGTGTAGCAGTCTTCCACAAGTAATTGTAAGAAAAATACTTACATAGTTTCATATTTAAGGCGCCATATCAGTTGAACTCTATCCTTTTTTTTTTCTTACCAGAAAAAGTCAATTTTATTGATCACAAACAAAGGAATTACAAACACCAATAACCGAAATCAAGAAAAACACTCAAAAACCTATCAGTACAACCTAAACACACCACTAAACCAAAAGATACTAATAAAAAACATCAGATAACTAAACAAACAAACTAAACACATTACCTCCAGCTTCAAACCATATTAACCAATACCTTCTCGTTTGTACTGACCCTCCGCACCTTCCAAATCCACTCTTCCTGAATTAACTGCATCAACCATCAGAACTTCCTCCAAGAAAGCTGGTGCTGTTCCCAACCACCCATTGGGCTCCAGCTTTTTGCTAACTACAGCTGCTAAACAATCAGCAGCACAAGTCCCTTGGCAAGCTACCAAGGAAAAAACCACCTCAGGACTTCTGTCAGCTAATTCCAAGGCTTCAGAGAGGATCTGAACGCTTTGCCATTCCACACCCTCTACAGATTTATTCAGTACATGCTTAAAAAGTTCCTCACAATCCATTTCAACAACCACTCTTTGCATGCAAAATCTATTAACAACCCAAAAGAGCCTCGTTACAAGCCATGCATTCAGCTTGGTAATCAGAACAGGCTGCTACACTCCTTCCAATACCTCCTAAAAACTTGCCAGTGTTGTATCTACATATCACACCTATACCAGCACTTCCTCGCTGCTTTAGAAATGCCCCATCGCAATTAGTGTTTTTCGAAACCCTCCAGAGGAGGCTCCCAGCATATCTTCCTTTCCACCTTCATTCTTCCTCTTCTCTTCTCTTTAATGGCTGAGACGTTTTTAGCATTTCAAACCTCATTCACCAATAAGGATGCCATATTTATAACCTTCTCAGCATCCACTTTCTTACCATTAAAGACCAGCCCACACCTTCCCTTCCAAACTCCCCAGCAAATAGCAGCCATCAGCGGCCTACTCTTCTCATCAATATCTCTATTAAGCAAGAAGCTCTCTTCACTCCACTTCCTGAAACTTGAAATCTGATTTCTATCAATGCGCAAGGCTAAAGGACACCCAATCCACCACCTAGTAGCCCATGGACAAAACAGGATCATATGTTCAATTGTCTCAGGCTCTTCCCCACATACTGGACAAACTTCACACTGAGCATATTTCCTTTTGAATAATGCAGCTTTAGCTGCTACTGCATTATTGAGCAATTTCCACAAAAGCTGCTTTATTTTTGGAGGGATGTGCAAACTCCATATACACTTCCAGAGCTGTGAGGGAACCTGATATGAGCTGTTAGGTTTTTTTACTGGCCCCTTCTCCTCAATTTCCGTTAACACATGATAACAAGATTTCACATAGTACTTCCCATTCCTACACTTCAGCCAGACAGCTTCATCACTTTTGTTATTCTATCTTATCCCTACACTTCTGCCTTTTACTATTAAATCTGTCACTTTCATTTTTTTGTCTTCCTCCGAAATTGATTCACAATTCATGCTTTCATTCTCTAGGATGGGTATCCATCTATCACCCCACACCTTGATCTCTTTACCATTACCCAATTTCCAAAACAATTCCTTCTTGAGTAGCTCCCTACACTCAATGATACTCATCCAACACCATGAAGCCTTCCCTCCCTTAACAGCATCCATAAGGTTATATTTTGGAAAGTAAATTCCCTTAAGGACCCCACACCATAATTCTTTAGGCTTCTGCAACATTCTCCTTTTTAGCTCTAGTCATTATGTCCCATTTTTTCTAGTGAATCCTCCTACCTTCCTATTCATTTTGTCCCCACCAAAAATCAGCAATTAAACTATCAATCTCCTTGCAGCTTTAAGTCGAAACAGGGAACTAGACATAGAGTAAACTGGTATTAAATTCGCCACTGCTTTAATCAACACTTCTTTTCCAGTAAAGGTTAAAAGCTTTTGCTTCCACCCCAATAGTTTCTTCTTAATTTTACCCTCACAAATGTAAATGCAGCATTTTTAGATCTTCCCCATAGCAATGAAAGACCCAAATACTTCCCAGGCTCATTCATGGCTTTAATACCCAGCAACTCCTCATAGCTTCTCTATCAGCCTGTGAAGTATTTAAAGAGAAAAATATGCAAGACTTGTCTAAATTCATCCCTTGCTCAGAAGCAGTACTATACATATTTAGTTTTGCCTTCAAAACCATGCAATTCTCTTTTTGTTCTCTGAGGAAGAAGAGTGCATCATTAGCAAAAAAACAATGTTAAAGAATTGGACCTCCTTGTGATAGCCTAATCCCCTTCAAATCACCATTAATAACATGAAATTGAACCATTAATGACAGGACATTTGCAGCAATAATAAAGAGGCATGGAGATAAAGGATCTACTTGCCTCACCCCTCTTTTTGGCTTAATCTTAGCCACTTTCTTTCCTGACATCAATAGCTCAAATACAATAGAGGAAACACACTCCATAATCCATCTAACCCATGTTCTGCTAAACCCCATCTTTAACATAACCTCCACTAAAAATATCTAGTCCACTTGGTAATAATCTTTACTTAGATCCACTTTCAAAGCCAAATCTCTTCTGGTTCCTTGCTTCCTTTGCTTCAAATATCTAAACACCTCATGAGCTATAATCACATTATCCTGAATTAGCCTACCAGCCACAAATGCCCTATACTATTTGGTTATGTACTTGCTCATAAAACCTCTCATCCTTGCCGTCATTATCTTAGCAATGATTTTGTAGGATACATTGCAAAGACCTATTGGGCGAAACAAGCTAACAGATTCATGCTTATCAATCTTGGGGATTAGAGTAATATGGGTCAGATTAATTTTTCTTAGATCAATGTGACCTTCAAAAAAATCTTTAACCATATTACACCCCTCTTCCTTTATTTCACCCCAGGAGGATTGGTAGAATAAAGCAGTGAAGCCATCTGGGCCTGGCGCCTTCTTGGAATCAAGATCAAATACTGCATTCTCAATTTCTTGTTCGGTCACATGACTTGTAAGGATTCTCTATTCTTCTTCAGGGAACACACATTTCACATATTTGAGCACTTCCTCAACTTGACTGGGTTTCTTCTAAGAAAATAAGTCCTTATAATACTGCTCAAACATCCCATTAATATGCACAGAATCCTCCAACCAAGTTCCATCACAAGACTTCAATCTCAGTATGTTATTTCTTAACCTTCGCTGAATCACATTGTTATTGAAAAATCTAGTGTTTCTATCTTCAAAACTGATCCAATTCAATTTGGGTTATCGAGAAAATCTCTTCTTGATTCTATGCATCCTCAATATCTTTCAAAATCCCATGCAACTCCATTGCCTTTTCTTCAGTCTATACCCCTTCATAACATTCATCAACTTTTCTTCTAAGATTCTCAATAACCCTCTTGTTATTTGGAAAAGCTTTTTTGCTCCATTCAGTCAACCATTTTCTACATTTATCCAACCTTTTCACAAATTCATCAACCTTGTTGTCTGCCACTAATTCACATCCACTCCAACCCTCCCTCACGGTACTTAAAAACTGTTCATGATTGACAACATTGAATCTAAACAATTTTGGTACTTTTTTTAATCATAACAACAATTAACAATTATCATATGATGATTAGATCCAATGGGTTCAGAATGGAATACCTGAGCAATAGCAAAACCTTCTCTGAATAGCACATCACCAAGGCCTTTATCAATTCTTTCTCTAATGTTAGCTTCCCCAAACCTTTTATTGTTCCAAGTAAACCTTGAGCCTTTAAACTCAAGGTCAATAAGTCTGCATTCATCAAGTACATTCTGAAAATTGAGAATCCTTCCTACAGAAATAGGCCTCCCTCCTTCTTTTTCAACTTGAGAAGCCACCTCATTAAAAAGTCCAACACACAACCAAGCTCCCCTCACTCCCCTAGCCAAGGATTTCAACCTTCTCCATACTAATTCCTTATCTTCAACCTTAGGTGCTCCATATACAAATATAATGCATTCTAGTACATTAATCATAGAGGATTTTAGCTTAGTGTGGATAAGATTCCTTAACTGATACAACAGTTCCAATTCAATACCTTCACACCACCAAAGAGCCAAACCACCTGATCGTCCCCTAGGCTCCACATATAGCTCCTTCTCCAACCCACAGGCTCTTTTAATCCTTTTTAATTTCATGTTTTGTATTCCAGTTTCCATAAGAAATGTTACAGATGGTTTATACTTCTTATTACACGCTTATAGGTTCTTAACTATCAAGGCAACCCCCAAACATTGACAGTTTCATGAAATGATCTTCATGGCTCTATGGGGGTTGTTTGAGGCCAGCCACCCATGCCTTCAGCCAAACCCTCATCACCGTCATTGCATCCTCCCTTGTCTGCACTTGATCAGTCGAGATCCAATTTCCATATCATGGCTTCTCCGGATCTGCAACAGACATAAGTCTCGTCTTGTCACAATAATAGTAATTATGAGTAATCATACCAAAGTGACAGCAGCAACCCTGGAGTTTCTCATATTTGATGAAGGACCACACTTGAATTTTATCAGGTTCTGAAATTCATAATCCTTTCAACAACAGTTTCCTCAGATCCAAAACTACACTGAGTCTTAAGTAACTCCGCAGCATTCAATTATTGTATTTCAGATCCTCCACCATGACTACTTCACCAATCTGACTTCCAAAACAAACTGCATTTGAGAGATTCATTGCTTCGAGCAGTACATTATGCAATTGAATCTAAATCAGACATCTACTAAAATCACAGTCCTTAATTGACATGAATTTACACCATTCAATCAGATTCAGCAAGTTACCTTCAATCAACTAGTGTCGGCCTCTCATGATTTGATTGAACTCCATTTCATCAGAGAATTTGAAGAAGAAAGCATTCTTGTCTATCACCACCACATTCACACTAGACTGTAGATTCCATGCTTTCTTGACGATCTATTCTACCGTTGCTATACTAAATTCCTTCTCCATTTAGATCTTTCCGATCAATTCATTCTTAGAATCATCCTCATTCTAAATTGGAGGATCTTCAATTGTAACTTCATGGGAACTAACTCTGGCCGCCTCCATAACTACTACCGGAACACCACCGTCAATCACTGATCACAAACGCCACCTCTGATCCTCACCAAACCCCCAAAACCTCCCTTCCCACCAAAAGTAGTTTCGCTCAAACTCATACTCTCACGTGTCTATGCAAAGAGAACTCTCATCCTACGGGCCTAGAACGGGCCGAACCTATCTAGTTCATGAACTCTTTTTTTTGAGTTCAAATATGGAATTCATTAATTCAATAGAGATTAATCAATACACCCTAAAAGGAGAGATCTCTAAAGATTTTTCATCAACCACCGCCTACCAATAGAGGAGGTGGTGGGTGATCAAAAATGGCAAAATTATCACTACTTGTATGAGCTAACTTAACCAAAAAATTAGCCTAATGATTTTCATCTCTAGGGATATGTCTAATAAGGACATGCCAATCTCTAGACAGCCATAGCCTAATCTCATCAATGACGTCTCTAAAAGGTACATATAATCACACCCCCTAGTGAGTAAATTTACAGCTTCAATACAATCAATACAAAGCAAAATGGTTTTAAAATCTCTATTCCATCAAATTTGTAATCCTTGAATGATGGCGATAATTTCCGCAATAGCTGGTGGAACCCGAGTAAGCTTGCACGAATATCCACACACCCAGCCATCGTCTTCGCTTCTGACAATACCCGCACTTGCACTCTAACCTGAATCACGAATGGACCTGCCTGTTTGAAGTGTATAATATCCCTGTCTTCTCATCATTTGTTCTGTGTTTCCATTATTAGCTTGAGAATAGAATTTACAGTGATTACCCAACTCCATATCCCAAGTTGACCGAAAGAGACTTGGAAGAGCATTCTGGTATCCAACGTCGGCCTCTTCTCCAAATAGCTTCCTGCATCGATTCACCCATATGTCCCAGCATACATAACCGAACAAAGTTTGCCAATTGAGTTTCTTTGTGAAATCGCAACCTGTCGCATGCTTAAGGTTCCACTGAATCCATTCCGCGCCTTGCGAACTATTAAAATTATCCCACATACCTGGCTTAACTATTGAGATCCACCGCTCACGCGCATTCATACAATCTCTCAGAAGATGCATCATGTCTTCGTCTTGATCACAATGAAAGGGGCACGATGCGACCTCATCAATTCCCCTTCCAGCCCTAAGTTGTGCTGTATGAATTTTCCTGTGTGATACAATCCATATAAAGGCTTTAATCTTCTCTGGGATTTGCCATCTCCAAATCATTCTCCAGAGAGTTGTTTCCGATCTCGGGATACCTGTAGATATAAAGTGATATGCAGAACTAACAAAAAAACAATCATCAGAAAAAGGTTTCTAGAAATACTTATCTTCCCCTCTATCCTCACATGGTGGATTAGCACTAACGATTCTTTGAATGATGTCTTGTGGGAGCCAGTTACCCATCTTAGTTATATTCCATTGGCCCCACGAATCAGTAAAATCCTGAACTTTTTCATTCTGGTCCACAAACGCCTCCGTCCAGGAATTAACTCAATCAATGGACTATCCACTTGCGACCAATTGTCAGTCCAAAAAGAAGCTGAGGCTCTATTACCGTTTTTAACTCCCACCCCTCTCTGGAACTTGTCCCAAATAGAGTAAATACCCCTCCAGGTAGCAGACGCATTTCTTCTAGGCATATGACCATTCAACCGATCCCATCTATATTTCTCTCTCAGAACTTTGACCCACAGCTTGTCAGTATTAGTCAGAACCTGCCAGCAGAGTTTCATAATAAAGGCCTCATTTTGTTTACACAAGTCCCGAATCCCCAAACCCCCGTTATTTTTATGCTTTGTAATCTGGTCCCAGGATATGAGGTGCATCTTTTTCTGATCCTCCTGCTCATCCCAAAGGAATTTCCTACTCTTTCTCTCCAGATCCCCAAAAATACCTTTAGGAATCAATATTGTCTGCATTTGATAAGAAGGTAAGGCTGATAGAACAGCTTTTATAAGCGTAGTTCTCCCTGCAAAACTCAAACAACCCCTTTTCCACTTAGAGATTCATTTCATAGTTTTTTCGATCATGGGTGCAAAAGTGAGCTTGGTGGCTCTTTTGTGAAGCAATGGGATCCCCAGATATTTCCCCAAATCCACTGTTAGATTAACACCCATCTTCCAACTTAGATCAATAGCCCTGGAGAAATGAACCTTCCTTGAGAAACAAACTCTAGTCTTGTCTTTATTCATTTTCTGACCCGACATTTTACAAAAGATCTGCATACACTTCAGAATAGCCTCCACTTGACTCTCAGAGGCCTCTCCAAATAGAATTAGATCATCCGCAAAGAATAGATGAGAGATCTAAGTGCCATTTCTATAAAGCTTAATCGGTTTCTACTCTTTTCCTTCAATAGCATCTTGGATAACATGATTTAATCGCTCTATGCATAAGGTGAAAATGTATGGGGACAGGGGATCCCCTTGCCTAATACCCCAAGAAGAACTGAATCTCTCTGTGGCCTCCCCATTCCATAAGACTTGAAACGATGGGTAGTGATACATGCCATAATAATTTCACAGATTCCTTCTTCAATTCCCACACATCTAACAGTGTCATAGATAAAAGGCCATTCCAGGTGGTCATATGATTTCTCAAGGTCCACCTTAATTGCCATCTAACCCTTCCTCCCAGATTTCACCTTCATTGAGTGAATTATTTCCTGAGCAATGATAATATTATCACTACTTTGTCGCCCCGCAATAAAACTGCATTGATGCTCACCCACCATTTTGCCCATAATCTCTCGAAGGCGACGGCTTAAAATTTTGGTATTAATCTTGTAGCTAACATTGCAAAGAGATATGGGTCTGAAATCCTTAATTGTCTCCGGTTTCTCCAGCTTCGGAATAAGAACAACGTTGGTGTTGTTGATGTCTTTAATATGCTCTGGCTCCTGGAAAATATTTGTAACCAATTCAATAATGTGATCCCCAAGAGTAGACCAGTATTCTTGGTGAAACATCGCTTGCAACCCGTCTAGTCCAGGAGCTTTAAAGGCCCCAAGATCAAAAGTTGCTTCCTTGATTTCTTCCTTAGAGAGAGCAGCATGCACCTTTTCCCAATCCATAGCAGATAGGATTGGAAAGCGATGTTGCGTAGTAAAGGGACTGAAATTTAACAAGTTAGTTCTAAAAAGATCCTTGTAGTAGCTTAACGCCATGTTCTTTAAAGTAACTTGGTCAAAAATCCAATCACCCTCTTCATTCTTAAGGCCTTCAATCCGATTCCTCCTTCTCCTTATCACAGCGGCCGTGTGAAAAAACTTACTATTTTTGTCTCCCCACTTCAACCAATTACATCTGGATTTCTGGTACCACATGAGTTCTTCTTGGGCAAGCACCTTATTATATTCTTTCCATAATTCATTTTCCGTCTGAGCTAAATGTTGACTATCCCGTCTTGCTCTTGATTTCTCGACACCTTCAATCCGTTGCATAATCTTCTTTTTCCTTCCATTCAAATTACCCACTCTCTATGTATTCCATACTCGGGCCTGTGCAGAAAAATTTCCCACTTTCTCATTCCAATTTCCCTAACTCCAAGTTTGTTTAACAAGATCCCCGAAGTCTTCTTCTAGAAACCAACCCGCTTGACAACGAAAGAGAGGATTAGTTCTGTACTGGGATTGAGTTTGAGTAGTCTTAACTAGAATAGGACGATGATCAGAACCAAATTTACTCAAATGGTACGTCTTCATAAAAGGGTAAACATTACTCCAGTGCTCATTCATAAAAGCCCAATCAATTTTTTCTTTAAACATACCTCGTTCCCAAGTGTAATGATCACCAACTGTTCCAGTTTCAATAAGCTGAGCCCTAGAGGTGCAATCTTGAAATTGCCTCATTGAACTAATATTCGCCACCGACCCACCGCTTTTATAATTACTATAGAGATAGGCATTGAAATTTCCCATCAAAAGCCAAGGATTATTGATATTAAGGCTCAAATCATTGATTTCATCCCACAAAGATTGACGAAGGATACGAGTGGGTTCAGCATAGATACAGGAAAGAACAAATTCAGCATCTTCCTGAAACTTTGTAACTTTAACATGAACAGCTTGGGTTGAGGAAGAGATATATTCCAAATTAAGGTCTTCACTATTCCATAAAACCTAGATCCCCCTGCATAACTCGTCACCTCCAGATGAATCCAAGTATTAAAACCCAGCCTTCTAATTATTTTGTCAGCTCTACTCCCACTAACACGAGTCTTAGTAAGAATTAATATTTTTACATCTTTCCCCTGGATCACATCCTTGATCCTACCAGGAAAATGTTTGGAGCCTTCCCCCTGCAATTCCAAGCTAATATATTTGTATTAATCATAACAAAAATGAAAGGAAGAGCCACGAACCTGATCAAGACTACTGCTTCATAATACCTGAGTCTAACTGCACCAACATCTTTTCCACTACCATGCTTTCTGTAATTTCTTGAATTATTGAGGCTTCCGTATTTGTTGTAGCATCCTGCCTCTTAATCAGAACAGAATCATCAACACAACTCTGCATTTGTTGGTCCTCAGACATGTTGCTCTCCATTGTTCCATCAACATTTTGTTCTAATTGAACCCCATCGTCCTCTTTCAAACCGTTGCATTGATTCTTATTTTCATCCTTCCCTTGCTGCAATGGTCTCATTTCAACTACTTCATAATGTTCTAATAATTCTATTTTTTCCTTGTGTTGTATGGCCTCCATCATCTGGTTCAGATCCGCCGACCCATTATTTAGTATGGATCCACACACTATTTTGTGTTCCCTTCCAATTCTAGAATTTTTCCTATTTAACAAGCCCATAGCCTTTTTCTATCCATGAGAATGCCCTCCCATCTTGTTTTTTGTAATATTAGCACTGGGCTCAATTTAGTTTTTTTTCCAGGCCCACAACCCTTACCATCAAGGCATATTTTCTCCACACCTCCCCTCTCTATTTTCGGCTGTCTTCCCTTACCCAATAACCGATCTTCCATTCCAGTGTCTTCTTGCCCAGCTGTCTGCGTCATTTCCGTCCCCTCTGTCACGTCCCTCCCTAAATCATGTGCTATCGGATCTGATTTGGTTCCGCTGGTTTCCCCTATCCCGAATACCGATGGAGATCCTTCTAGCCATTGCTTGAGTTTCCCATCTCCGTCTTTCGCATTCTGTTTCCATGATCCTTTAATTTTCCATTGTGTTTCCTGCCCTTTCTTCCTATTTGTTTCTATTTTCCCATCTGATAAGACGTCTGCCCCATATTGTTGTAGGGCTTTGAACCTCGAGCCATTTCCCTTCTCCGTTTCCTTACTGTTGAGCCGACTCGCTGCTGATATTTTTGGGAGGATCTTCTTGTCACTTCCAGCAGGATTTGGCCTTGGCCTAGCCCTATGTTTGACTTGCATCTATTTACCGTACTCTTCTTCTATATTGACGCCCGGCACAGAGACCAACAGTAACTTCCTGTCTTCTTCCTTATCGACGTTCATTAGAGACTCCACCGGCGTGCTCTATTTCATGGCTGCAGGCATGATTGCCATTTTAATTTTACAATTCTCGGATGTATGCTCATATATCCCACATGAGAAGCATATAATGTTGAGGCCCTCATATTCAACCAGGTAAACATGGTTTCTTAACACAAATTTGGATTGTAATTTCTTGTTTAAGTCTACTTCCACACTTACTCTTGCATATTTTCCCCTCTCTACTGCTTGCTTATTATTTCCCTGATGAGCCAGAGTATTCATATCTACTTTAAGTGTTTGACCTATCAAATTCCCGATTTCAAACATACAGTCTTCTAAGTACATATGTAGCAAAAGTGTGGGAATCCTAACCCATACAACCACTTTTCTTACTTTGTTGCAGTATGGACTAAAATTTAGACTCCATATTTGAACTGCCATATAGTGTCCCTGTATTAGCCATGGCCCTTCAAATAGAAGTCTAGAGTATAATGATCTCTCAGCAGTTCTAAAAACAAAGTAGTTATTAGGGAGATCAATTAACTCAAAATTGTCTGATCTGAGAAGCCACCTCAATCTGTCTTTCATCATATGAAGATTTTTATTTTTCCCTAGGACTGTCAATATTAATGCGTCTCTCCATGGCCAACATAGTTCCTTCAATTTTTCATTTGGTAAATGCAAGGAAGGAATTGATCCCAAGGATTGCTTCTGATCTTCTGCTAACACAGGGGCTAATTCTTCCTCCTCTTTAAGCCATTCTAGCATTTGGTCCTCAAAACTCTTTTCAGTTCTCTTCTCTTCCTCTCCTAGTAACTTAGCTTTGTAAGATATCTGGCTTTTTGAATGCTTCATCTCGGTCTGTTTTTTCTGTTCTGGATGTAACAATGTATCTTGCTTATTTGAGTTCATGAACTCTATCCATTTAAAATATAACAACTTAATATATTTTAATCCTACTACAGCTAATCATAAAAAATAATTCATATTTTATTTTATTTTATTTCAAGAAAAATAAAGGAAAAATGATAGAAAAAAGACTTTGAAATTGCTTATCAAAGCTCGTCATTATCTCTTATCAATTCTTGGTAACAAATCTGATTTGGGATTTCGCAATTTTAAAGGTTTTTTTCTGTCATTTTCTCACAAATAAACCTCTTAATTTGGTCTAAATGTGTTATTTGTTTTTCTGAATTAACAAGTTTATTTTTCTTGAAAACAAAATAAAATGGAAAATTTTGGAAACATTTATTAGCCAGCTAGAATTAAAATATGTTGAGATACTAGAATAAATATGTTGTTACTGATTTTATAGAAGCTATTAATCTTCTCACTAGAGCACATGCTGATTAACTCCCCTTTAGGGATGTCATTTGATGATGCCAGGATGTCATTTGACTAAGCCAATATGTTATTCCCTTTATTTCTTAATATAATATGATAAGTAAAATATTTGCATATTTATTTTCCCCTATATGATGATTTTGTGGACAATATTTGAGCTTAATATAATATATTTAGGTGTAATTGATAAATAAATAATGTTTTTGGGAATAAATATTATTAATATTATAATATAGTATTTTCTTGCTTTTCTTTTGATAGTCATGAACAACACTATGTTAAGGAAAAAAGAGAAGAAATGAGACCTAAAAATAGACCTACAGGACTAAAACAAGATAAGGATGCGCAGTTGAAAAGAAGAGGAAATCACTGTAGAAGACGGAAGCACTGTATCAGACGGAAGTCACTGTAGCAGACAACAGTACTATTCACGAGGGGTTATTGTTCGGTTGGCCGATAGGGTACTCTTTATGCTTGGAAAAAATGATGGTCATTGTTCAATCACCTGCCTATAAATACATGCCATTATAGAGGAGGGAAATCATCTTTCTCTAATAGTGTGTGTGTGTGGCGTCCTTCTCTGACAATTATGAGGACATTGTATTATTTCTTAAAGTTAATTTCATGCATTGTATTATTTCTTACATGCTTCCATCTTAGAAGGCTTAGGTGGACTTCCTATATGGACGATATAGTTAGTCCTCCTTTATGGATGGTATAGGGTGCTACCTATATGGAAGGTTTTACCTCCCATAAAGAATGCTAGATTTGTCCATTTTCATGCATCTTTTGGTTGTATATTTATATTTTAGAATTTAATATTCAATTTTTATGCAATATTTATGAAGTTTTCAATTTATTTTGGTTTTGTTTTTAATTTCATTATGAGCTAAATTTCTATTTTCCTAGGGTGATGATGTAACTTACTAATGACGGATTGAATCTTAACTTTTTAAATCTATTTTTAATTTTTCCTTCATGATTGAGTTTTAATTATTGTTCTTAATACTTTCAATTGATTAGCCATCTTTTGAATGATTTAAATATGTATGTTGAGACCGGAAGGAGATGCATGTGTGTAGATCCTATAATTAAAACCATGACTTGCATATGAAATAGGAATATATTCATATGAGATGTGTAGTCTTATTGAGTTCCATAAATTTTAATGCATAATTAATTACTTAAATTCATATAGGAATATATTGGATTAGCAATTAATTATAGTATTGCTTGACCTTGGAGTGCACGAGCTGGATATTCTTACAACTTTGTCTTCTCAAGTTGCATTTATATCCAAGCAAGTGGGCTCATTGACAAATTAAGCAAATATGATCAGCACTCATGTTGAAACCTGTTATCGATATGGAGGACCTCATGTGAGCACGTAATGTCAAGAAGGATACCCATTCATGACGGATAAAGATCATTTCATCAGAAATCAAAGGAATGACCCATTCTTAAACACCTACAATCCAGGTTGGCGAAATCATCCAAACTTTGATTGGAGGAATAATAAAAATATGTTTAAGCCACAAGGGAACTATCAACTACTAGCTCTTCAACAACCAAATCAACCACAACAGAAAGAAAATATGGAAGATGCACTGGCTCAACTAACCATGAATACATCTCAATTCATGGCTAGGACAGATGCAATACTCAAAGGCCAAGAAGCCTCAATAAAGAACTTGGTGATCTAAATAGGCCAAATTACAAATATGTTAACTCCAAGCAACCAAGAGCTCTACCCAGTGACACCAAAAGAAACCTAAGCGAGCATGTAAAGGCCGTTGCACTAAGAAGTGGAAAAGAATTGAAAGATCTTGTTGTTAAAAAGCAGAATGACAAAGAAAAGAAAGAAAGCGAAGAAGAACATAAGGAGGAAGCATAGAAACCTAAAGAGGATGATGTGCTATAATACCCCAAAAATGGGATTAAGGGCTAATGACTTCGAAAGTGGATGTAATTATTGTTAATAAACACTTTTGAAGAATATGATGTGAATTACGATCCAAATGTGTTTTGATCAGTGCCTAAACCCTGCATTTAAGCTTAATTGTGTGATAAATCTTAAAATGAACCCCAAGGGTAGGGGAGGGGGCATGAATGGTGATATGAATGATAAAATGTGCTTAGTGGTGATTCAAGTGGAATTGCCATAATCAAGGGCAAAATGGGAAAATGGAAAGTTACCGACCGATTGGTCAGTTACCGAAGAGGGAACTCATTGGTAATTTAAAGATCAATTATTAGGATTAAGTGATTAAGAGAGTGGAATTATGTGTGTATAAGCTCATGTATGTGTATGAAAGGAGAAACAAGATCATGACAAGTGCCAACATGGAAGCCATTGAATCAAGGTCAAAGTTTCAATATCTTTTCCTCTCTCCTTTCTCCCTCTAAGTCGGTTATCATGCGTGGGGAGGGTCAAAAATCTGCATCTTCATCATTCTCATCTTCTCTCTATTCTCCATTGTCGTGCAAGCATAAGGAAGAAAGAGAAAGAAGAAAACTCAAGGTTTGTGTTCTATATGACCTTGAATGTTCAATTCACCTTCATTAATCTTGTTCATGGTGATGAGAGCTACATCTTCATGGTTCTAGATTCTTGAAAGGTGGTGTTTGAGAGCTTGAAGGAATTTGAAAGTTGAGAAATCAAGGAACTAACTTTGGAAAGAGGAAGAGGTAAGAAAGAGCTTTCTTTTGACATATTCATTGTGAGCATTGATTAAGTTTTGTAATTTTGGATTTTGCCATTATTTTGGTGTCATTTGGAAATGGATGAATTGGTAGTATGTGGTGGTGAAATTAGTGTCATGTTGTGTCATTGGCACCATTGGAACTGACTTAGAACCTTGGGAGGAAAAGTGGTGCAATTGGGTAATATATAGGAATGTGGTGTCTAAGGGAAAAACTTGTTGTTAGAATGAGAATTTGGTTGGTTTAGTTTTTTTATTGGGTTCCTTGGGCAAAATTATATGGGAGTAGTATTAGATAGGTATTTTAGGACCCTTGGAAGCATATTGATTGAGTTTGGAAAATTCTGTCAGTTGTTGCGTTCTTGCTTTTGATAAGCCTCACTCGAGTGCACGGGGTTGCCACTTGAGTGTAACATCTTGTTTGCCCTTTTCCTTCAGTTTTTGGTCGCACTTCCATGTCAGAATGCAAGAGTTCACATTCTCACTTGTGAGTAATATGGGTTATCACTTAGGTGCATTTTCTCTCACTCGAGTGTAAGAGTATTTTGCACTTTAAGGCCGTGTCTTAGATTGTCACTGAGGCCAAATTGTCAAGAGTATATGCTAACAATAGTAAGTGTTGTGCTATCACTCGAGTGCCAGAGCCAATGCTTGAGTGCACCTCTCACTTTAGGGTTTCTGTTGCTCGACTAGTCACTTTCTCTACGTAGAATGTATAACCAACTAAAGGTCCAGCATCTAGAATTATTCATGCTCAAGGATGCTCTTGGACTCTCTGAGGAAATGGAAAAGGAATTGGAGGACATTGAAAGCTTCATCAAAGCATTTGTTGACCATGTGCTATGGATAAAGACTCAAGGTGAAGAAGGAGTCCCATGGTCCTCTAATGCTGATGCTAATAAGGAAACCAAAGAGCAAAACCCACATAACACTTCACAAGTGGAAGATTCCAATCCTTCGGTGCCTATTCCCATACAAACACAAGAAGTGGAGCAAAGACAACAGAGCATTAAAGAGTCTTCCTTACTATTCGGTAATGATCCTATCCTTATAGAAGTAGACTCTCCTACTACTTTAACTAGTAAAGCAATTCATGATTTGATTGATGATGAGGTGGATGAGGAAATCATTATTGAATCCCCTCAAATATTTGAAAATGTAATTGCTCAACCTCTTAGTTCAAGTAGTAGTGATTCAATTGTAGTTGTTGATGATCTTGTTCCTACTTCTTTGTGTGATGCTTTAACTGTTGAAAATTCTTCTCTTCATAGTACTAGGGATGATTGTGATCAATTGGATGATATACTTTCATGTTCATGTGTGAAAAATCAACTATGTGTAGATTGTTATCATGACAAATACCACTTGCTTGTTGAGTTTTGAAAGAAAGCATTAGACAAAGTGGCTGATTCTACCATTGATCTTGCTACACCTCCTAGTATTATTGATGATTGTAAGCATGACAAATGTGAAATAGTTATATCTTGTATAGATGCCAATGTAGTTGTTCTGAGTGATAAACACCATAGTCTAGAAGAAGATCTTTCTTTTGAATCAAATGAATTGCATGCTAGTTTCATATGAAAAGATTCAATTGCTTTGATTGAAGATTTTACAAATGAAAATGATTCTTTCCATATGATTCTTTCTTGTGATTTGCCACCCGATATAGAAAAGAAAAATGATTCCTTTGAAGGTTCAAAAGCTTTAGGTGGTAATGATCTGAACAATTCTCTTCTTTCTTCCACTCTTTGTCCTTCCATCTCTTGTGATTGCAATGATGATGTGGTGTACCCCAACACTAAGTTGGATTCCGCACCTTCCACTTTACAAACACAAGAAAATTTAACTGTTTGTTTGACTCCTACTGATGGGAGTGCCATTGATTTCCTTGGATGTGATAGTTACTTGGAGAGTTTGGAACTACACATTCCTTTATTTTACTTGAAAGCTCTCTCTGTTTCTATTCTTGGATGGGATACTGCTGTTTGCTTGTCAACTTTACAGGCAGTTTCTTGGAAAGGTCATTGGAGGAGCCAACATTCACCATACATCCTTGGACCTCTTCTGATTGATCCTGAGCCAAGTCCACCAAGGAAATTCAATGAGGGAGAATTTGTTTTTAAAAACAAATGCATGATTCTTATCGGGGATGAGAACTTCTCCTTCAAACGACTCAAGATTCTCTAACATAGGTTGTCTCTTTCCTCACTTGTTTTCTTCCTAAATCCTATGATTATTTGAGCTTAATTGTTGTGTGAGGAAGATAAGTGTGGGGGAGGGACACAAACCAGTAGAAAAAGGTAGAAGTCACTTAGTTTAATAGGTATAATAAGAACTCCCTTTGTATGCTTTGCATTTATGGCCTCTACCCTACTAAATTACCATTGTGCTTAGAATTTTAACTGCGAAGCATTCTCTTTAGAGTTGCTTTACACATTGAGGACAATGTGTTGGTTAAGTGTGGGGGAGGGAAAATACATTTCGAATCCTATTGATTGTTTTCAAATGAGAAATGCCTTAAACTATAAAATTTTTCAAAAATTTTTTCAAGAATAACTTACTTTGATGCATGTTAAAATGGTAAAGGGTCGCATTTATCATTTTAAAATGTGATTTGTGAGAAATTCTTTGAACTTTCATGAAATCTAGTGTTTTTGGCAAACTTTTGAAACCATGTTTTGTTCTTTTCAAGTGAATAGGGAGAGAAATAAACCCACAATTGAATTTTTGCTTACTCCTTGTTTTGAGAAAAGAAAGTTTCTATATCATTAGTACATTTAAGAGTTGAGCATTGTTATACTTGATTGCAATGTCTTGATTGATTATGTTTGTAAGGTTAGCATTAGGAATAATGAAGTAAATGCATTATGGTTAGCTTCCTATGCAATTGATTGAGTTGGAGTGAGCATTAGAGAGAAACCTTGTTGGAAGGTTAATTGAGCCTTGAATTCTTTTCATGTGTGCGTGTTCACTTAGTCTTTCACCTTCTAGAACTTGTTTCAACTCTTTTTCAAAACGGCATTTGCATTAGTGTGATGAAAATGAAAGAGGCATTCGATTTTAAACCCTTTCACCCAAACACAAACCTACATTCATCTACCCATTTGTTTACCCCTTTGAGCCATTCCTATGTTGTATGCATGTTATTTTATTCATAGTGTTCATAGTATACTAAAATCAAAGTGATTTGCCAATAGAAAGTTGAACAATGTGTATATTAAAATGCCATGTATATGCAAAAAGAGAGAGAGAGAGAGAGAAAGTAAGTAAAAAAGAAAGTATGTAGTTTTGAAAAAAGAAGAAGAAGAAGAAGAAGAAGAAGAAGAAGAAGAAGAAGAAAGAGAATTGAATTGAAAAAAAAAATATATTGGAAAAAAAAGAAAGAAGAAAAGTATTGAAAAAAAAAAAGAAAGAGAAAAGCAAAACAAATACCAAGAAGGCATTTGTTCATGATTTAGAAAAAGAATTGGCAAAATATTATCAAGTTATTTAGATGCTATGAACTTGATCATTACCTTTGACTTGCATATCAACTATTTCCTTTTTTTCTAATTAATTCATGCCATCTAGCCTTCATCCATCATTACAACCCTTTTAAGCCCTCTTGATTTGTTACATTTAATGTTATAAGTAGTGGAGA
Organism: Inga leiocalycina; assembly: GCA_963242795.1. Taxonomy (NCBI): domain Eukaryota; kingdom Viridiplantae; phylum Streptophyta; class Magnoliopsida; order Fabales; family Fabaceae; genus Inga; species Inga leiocalycina. The sequence continues at coordinate 69,142,568 of OY725326.1, forward strand.
AGTTAGAGTTGTTACAAGCCTATGGTAAGGTGTTGATTAAGTGAACTAGAGTGAAATGACCCAAATGATGTAAGATGAGTTAAACACTAATACTTTGAGAGTCTCTTGTGATTCATTCTAATATTTTGGATTGTGTGGTTAGCTAATTTCTTTGCATTGCTTGACTATGGCTAGTGTTGACTTGAGAAATTTGATTAATTGATCCATTGCTCTCTAATTATGAAATTGCTCATCTTTCAATTGCATTGATGATTAGGATTTAGAAAATTGTGCTTAATTGCCTTTGTTCAGGAGTATAAAGGTCTAAATGTGGGGGAATTGATTGAACCATATTTTTCTATGCTTTTTAGTAATTAAATTGGGATTTTTAATGAATTTTAGGGAACATAATTGCATGATTAAGCACTATTTTTAATTAGGGGCATTTGTATTGAATTAATTGTAAATAGGGGTAAAATAGTCATACATTGTTTAATTATTCATACAAATGATCCTTTAAACTTTTGATGCTACATTATGTTTATTATTGCATTACAGGGGTTTTGGAAGAATTTGGCGATTTTGGGGGGTTAGAATCAATATTTGGAGGATTGGAGAAAATTACCTAAAGCGCCCAAAAATTTCTAAGAATAACAAATTTGTGAAGAAAGGGAGTACATTATGTTTATTATTGCATTACAGGGGTTTTGGAAGAATTTCGTGATTTTGGGGGGTTAGAATCAATATTTGGAGGATTGGAGAAAATTACATAAAGGGCCCAAAAATTTCTAAGAATAACAAATTTGTGAAGAAAGGGAGTTAGTGAAAATCACAGAAACGGACCCACATGTTTAGGAAATTACAGTGGAGCTCTAAAAAATTTCAAAAAATTTCATATAAGTCCCTCCAGAGAAGTGTTTGTTCTTTTCACTAAAGTCCCTGGTCAAAACTTGCGTTTTGACTAGGGACTTGGGCTACTCTGATTGGGCTTCTGCAGCTGGTGGACCCGACTGGAGACAGACTTGAGAAGAGATGCGAGAGACGTAGCTGAGGGAATATAAACAGAGTCAGGTGCCGCACAAGAAGGACGGAGGATCATCGCACATCTTCTTCCTTCCTTCCTTCCTCTTCCAAGTGTCGCTGGCGGCACTCCTGCTTCTCCACCATCGCCGCCAGCGACCCCACTTCACCCTCACCGTGAAGAAATCACCATTACGGGCTTGAGAGACACAGCAGCGATGTCCATCAGAGTTGATGACTGAGACTCAGTTTGGACAGCTGAGGCTGCAGCTTAAAGGGAGAGAAGAGGGAACCGGAGAAGGGAAACCAAAAACCACCACCTTCTCGTCGAGTCCTTCAGTTTCGGTGACCTTCATCATTTTCCAGATTCCGGCGATGTAAACTCAGATTCTGGTGAACTCCTTTATTCATCCTTTCCTTCATTTCCTAACCACCATCGACACCACTACCTTTCGTTTATCCATTGCAAATTCGTCCTTCCTCTGTTCTCAGTCCATAGCTTCTGTTTTGAAATCACCACAAGTCGTAGCTCATCTAATTTTTTTTTCTGGGTTCATATTCAGCCTTATAAGCTCTCCATTATTCAACCCGTGGCTTCCTTTATTCTGTTTTGATTCAAACCCAGCCCCTGCACTAAATTGATTTATTGTTAATATATTAATTTACTCTGTGATTTTATGGCTGGGAATTGAAATCAAAGTGTGACTTATGAGTAGCTGACTTTGTTTGCTTCTTGGTGATGAGAAGGTTGCTTGAGCTCAATGAACTACATAGGGGAGTTCTTTTCTATCATTCCATCAATATAGAATTATATATTTAATTGTCTAGTTTTAGTAATTATTGTGTATGATTCTGGAACTGAGATTGATGTTACTTGTCTATGTTGGTTTGATATTTGTAATTGGATTGGATTTTTGTGGCTTGTTGAATTTATATATATATATTTCCTTATTGATTCAATGAAATTGTGCTTTCTACGTGTTATTGTTAGATTGTATAATTGAATTGATTCACTTGAGTGTCATGTTATCACATTCATATCAAGAGGAAGCAAGTTATATTTATCCATTTCAATTGCACATTAAGTGGTTTTTAACAATATATCAAGAGATAGTAGTTAGCTATGTTTGTAGGAGCTATTATTAATTGTGATTATTGGACTCAAGTGTTATTTTGAGGTTGTTTTTAAGACTTAATGAATTTTTAACTCCCATAATCTCTTTGTGCAGGGATTGTCATTTCTTTATTACCAAGAGCATTTTTTATTGATATTTTCCACTCCATACCATTCCATTCAATCTTATCCATCCCATTTTTATAAGAAAAATACCAAAACAATAGTTTAGCATTTAATTAATTTGCATCTTTCTTTTAATTATTAATTTCAAAAACCAAAACCCATTTCCCCTTGCTTTTATTGCATTTGCATGATAATTAAATTATTTAGGTAGCTCAATAAAGGCTCCTTAAGAGAACGACCCGAGTGTTGCATTGTACTGCAATTCTTGGTTATAAATATTTTGCATTTGATCCCAAGGCGTAAAGACGCGGTCAAATCAGTTTTGGGATTACTGTACCTATTTGAGATGTAAATATTAAGATGATCTTGTGTAATCCCCTAGACGGGACTTTGTAAACCTTTAGTATCTAGATGAAACCCAAGGGTTGCCGGGATTTTGTTGTACAATCTGATATATAAATGTGATATGACTGTGTAGGGTAATTCTATTCGAATTGTGAAATTTAAGACCAGGATAGGGTAGAAATTTTGAAAGAATTTGTGAAAACCTTACTGGAAGGAAGGGATTGGAAATTAATTTTAGTTATTCATCGGTCTCTAAATCATTCTAATTAAGTGTTATCGAATCATAATTACTGCTTGTAAGGCAAGGGGTTACATATGCTACCAGGAAGAATTAGCTTTCCAGATAATCCTCCTCCATATGTACCACCGATTCCATACCCTCAGAGACTTATGAAGGCAAAGCTTGACAAGCAGTTTGGCAAGTTTTTGGAGGTTTTTAAAAAGTTGTAAATCAACATTCCTTTTGCAGATGCTCTTGCCCAAATGCCTAGTTATGCAAAATTCATGAAGGACATTCTTTCAAATAAGTGTAAGCTAGAGGAGTTTGAGACAGTTTCACTTACTGAGGAGTGTAATGCTATTCTACAAAAGACGTTAATACCAAAGTCGAAAGATCCAGGAAGATTTTGCATACCTTGCACCATAGGTCAATGTCACTTTGAAAAAGCACTTTGCAACCTTGGAGCAAGTATAAACCTCATGCCTCTATTTGTCTAGAAGAAACTCAATCTTAGAGTGGTGAAGCCAACTATAGTTTCATTACTTTTAGCTGACTAATCAATAAAACATCCAAGGGGTGTCTTAGAAGATGTGCTAGTAAAGGTAGACAAACTCATATTTCCAGTTGACTTCATAATACTTGACATGGAAGAAGACCAAGAAATTCCTATCATTCTTGGGAAGCCATTCCTAGCAACAGGGAGAACGTTAATAGATGTCCAACAAGGGGAGTTAACATTGTGAGTTCAAGATAATCAAGTATCCTTCAACATTTTCAAGGCCTTGTCCTTTCCAAATGAAGGTGACATTTGTTACAGAATAGATACATTGACCAGCTGCACAAAAGATGTGGTGAATGAAATATGCATGAATCAACCATTAGCAATAAGAATGGTAGATGGATCAAAATCTACTAATTCTAATGTCTTAGAGAAAACTAGGTACCGGAAGCAAATTCCCCAATATTTATTGAGAAACCATTTGAAGATCTGGGGGAAAGGCTAAGTAAGCCAGTATTGTCAACAGAGAGACCACTAGTACTAGAATTGAAAGCACTACCGCTCCCACTTGAAGTATGCCGTATCTAGGATGAAATTCAATATTACTAGTTATCGTCTCTACAACTCTTACTCTCGATGAAGAAGAAAAGTTATTAATAGTTCCAAGGGAGTATAAAGTAGCATTTGGATGGTCAATAACTAATATAAGAGGGACCAGTTCTTAAATTTTTATTTATAAGGTCTTGATAGAGGACAACTACAAGGCAACAGTCAGCACTAGAGAACACTCAATCTGAATATGAAGGAGGTGGTGAGAAAGGAGGTAATAAAGTGGCTGGATGCTGGCATAATCTATCCAATCTTTGACAGTCAATGGGTAAGTCAAGTTCAAGTTATTCTAAAGAAAGGTGGAATGATAGTGGTACCTAATGAGAAAAATGAACTGATTCCACAACGAACGGTGACTGGATGGAGATTGTGCATTGACTATAGAAAGCTCAATAAAGCTACTAGAAAAGTTCACTTCCCTCTGCCATTTATAGACCAGATGCTTGACAGACTAGCTAGAAAAGACTATTATTGTTTCCTGGACGGGTACACAGCATATAATCAAATTACAATTACATCAGAGGATCAAGAGAAAACAACTTTTACATGTCCATATAGTACCTTTTCCTTTAGAAAGATGTCATTTGGTCTATGTAATACACCAGCAACATTTCAAAGAAGTATGATGGAGGTCTTTTCAAACATGGTGGAAAGGTTCATTGAGATGTTTATGGATGATTTTTCAGTTTTTGGAAAATCATTTGATCATTGTCTTTCAAATTTAGCAAATGTGTTGCAATGTTGTGTGGAGACAAATTTGGTTCTAAATTGGGAAAAATGTCATTTCATGGTGAAAGAAGGAATCACGCTGGGTCACAAAGTATCTAATCGAGGCATTGAAGTTGATCAAGCTAAGATTGAAATAATTGAAAATCTACCAACTCCCTCTTCAATCAAGGGAATTCAGAGTTTTTCAGGACATGCAGGCTTCTATAGAAGATTTATTAAATACTTTTCAAACATCATAAAGCCACTTTGCATGCTGTTGGAGAAAAACATAGGCATGCTGTTAGAGAAAAATACTCTCTTTGTGTTTAATAAGGAGTACTTATCAGCCGTCCAAACTCTGAAAAGTGCATTGACTTCTACACCAGTTATCATAGCTCTAGATTGGAATCTTTCATTCTAGAATGATTTTAATGCAAGTGATTATGCAGTTTGAGCTATTTTAGGCCAAAGAAGAGACAAGGTCTTTCATGCTATCAATTGTGCTAACAAGACACTCTCAGACGAACAAATGAATTATGCAACCACAGAAAATGAGCTCTTAGTAGTAGTGTTTGTATTTGACAAATATTAGAGCCTACTTGATCGAGTCAAAGGTCATTGTCTAAAAGGACCACTCAGCAATCAAATACTTGATTGAGAAGAAAGATGCTAAGCTTAGATTGATCATATGGGTGCTTCTGCTACAAGAATTTGACTTGGAGATTAAAGACAAAAGAGGGACTGAGAATCTAATTACATATCATCTTTCTCGATTAGAGCCACCTGAACAAAATAGAGAATCACCAATCAAGGAGAATTTCCTAGATGAGTAACTTTTTGTCATGCAATAACAACCTACTCCTTAGTATGCTAATTTTGTCAATTATTTGGCAAGTGGAGTAATACCTTATGAACTTTCTAAAGTGCAAAAGAAGAAGTTTTTGGCTGATGTAAGGCATTACTTTTGGGAGGATCCATTCTTATACAAATAATGCCCAGATCGAATTATTAGGCAATGTGTTCCTGAAGAAGAAATGGACAATGTCTTAAATCACTGCCATTCATCCCTATATGGTGGTCATTTTGGAGCAAATAAAATAGCTACTAAAGTTGTTCAATCAGGATTTTACTAGCCTACACTCTTCAAGGACACTCACAAAATTGTGGCAACCTGTGATAGATGTCAAAGGAGACATGAAGCCCCATTAACTAACATCTTAGAAGTTGAGCTCCTTGATGTATGGGGGATTGATTTTATAGGGCATTTTCCATCCTTATTTAGCAATCAATTCATTTTAGTAGTTGTTGACTATGTCTCCAAGTGGTTTGAAGTAGCTACTTTTTTTACAAATGATTCTTGAGTGGTTGTGTAGTTTCTGAGAAAAAATATGTTTACAAGATTTAGAGTGCCTAAAGCTATTATCAGCGATGGAGGAAGGCATTTTTGCAATGAACATCTCTAATCAATGTTAGCTAAATATGGAGTAACTCATAAGGTTACAACTCCATATCATTTACAAACTAGCGGGCAGGTGGAATTCTCAAACAGATAACTGAAATGGATCTTAGAAAAGACAGTGAATTCCAATAGGAAGGATTGGGCGAGGAAATTAGATGATGTGATTTGGGCTTATAGAGCTTCCTTTAAGACACCAATTAGTATATCCCTATATCAATTGGTCTACGGAAAAGTATGCTATCTTCCAGTAGAAATGGAGCACAAAGCATATTAGGCAATGAAAGCCTTAAATTTTGACTTAAAGGCAGCTGGTGAGAAAAAACTTCTCCAACTCAATGAGCTTGAAGAATTCAAACAACAAGCTTATGAAAATGCCAAGTTATGCAAGGGGAAGACAAAAATCAGAAGAATTTTGAGGAGAGAGTTCACACCGGGATAAAAAGTGCTTGTGTACAACTCAATATTAAATCTCTTTCCAGGAAAGCTGAGATCAAGGTGGTCCAGACCATTTACTATGACTCAAGTATGGCTATATGGATATGTGGAGATTCAAGATGATGATAAAAAATTGTGCACTCAATGCTTTAAAACTATTATCACTTTTGAGGAACCAACATGTATGCTCTAATATTAAAAAAATAATAAAAAAGGAGTTAAGTGGTTTGGTTTTTGTCTAGATAAAGATGTTAAAGAAGGGCGGCTATTTAGGAGGCAATCCAAAACTTCTTTTCCTTGCTCATTTTTCTTTCCTACTAACTGAAACACACTGCACTGTGTCAGAGATTTTAGTTTTCATCATTTTTATTACAAGTTAACATGGAAGAATCTCTTGTAAAGCTTAAGAATAGGTTCCCCACTCTTGCCAAAGATGTGCTCAGGAAGATCTATAGTTGTTGACTTGAAAGAATGAAGATCTATAGATGGCCTTCGTAAGAACGAATCATTAAAGCTAAGGTACATTTAGCATGTGAGATTCATAAATCATTTATTAAACCTATGCCAGGAATAGGAAGAAGTTCTTTCTCTAAAAAGAGAAGAGCTTAAAGAATGAATGTCTGCCATAAATGTGCAAGGTGGATATTATATTAGCATTGTAAGAGGAAAGGTATGTTTTCTATAAATCGAGAAGATAAAATTAAATCCATAAAGGATGGACTGAGTAAGGAGTCATTAGATGATATCATTCAAACTCTTGAGATGCATCCAAGTAGTAATGTTTTTCATATTCTTCATGATTTAGTGGACATATTCAATAAAGAAAAAGAGTGCTACTATCTTGGTAATCTGATGTTAGAAGACCATGTTTGCTAGTTTATAAGAAAATTGGATGGGAAGCAAATTCTCGATTCATAGAAAACGTTTAAGCCGTTACTAGACGTAAAACCAGAGGAAGATGTAAGCCAAAATCACAACTACTGTACATATTCATGCTTTTGTCTAATCTATCTTACCTTTTCAACAGTTTTTGTTTAATTTATTTTTATCTTTTCAGTACCTTTTGATTTTCTTTACTCTTTTTGTTTAATTTCTTCAAGCAAATTATGTCAGTCATTTGTGTCGGAAATTTTTTTTCAAATTTCTTTAAAAAATGCGTGATTTGTATGATTTTGTTGTCACTGTTTTAGTGGTATAAATATGTACTCTTTCACTTATAAATATGCACTCTTCACTTGTAAATATACTTTCTTCTATTTGTAAACACAAATAGTCTGAGAGAGAAAAAGAAAAAAGGGTATCACACAAAAATGTAAATTTACATCTATTTGCATTTTGGTGAAACTGATTTGGGCAAGGATGGAGAGTTTCTAACTGTAGCAAAAGAACTTAGAATTGCATTACCTGTCAAAAAGATCAACTTTATATACGGGCGAGGCATCCAGGGCCTAAGGGGATGTGTGGCCATTTCTGCATTCATGAATGGAAGCAAGGGTTTGAGTGTAAAAGTGAAGGAGTTGAAAGATCACACCTTTTCCTTAAGACAAGAGTTACTGGTTTCGAGCTTGCCTGAACGAATGGGATGAATGTTCTGCCATGCTGAAGCTTTTATCACTCTACCCGGTGGCTTGGAGACGTTGGATGGGAATTCTAGCGTTGTATATTGGGCTAAGTTAAACTTTCACAAAAAGCCATTAGGATTGTTAAATGTTAATGGTTTTTATGATGATTTGTTATCTTTTTTTGATCAAGCTGTGGAAATAGGATTCATACCCCAAGTGACTCGTCATTCCATAATTTTTGCACCAGCTGTTGATCAGCTGCTCGATCAACTACAAACCTATGAACCCAAACCAGATCTATTAGTCAAGTAAATAAGTGGGCAATCTTCAGATAACAGTTAGAAGTAGAATCCATATACCACTCTTTGGTTATAACTCTCCTTAATCTTTTGGTTTTACTGTGTGTTTATGTTTTTTAAAAAAAACAAAAAAACTTTCTCTAAGCTCTAGAAGACATTGGGGACAATGTCTGATTTAGGTAGGGGAAGGAGTAGTAAAATAAAATTAGTTAGTTGGTAAAAAAACCATTAGATGCTTGGGGTGTGAAAAAAATGGCAGAGTAAGGAGTTATTCTTAACTCTTGAGACACATTTTACTAGTTGCATATTTTTGTTCCTTCTAAAAAAATGTAAAAAAAAAATTTATCCTGTTCAGGTGCTTTGTAATGATCTTAAGAAGTATATAAGTTTTAAGTATGGATCAATTGAATTTAGAGATTTCATAGCATGAATGAACAACTGATTATTGCAATTGGTGATGAATTTTGAGATTGAATGAGCTAAGTTTAAAAGCCCCTAACCATGAGCTTTTGAGCCTATAATAATTATTTCTCTTATATGTGATATTCACTTATTAAGTTGTCACTCTAGAACTTGGTTTAAATCTGGTTGAAATTACATCTCACATGCACATTCAAAAATGATAATGTATTTATTTTCTTTAGCTTGAACCAAATAGCCAACCTTGCAATTATAGTGTTGATCCCCTTTAAGCCAAATTGACTATTTCTTTGTTCTCAATCTATTAACATGTGTTTTAATGATACATCATGTGCTTTTGCCTAATTTGGAAGATTAGCAGAGCATTTGAAATTCTTGTGAAATGGATTTTTGACAAATGTGGGGTGTATATATAATCAATTTTAGAGTTGTAAAATTATGAAAAAAAATAAAGAAAGAAAGAAAGAAAAAGCAGGAAAAAAAGAGAAAAAAATATTAAATATTTGAATTGTGGTTTGTTTATTTTTTTGTAACCCATTTTTTAATTGCTCTATTAAATTTCTTAAATGTAGCCGTTTATATTTTGTTTACATTTCTATTACGTTAACCTCATTACAACCCTTAATAAATCCTTTTGATTTAAATTATGCATGTGGATTAGGTAGTGGAGATTGAGATTTTTATCAAGCCTATGGTAGTGCAATTTTTTCAGTTGAATTTGAGCAAAACGCTTACCCTTAAACTCTTGAGAGATTAGGATATTGAGTTACAATTACAAATTCAGTTCATTCATTTTCAATTAAAGTTATCAGTTTATATTTTTGTTGATTCATGAATACTATGATCTCTTTATTTTTCAATTGTGTTCTTGCTTATGACTTGACACTTCTGATTTTGTTGGAAGCACTTATTAGTCACTCCTTATCTGAGGATGTCCAAGAGCTAAGTATAGGAGAATTTGATAAATAAAATATTTGCATATTTATTTTCCTGTATATGATGATTTTGTGGACGATATTTGAGCTTAGTATAATAAATTTGGGTGTAATTGATAAATAAATAATGTTTTTTGGAATAAATATTATTAATATTATAATATAGTATTTTCTTGGTTTTCTTTTGATAGTCATGAACAACACCATGTTAGGGAGAAAACAGAAGAAAGGAGACTTAAAAATAAACCCACAGGACTGAAACAAGACAAGGAAGCATAGTTGAAAAAAAGAGAAAATCATTATACAGACGAAAGTACTGTAGTAGATGATAGTACTGTTCGCTATTCACGAGGGGTTACTGTTCAATTGGCCGACAGGGTACTGTTAACGCGTGGAAAAAATGTCATTTTACTATTCATTTAGCGGACAGGGTATTGTTCATGCGTGTAAAAAATGATGGTCACTGTTCAATCACCTGCCTATAAATACATCTCATTGCATAGGAGAGAAATCATCTTTCTCTGATAGTGTGTGTGTGTGTGTGTGTGTGTGGCGTCCTTCTCTGACAATTCTGAGGACATTGTATTATTTCTTAAAGTTAATTTCATGTATTGTATGATTTCTTCCATACCTTCATCTTGGAAGGCTTAGGTAGACCTCCTTTATGGATGCTATAGGTTGCCACCTACATAAAAGGTTTTATCTCCTATAAGGAATGCTAGATTTCTCCATTTTCATGTATCTTTTGGTTGTATATTTATATTTTAGAATTTAATATTCAAGTTTTATACAATATTTATGAAGTTTTCAATTTCTTTCGGTTGTGTTTTTAATTTCATTATGAGATAAATTTCTATTTTCCTAGGGTGATGATGTAGCTTACTAATGACAGATTGAATCTTAACTTGTTAAATCTAGTTTTAATTTTTCCTTCATGATTGAATTATAATTATTGTTCTTAATGCTTTCAATTGAGTGGCCATCTTTTGAATGATTTAAATATGTATGTTGAGACCGGAAGGAGATACATGTGTGTAGATCCTATAATTAAAACCATGACTTGTATATGAAATAGGAATATATTCATATAAGATGTGTAGTCTTACTGAGTTCCATAAATCTTAATGCATAATTAGTTACTTAAATTCATATAGGAATATATTGGATTAACAATTAATTATAGAATTTCTTGACCTTAGAAGAGGCTAGTAATTAAATTAGGGAAACTCGACTATCAATCATGTGGAATAAATTGGACTAGAATAGATAAATGATTTAATCCAAAATTTATTAAGTGAAATATGACCTCTAGTGCTTTTCTTATAATTTCTTTCATATTATTTGCACTCATATTTAATAATTTTATTTTGTACTCTCAATCACCAACTAATCGATCGACTAAATAGAATTAAAATTACCCATTTTGGTACTTAGTGATCTATCCTCATGGGAACAATACTCTGCTCACTTCTATATTACTTGATTACGACAGTGTATACTTGCATTCTTTAATAGATCATTTACACTCGTAACATAACACCTAATTGACTTTTTTGGAGAGATCAAGAAATCTAAATAAATTACTTTAAAATATTTATATTTATCTTTTTTCTTTAAACTAATTTGCGTAACTTATAAACTGATATGTAATCTAATGATACGCAACATATGTTATGATTAAATTATTTATTTAGCTTCCTGAATCTTTCAAAAAACATCAACTGTGTCTTATGTTAAGGACTGGAGAGATCATTACACAGGTACTAGAATGTTTTGAATAGTCATAACCCTAGAGAATGTATTTTCTTTGTTAATTACTTAGCCAAGATGTCACTTAATTTGGATTGAAACTTTTGTATTCTTGATCAGCCACTATCTTATCAAGATGAAGTGGAGCCTAATGATAAAAACGAGATTTTGTTGTATGTGTTTTTCTTAGTACTTATTTATGGATCGTCTTCTCTGTCTTCGTCTTTATAATACCCTGAATTTTGAGACTTGAGGCTAGAGAATAAGCTTGAGATTAGTGGATTGCTAAGCCCCGGTTTAGCAAGATCTCAAATTGTGATTAAGGATTAATGACTCCAAAAGTGAATGTCATTTAGTGATAAATAGACCCTTTTGGAGACTATGATGTGATTTGGAATCAGAATGTGTTGTGAGCGAGGGCGGATATTATGGTGTAAATGAATGAGAAAATGTATTTGGTGGTGATTCCAGAGGAATTACCGTAATCAGGGGCAAAATGGTAAAGTTACCGACCAATTGGTCAGTTACCGAAGAGGAAACTCATTGGTAGCTTCAAGATCAATGGTTGAGATTGATTTGTGCAATAGATCAAGGGGTGGAATCCCATGTGGTGTGCCTATGTGAGCTCATGGTTGGTGTGATAAGATTGTGACAAGTGTCACAATATGAGCCCTTGATCTTGGTCAACATTTCAAACACTCATATCTCTCTTCTCCCTCTATTTAGGTAGGCCATAAGGGTATTTGGCATCCAAAAACTGATCCCTTTCTCTCTCATTTAGCAGCCATGGACGTCCAAGAGGAGGGAGGAAAGAGAAATCAAAAGGTGAGATTTTGGTTGGCTTCTTGTCCTCTAATGCTCAATTCATCTTCTATAAAGTTGTTCATAGTGATGAGAGCTTCATTGCTATGGTTTTAGATATTTGAAAGAAGGCGTTTGAGAGCTTGAATAATTTGGAAAGTGGAGGAATCAAACAATTGGCTTTGGGAAGAGGAAGAGGTGAGTATTTGAAGCATTTTGACCTAAGTTTTGTGATCATTGGTTAAGCTTTGTGAATTTCGAATTTTACCCTGATTTTCATGTGATTTTTTATTAGATGAATTGGATTGTGTTTTGTAGTGAAAATGGTGTCATATTGTGTTTTGGTATCATTGGAATTGGTTTGGCATTGGAAATGGAAAAGTTGCAATGTTAGAGTTTGAAATGTGAAATTGTGTGACATGTTGAGATTGCTGTAAAACATGTTAATAGAATGTGAATTTGGTTGTTTTGGTGTTTCCAATGGATTCCTTATGAAAATTTGTGTGGGAGTGAAGTTTGGTATGAAATTGGGATCATTGGAAGCAAATATGCCAAAACTGGAAATGCTGCCATTGAAAGTCTATTTTGGGTATTCAGTTTGTGTGAACGTTTTGAATGACCAAATGGTCTCTAAAAATTCTGAAACCTTCCATTCATGAAGTTCACATCTTAAGCTTCAAAATGGACTCATAATTTGTGTCATTTCGTTTTGTGAACTGGGATTTATATTTGCCCAAAGTTTGAGGTCGAAACTGGACATAATTCTGGAGCAGTGTGGATATGTGTGTAATTTTGTATTTTTGTGGTGATTTCCAATAATGATCCATATTTTTTCTATGACGAGGACTTAAATAGCTTTCATTTGGCTTTGGGATCAATTCATTTCAATTTTTCTAGAATTAATTATGAATTTTTGAAGTTGTCTTGGCTGCAGCCAAAAACCTTCTGTGCGCGTTTTGGCTGCAACCAACCCCCATTTTCAGTACTTGGTGATTTTGAAAAGTGATTTCCAACCTAGTACGTCCCAATTCTTTCAAGCTTTCGTTGAGCTTATTATATCCACCTAAAGGGTGTGAATGATAACCAACCTTAAGTAATATAGAAGTAAGGATTTGGAATTGAGATTAACCCTATGTCCTTGATTTGGTTATAGAGTTGGATATTCGCTCGGATCGCGAGTAGTCGATGCTAGAGCATACGTGGAAAGAATAAGTGTAGGGAACTTACCTCTCTTGCATGCTTTGAAATTTGTTTTTGTGTATTGATGCATGTATTGCTTTGCTTGATTATGTGAAACATGTATGAATGATTGTAGCTCTGTTTTTATTTATGCTATGGCCATGAGTATGTTGTTGAAATATTGAGCACGTAGATATGTCATTGTGTGAGCATGAGTTATGTATTGCATGTTGGAAATTGTGCCCTAAGGGCCAATCATTGTACTTTAAACATTATTATTTTAATGAAATTTCTCCATTCTATTATCATATTATTTACATGTTAACTGTGATAATTGTATCCTTGGATAATTCATAAAGATTGTCCTAAAATGTCCCTAGTCGGTCACCTATGCGGGAGCAGAGATGAAACAAGACCAGTATGACTTTGATAAGAGTACAAGGTGCTAGACCGACCCACTATGAGAAAGCTACATGGATCAAGTCATAAGCTTTTCTCATGTATAACCACGTCACAATGCCCTTAGACCTGAAGTCATCATGAATTCCTACATGACAGTTGCTAAGCTTTGAACTAGTCAAAAGTCACTTTTGACCAGGTGATGATAAAGGCTACGATCGGGCTTGGTGGTTTTTCATGTAGAGGAATATGAATGATCAAGATGGAATTTGTCCCTCACATTAGTAGAGAGATATTACTGGGCCCCTCGATGAGTGAGTCTGAGAAATGTATGGCCATACTATGATGAAAGGAGTTTATGTCTCTATTATCAGGCTACTTAGGAATCGAGAAAGTAATGGTCAGGAACAAGAGAATGACATTTTCCATGCCTTATCCTTGATCGATATATCGTGTGACAAAAGGGACGTGACATGGTTGTATGACAGGTTGCATCGTGATAACGATCCTCATATGAATTGGGTAGTTGTAATGTCTTGCTAGAGGCCGCTTGCGACTTTTGGGTTAGTGTAGTTATTAGCCCACTGCCAACTTCATATGGGCCTACAGGGTTGCACACAAGAATGGCCCAACACGAGATAATGTTTGATTTAAGGTGGATGAATTTTATATTTATATATATATATAGAATATAAAATTCATTAATAATATTATATAGATATATATATATTTTCGAAATATATATCTTATATATATATATATATATTATATTATATTATTATATTTAATAATATTATATAGATATATATATATTCAAAATATATTATATATATATATATTATATGATATTATTATATTGTGTTGGTTTTAAATTTAATTTATTAAGATATATTAAATTTAATAACTAACATGATAGAGATATAGTATCTCAGATTTAATTTATGAAGATAAATTAAATCTAATGGCTCTTTATTTAGATTAAATAAATAGGTTAAATTAAAACTGTTGGACAGATTTAATTTAAACTGAATTTATTTAATTAGCTCATCAAGATAATTAATTGTTAATTAATTTCGAAATTAATGATGATTAATTTTGAAATTTGAAAATAACCCTCATGGGTTATAAACTTGATAGAGCTGATAGACTCAGTGTACATCAGAATTGAGAGTCGCAAGTTAAACCCTTGGAGACATTAGAGGCGCTAGCACGCAGTCTCGATTGGAGAGCATTCGTGTGGATACTGGTAGAGGGAGCGGACCTGATGTGTTGGCTCCTAGAGATCATGAAAACTCTGAATCATCAAAAAGGTATGAATCCTTCCAACTTGGTTTAAACGCTGTTCATAGATGCTCGATTAGGATCGGTGAAAATTTTTTAAATTCTTCCGCTGTGCTTACCGATCCTACATTGCAAGCATGTCATGCATTAAACACTTATCTTGCATGCATACTGGTATTTGTTTCCTACTGAGATTCTCTCAAATCTCACCCTTCCCTACCAATATTTTAGACAGGGAAGGTGGATCGAGGATGGAGCAAGCAGCCAAGGGCGATGAGGACTCCTTTGGGTTGTCATTCTTATAGTTGGTTATCATAGTTGGGAGTATTGTGCATTGGATATTTGTATATGTGGATGAGGATTTAATTATGTGTATTTGAGGTGAGATTTGTGTAATCCCCATATGCGAACTTGTATACGGGCGTATTACCCTTTGTAAACCCTTTTGTAAAGATGTGAACCCGGGATTGCCAGGATTATTATATTGTGCACTCTGATTCATCTATTGAATGTAATTATCTGAGTGAAGTGATTGTATTCGAAATGTGAACATAAGACCAGGTAAATCGGATTTGTAAAGATATTTGTGAAAACCCTATCGTGAAGATTGGATTTTAAATTGGTTTTGTTTATTATTGGTCTCTAGTTCACATTAATCGCGTATTTTGGATATAATTACAGAAGGGGGTTACAGTCTTTCTGCTTTTCTTCGTTTCAGTTATAGGGAGATTCCCATTATGTGTATTATATGAAATTAAAAAATAAATTACATTGTCAATGACATATAAATGGTGTGGGCATTATGTTAAATGCTAATATACAAAAGTAAACCATAAAAGAAAAAATGGTTAATATAATCATTGGTCCTTATAGTTTTGTTGAATTTTAGTTTTAGTCCTTGAAGTTTGAAACTTGTTGTTTTGGTCTCTCAAGTTTCCCTCTATTTGAAATGTTAGTCCTTATACTTTGAAAAGGACTTAGATAAACAATTAACAGTGTTAATTTTGTCTATATGGCACTAACTCATTAAGTTTGCTTATGTTGCATGCTAACTGGGTAATATAAGCTGTAAAAAAGCTAACCTGTATATGTGTATTTGAAAAGAAAAGAGACAGAAGTACCAAAACATCTGAATGCATAAACGAACTGGAGGGTTGGGGGAAAAGAGAAAGTTAGGGCATTACTTGCTGACAAGGAGAGGATTTGGAAAGTATGGGCACTTGTTTGGTTCCTACTGAAAGGAGCCGAATTGACTTTCTTGGTTGTGATATTTATTTGGAGAATATAGTTCCTAAGATGCTTTTGGTCTTATGTTTCTTTTACAGGAACTTGCACTAATAAGAGGGTACAATCTAGGAGGAGTGGTTACAAAAAAGAAATGCATGTTTCTCATCTAGGATGAGAACTTCTCCTACAAGAGTCTACGAACATTTAAACCTCAGGTTGTCTCTTCCCTCACTTCTTTTCTTCTCATTTTCATATGTTTCTTGAGCTTAATTGCCTAGATGAAGAGAATAGGTGTGGGGTGGAACATAATTCAATAGTAAAAGGTAGATTTCTTTTTTTTTCCCACCCCCTAGACTTTGAGCTCTTGCCATATCTTCATGTTTACGTTCTATATTGAAGACAATGTAAGATTTAAATATAGGGTAGGGATTAGAATTTTTGTAACACCTCAAATTTTATTCACCAATGTGTATGGTAATTGTTGGAAATAGTCAATGAAATAAAATGGTGAATTTTGGAAAGATGAACAATGTTTCTAGTGAGATTTCCTGTGAGGCAACGAGATTTTCATGTGATTTTGTAAATCAAATGACGAGAAAAAATTATGCTATTTTACGGGATGAAATTAGACATCCTAAGCTTTAATTTGATAGGTCATATGATTCAATTAGAGCTAAATACAAAAATTTATGAATTTTTGAATTGAGCCTAGAAAAACTGTGAATTTTCTAAAACGACATTCCAAGAAATTAATTTTGGGAATTTTGTGTTTTCAACTAGTGAGAGGCTATATTTTTCCTTGAAACTAGAATCAATAAGGGTTCTATAGCCTTTGGAATTACTTGATAAGATGTCTACAAAATTAGTTATGAGTTTTCAAAGATTGGGCAGAAAATCTACCAGAAAATCCAAAAATGAAGGAAAATATAATGGCAAACTTGTAATTTGCCAAACAAGCACAAAATTAATTATTTTTCAATTAATTGAATTGAATTTCAATTAATTAAGAAAAATAAAGGGGGAAAATATATTTGGAATATTTTGGTCAAATAAATATGAATTTATAGAAAATTTGAGCAAAAGTACAAATTTGACTGAAATTGTGTACATGTAACTTGAACAAGTTGTGAAGGCAATTAGGACCTAAAGGAGGGATCCTTGGGATGCTATGACATGGAACAAGAGGATGAAATATTAGTTGCAAGAAACTTGGGCTTAATGGTATGGTTACATGTACATAAGGGTTTATCTACATAAAATTCAATTTGTGGAATTATGACATAAGCATACTTAAAGATGACATAAGCATGGACTTATAAAATATTTCTCATCTTCATCCTCTTCTCATTTATGACATGAAGTCCTGCTGAAAATAGAGTGAGAACGTTGAGAAAATTTAGAGAGAGAGAGAGAGAAGAAAAAGCTTGCAAGGGTAAGTGATTTCTCCGGTAAATTGGTTCCTAACGCATATACTCCGTTCCTAAGCTACTCTACTATGTTATTCAAGGTTTGGAAAGCTCAAATTCCTTATTTAGAAGAGTTAAGGTTTGGTTACATTAGGGAAGAGCCAGAGGAAGTGAAAGGTAACTTCCAAACCTTCAAATATTGATTGTTTTGGCTGTTGTGGACAATATAATCGGTGAAATTTTGCTTGATTGTCTTTGACTTGAAATTTGGAAATTGTAATGGCCTAAAGGTTATGCTATCAAAATTTGGTCCAAATAGTAGTTGTACCCTAATTAAATAGTTAATAAAGTGGTTAGGAGTATAAAGAAACATATCTGCGGAGTTAGATTTCAAAAACCCCAATTTTTCCCGAAGTACCTCTAAGTTTTGGCTAGCTCTAGTTAGGGGCCTTAGAGTTAAATTTTCAATGATTTGATGATTCCATTGGGTTCAGGAGGGAAAATTAGGCGGGGTTATAATTGATCTCTCTTTCAAAAAAGCCCAAAAAACATAATTACGAAAACGCCCCTGAAACCCTGAAATAGGGGCTGCCAAGGGAAATTTTTTCATTTGACAGCGAATTTGATAATTCTGAGTCCAAAAATGGATTCCTTGGGCAAAAATATCTAAGAATAGCCCAGGTTAGAATTTCAAGAAAAGTGGAGCCGGATCGACTATGGCGGGGTCGGGCCGGGGTCCTGGGGCATTTTGGTAAATTTTCACCATAGGCTAATATAACCATTATAAACACTATAGTAGTGCGTAAAATGGTACATAGAGAGGTTATAACCTAATTCGTGTACATTTTATAGTTTAGAACCGAGTTAAAAGCCTGAAGTTGGCACATTCTACGAGGAGAGCATTTTAAAGTTAAAAAGGGTTGAGGTTGGGACATTATCCTTCATACTTCATGCCTAAGTCTATATGATTGTGTGGTTACCATTGTTTGTACTTTTATTAATCAACGTGATATGCCTAGAGGGGACAGTTAGTTCTGGAAGTACATTTACACCTGGGGATTGGATGAGAATCCAACCAGTGTATGATTAGTGGGGCTGGGGCCCTACTCATGTATACATGATGATATATTCATATTGTTCATTAATTGTTGCATACATGGTGCATATCATATTTACTTTTTGCTGTTATGTGAACGATAATATGTTTCTACTGGGATTCCTTGAAATTTCACCCCTTTTTCTAAACAAAATTGTCTCAGCGGGTACTAATGGCTTAAAAGGAAAGGACATAGATATGGGAAACTGATGGGCATGTTTCCCGAGATGAAAATTGTGGTTATATGTAGTCTTTAATTTTAAATATTTTGAATGAAATGTATCTATTACCAACCCTGTGGGGAATTCCTCAATGTAATCATGTACTATTTATCGGTATTTCTATGCTATTCTTGTGTTGCTCACCAAACTACGTGCAAGGACTCTGAAAATATGGAAAATAAGATAATGGTATGACAATTTTTGTCTTGTGTGCTTCATTGTGTTTAATTGCAAAAATATGCCATTTTTCAAAAAGCTTTTAGAGAATTCTTGGTCCAAACCACATTTTTGAATTTTTGTCACTCCTTTGTTTTAAAAAATGTCCAAATACTTTGGGAATTGTTTATGCTTTTGGTTGACTTTTAAGGAATTAATTGCCTATTGCTTTTAAAGTTAGCATTTGGATTAGTTGCGTTAATGCATTTTGATTAGGCTAATGTTCAATTAATCTTTGTAAATGTGCATTTGAGAGAAAATCTTTGTTAGAAGAATTTTGAGCCTAATTTCCATTCATTAATGTGTGTTTGCCACCTATTCTAGTGTATCTCTAGAACTTGTTTAAATTCTTTTTTCAAAATCACATTTGCATTTAGATTAATAAACATGATAGGGGCATTCATTTTATTACTTTCTATCCCAAACACAAACCCTATACATTAATCCATTATTAACCTCCTTTGAGCCATTCACATTCGAAAATCCATCATTTATTAACAAGTACTATGTATGCATTACATTTGCATTAGATTGGCTTCCAAACATCATTGAATTGCCATTGATATTGTAGAAATGCCATGTAGATACAATATATTAAAAAAGAGAGAGAAAGGAAAACGGTAAAAAGAAAGAAGAAGAAAGAGAATTAGAAGAAAAAGGCATGAAGAAAAAGCCAAAAAAAGAAAAAAATGTAGAGAAAGAAAGTAGCAAAGAAGACAAAAGAGAAGAAACAAAGAATAAGGCATTTGTTTTAATTGGCAAAGGTGATGTGATTTTATGAGCTTAATGTTAAAAATATGGATGCCATTGAACATATTTGTGCATGCATAGTATTTATTTCATTATTCCTACCATGAGACCATTTTCATCGTTATAACCCTCTTAAAAGTCCCCTTGATTCATGAGTCTAGGTGCTACTTAGTGGTAGAGAGAGTAGAATTTCTACAAGCATATAGTAGGATCTAGTCTAGGTGATGTTGAGTGAAATTTCCCATACTTGTGAGATGAATTAAACACTTAAATCTATGAGTGCGCTCTTGTACATTCCTTTGATTAATTATGCATTAATTTAGTCTATTTGCATTACCCCATGCTAAGACTTGTGTTAGATTGAATAGTGATAAATAATTGATTCAGTAATTCCAACCTTAAGCATTTAAAGTTTTCGTTTGTATTTAATTTTAAATCGATTATTATATTCCCAAGAGTGCAAAAGTTCAAGTGTGGGGGAATTGACAAATCCCTAGTTTGTTATACATTTTCATCTTTTATTTGGGGTTTTTCTCATAATTATTGAGCTTAAAATTCCTTCTCTGTGTTTAATTAGATTAAGAGTAAATATATTGAACTAGAAACAAAAAGGGCAAAATTGTCATAAAAATTGTAATTACTCTAAATCATTGATTTTTCTAAGAATATTTGATGTTGAATTCATTGGTTTTAATTGTATGTGCTTGAAGAAATTGGACCAAATTTGAAAATGGAAGTTTGGGCTCAAATTGCAAAAATTACAGTTTAGCCCTACAAACATTTTAATATTAGCAATGTAGTCCCTCCATGAACTTTTATATTTTTCATTTTAGTCCCTAGTCAAACTTGTGTTTTGGCTAGGGAATTAGGTCATTTACAGACCTGAAGCTCAATAGATTGGAGAATACAGCACAACAAAAGAGGACCTTCTTCCTTTACTAGACCTTCACTCTCTCTCGCTCTGTCTACCATTGTCGCCGACAACTCTCGCCTTCACCACCATAGTCGCCAGTGACCTTCTTTCCACAACACCACTAGCCAATGAGCTTCATTTCAGAAAAAGGAATTAGAGCACTACAGAGATGAGAAAAAGGCTTAGCCTTCAATCTTGACCACTCCTCCATCCTCACTCCGTCAAAGTCAACCATCGCCGCACCACCATCACCTTCAATCTCCTTCTATTGCCAACTTCTGATCTCATTGTCCATCACCATTGCCAACTTCTCTAGCTTGAGTTTCAACAAGTCTCCAAGGAATAAAACTTCATTTCATTATAGTCCTTCATTCAGTCCGTGATTTCTCGATTTCTTGTCCACCGTCACCTACCAATCCTCTGTTGATTTCATCAAGATCATTTTTCTGGTTAATTTCTCCATGCTTAAAGCTTTGAAGATGTTTAATGGGGTTGTGCAAATGTTAATTCATGGTTAGAAGCTTCAATTCTTGAGGATGATGAAGATAGCTTGAGTTTTCAAGCTTCAAGGAGAAGTTTTATGTTTTAATCCATTTTTTTAGTTTTATAACTATGATTTTCAGTTTTGGAAATTGTATTTATGTTGCTAGACCTTTGTTACTTGGTTAAGTACTAGTACTTAGTTTGGATTAATTTCAAATTTTGATTAGTTGATGTTGAACTTTATGCTCATCAATATATGAGGTTACATATATGTTTAAGTCTAACTCCATTTATTCTCTATTCTCTTGTATGGTATTGCTTAGATATTAAGTTGATTTTGGAATTACATTGAACTAATTGCATTAATTAATTCACAATCACACACTAAGAGTGGTTAATAGCATCTCAAGAGTAGGGATTCCTCTCTTTGTTTCATGCCAATCATCACATTTAGTTCATAATAGTTAATAAAAGGTTCCTCAAGAGATAATCTAGGATTGATGTTACACCCTTATCTTATCTCCATATTTTTCAGAGTGCTTGAGCACAGTTTGGTGAGCAACACAGGAATAGTAGAAATATACTAATATATGATATATTAGGCTTGATTATATTACAAGTTTTTCCCACCAAGTTTCATACATAATACTTACAGACCTTGAAATATTAAAGGGTCTTTAGATAACCAACATCTTTATTCGATTTTGATCGGAACCTTCAATTATCGGTAAATACCATTTTGCCCTCAGAGTCGTTTGCTACTGGTGCAAACTTTTTACATTTTATAGGAAGGGTGAGATTCGAGAGAATCTCAATAGTAAAAGGCTATCAATTGTATAAAATGAAAAATATTAAATATGTCATGCTCCATGTTATGCAACATATTAACAACAATACCATGGCATGTATATATAGGTTAGGGGCTCATTCCCCCACTACCCGTAAACACCTCGGTTGGTTCTTGCTCACAACCGGGTAAGTGCGCCTCTACACACAATCGTCCTCCTCAGCAAAACCATGTTCATTAATAATATCATAGAAGATGGCATACACAAACATATAAAACATTCATATAGTTTATGAAAGATAGAGTTACTACCTGAAATAGCCCTTTCCCGCCTAATATCTAACTATCTTGATCTAGCTCGGCCACAATTGTCTAGTCTTAAAATTTCAAGTTTACAAGAATTAGGTTAATACCTATTCATGTATCACTTTAGGCTCTTCCAAATTACTTTTGTTGGTTACATTAGTCTAATTCTACAAAAATACTAAAATGCCTCTAAGGACCTGGTCTAAGTCCCTTTTTACCCAGTTCGGCTATACTTTTACAGAAATTTTGACCCGAGCTATTCCTATACAGTTTTCATGTAAAATTCATTTTTGATTTTGGTTTTCGTAAAATCACTGCCAAATCAAAATTTTGCCCTTGACAGCCCCTACTTAGGGTTTTAGGGGTATTTTCATAATTTCACTTTCTAGGGCTTATCTCATAAAGTGATCAACATTAACCCTATACATTTTTTCCTCCTAAACACCATGGAACCATCAGATTAATAAAATTTTTGCTCTGGCTAAAACATGCTCAAGGAAAGAGGGAAATTGTGATTTAGAGAGTTAACCTTTAAAGCTTGCTTCTTTACACTCCTAACAACTTGTTTAACCCCTTTAAACACTTCTTAAACATGATTTGAGGAAATTTGGGCAGCATAACCCCTTAGGGTTTCAGCATCTCAAACTTACAAAATCAACAACCAAACCACAAATCAAACCAAGAACCACAACAACTACAATAACACCAATACACCAAAGGGGTTGAAGTTCTTGAAAATAACTCTTGATGCTTGGACTTTCTCTCTATAGGTGTCTCCCCCTCTCTCCTCAAACTTGAAGATTTTATTGATACACATGATTATTCATGGAGATCAAGAGCTTAGAGAAGTTGTTACACAAATTAGGAAGCAAAATCACTTGAAAGCATAAGTCTTACCTTTGATTTTTCTTCCCTGAGCTCTCTTTCTCTCTAAGTTTCTTAAGCTTCTCTCTCTTTCTCTCTCTATTTGTTGAACTTGGCGTGGAAATGGAAGGGAAAAGATGAAGACAAGAGCTTAATAATATCTCTTCATCTTTCCTTTAATAAATATTAATTTAAGGAATTATGACATGGGCTTGTACTTTAGCCTTATCTAGTTTTAATTATGTCATAAACTTATATTGCATTTGAACCAAATTTTCCTTAATCTTTTAGGCCCAAAAATGATGCCTCTTTAAGCTTTCCATGCTACTACAGAACATATGTACTATTACACTAAAGGACGTCCCTTTTTAAAAATAGGAAAGTAAAACACAGAGGCGGTGACATTTTTGTAAATAATGTAACAAAGTGGAAACTTTAGGCCTCCCAAATTTGAATTGGGATACCTAAAGTACAGTTTAGATGTCCCAAATTTCAATTGGGAAGGCTAAAGAATCCCCCTAGCACTAAAAATAAAAATTCAAAATATTTGAGACTACTTTAGGAGTTTCAAATAGGTTTTGGGATGCCTAAACTGAGCCTTTAGGTGTCCTAAAAAATTTTGGGACACCTAAAGTGGGGTTTAGGCGTCCCTAAAAAATTTTAGGACCCCTAAACTTACCTTTAGGCATCCCAAATTCAAATTTGGGATGCCTAAAGGTGCCCACATGCATGTCTGACATGCTGTAACCTCTTGCCGTAATTATATCCGAAATACGTGATTAAAGTGAAATAGAGACCAATAATAAACAAATAACATTTACTAACCCATCACATGACGGGGTTTTCACAATTACCTTTCGAAATCATTTATAACCTTGGTCTCATAATCACTTTTCGAATACAATTACTACACGGAATATCACATTCATAACAAATCAGAGTGCACAATATAATAATCCCGGAAATCCCGGGTTCACATCCTTACAAAAGGGTTTACAAAGGGCAATACACCCATATACAAGTTCTCATACGGGGATTACACAGACCTTTCTCAAAGACATAACAAATCCTCATCAACACACATGTAAACACATCCATTTATACAAATACACACCCCTACTATAATGATAACCAACTACCGAATCTTTAACTCGAAGGGAGTCCTCATTGCCCTTGTCTGCTTACTCCATCATCGATCTACTACCCTGTCTGAAAGGTTAGTAGGGGAGGGTGAGATTCTAGAGAATCTCAGTATGAAAACAATATCAATATTCATGTACGATAAATGTTTAATGCATGACATGCTTGCATCACATAACTATCATGATGACAAATCTGTAAGCTCATTGCTTCTAACAATATACTAATGGCCATAGCATAAATTGAAACATAGCTTCAATAACACATAACCATGCAAAGCTAAGACATGCATCAACACATTAACACATATATCAAACACAAACAGAAGAGATATGTTCCCTACACTCTTTCTACGTAAGCTCTAGCTCCAGCTGCTCACGATCAGGGCGAACACCAAATCCTATAACCAAACAAGGACATAGGGTTAATCCCTTTTCCAATTCCTTAACTCTCAAACACTTAAGTTAGTTATCATTCATGAACCTTTAGGTGGCTAATCAAAGCCCAAACATATGCCTAAAGGCTTGAGAAACACTTGACCAAAGATCACCTTTTAAAAGTCCAAAATGCTGATTTTTAGGGGTTGGCTGCAGCCAAAACACGCACAGAAGGTTTTTGGCTGCAACCAAGAATTTCTAGCTGCGGCCAAAATGTTCACAGAAGGTTTCTGGCTGCAGCCAAGAATTTTTGGCTGCGGCCAAGACGTGCACAGAAACTTTTGCGCTGCAGCCAGGATTTTCTGCTGCAGCCAAGGCAACTTAGAAAATTCATAACTAATTCCACAAATATCGAAATGAGGTGATCCCAAAGCAAAATGAAAGATATTCAAGTCCTCTACACAGGAAAAATATTGGACAATTCTGTAAATCACCATACAAATACAGAATTACACACATTTCATCACTGCCCCAAAAACAGAATCCATTTTCGACCTCAAACTTTGGGCAGCTATAATTCCCATTTCCCAAAACGAAATGGAACAAATTATATGTCCATTTTGAACCTTGGGATGTGAACTTTAAGACTGGAAAGTTTCAAAATTTTCTGACATCATTTGCCTAGTCAAAACGTCCACATAAGCAGACTGTCCAGAACAAAACTTCAAGGGACAGATTTTCAGTTTTGCACCAATGATTCCAATGGTTCCCAAATTCACACCAAATACCATTTCCACATAAATTTGCACAAGGAATCCATTGGAAACACCAAATCAATCAAATTCAAATCATATTGACATGTTACCACAACATGTCACACAAATCACAATTCAAACCACAACATCACAACTCTTCCAATTCAAGTTCCCAAATCAATTCCAATGACCAAATACCACAACATGGCACCATTTTCAACATAAAACACATGACAATTCATGCATTTCACAATTCCACCAAAATCAGGGCAAAAACCAAAATTCACATTACTCCACCACAAATCACAAAACTTAGATCAAAAGGCTTTAAATACTCACATCTTCCTCTTTCCCAAACCAATTCTTTGATTCTTCATCTTTCCACTTTTGCTCAAGCAACAAAACACCTGCTCTCACAAATCTAAAACCATAGAGATGAAGCTCTCATCATTATGAATAAGATTATAGAAGGACATTAGAGCATTAGAGGACCACAAACCAACCAAAATCTCACCTATAGCTTTCTCTTTCCTCCCCTTGTGCTTGGCGTCCATGGAGGCATGAGAGAGAGAGAGATGAGTTGATGAAGAAGGAAGGTCAGTTTTTGGGAGTCAAAACCGCCCAAATAAAGAGAGGAGAGAGGAAAAATGAGTTGAATATGTTGACCCAATCCAAGGGTCTACAAAGTGCCACATGTCAACATCTTGCAACATCCTCCGTGAGCTCACATAGGCACATGCACACCTGATTCCACCCTTTAATCTCTTGCAAAATCAATCCTAACCATTGATCTTGAAGTTACCAATGAGTTTCCCCTTCGGTAACTGATCAATCGGTCGGTAACTTTACCATTTTGCCCCTGATTATGGCAATTCCTATTAAATCACCACCAAACACACCATATCATTCCTTTTCTTCCACAATGAGCCCTCCCCTCTATTTTAAGCCAATTTAGATGTTAATCCATAATTGAACTTAAATACAGGGTTTCGGCGCTACTCACAACGCATACGAATCACATCGGGTGCCAAATCACACCATAATCTCCAAAAGGGTTTATTCATCACTAACCACATCCACTTTTGAAGTCATTATCTCTTAATCACAATTTGGGATCTTGCTAAACTGGGGCTTAGCAGTCCACTTATCTCAGGCTTAATCTCTAGCCTCAAGTCTCAAAATTTGGGGTATTACACATGCCTCCCCTCTCTTCCTTCAATTTTTCTCTTTACTCTTTATTCTTCCTTCACCCACTCACTGAACATTCATCACTTCCCTCCTTCATCTTTTCTCTCTTCCTCTTCACTCCACTGTCTTCTTTCCTCCTCCTCCTTCCATCATCGTCGGCATACTCCATCTTCTCTCCTCCTCCATCGTCTTCTTTCCTCCACCATCCATCCTTTGGCAGCTCCTCCACTGTCCATCCCTCCACCTGCGGCATATAGCTCCTCCATCGTCTTCTTTCCACCATCCATCCCTCCACCTTTGGCACACCAACACGGTCAACCCTCTCCCTACTTTCGGGTTTGTTATTTTTTATTTTAAATATAATGGCTTGTATTAATTTACATAAATTTTGAAATTATAATGCTTTGTTAATTTATTTTACATGATTGTAGTTATGTTTCTAGAGTGTTTTTCCCTTTTCATTGTTTTTTTTTGTTCCAAAATTATATACACGAAATCTGTTAATTAGGTTGGTATGAGTTTGGTGGCTAATATTAGTATGATTATTAGTGTATTTTCCTAGCTCTTAGAACTAAACAAATTATGAGTATAAAAACCAATATTTAGTATCTATAATTTAGGACACTATAAGGACCCAATAAAAACAAAAAAAAGTGCTTTTGTTAGCTAATTTTAGATATTAGCTTGCTTTGTAGCCATAAGAAGATAAGTACAAACTTGTGTAATGGAGACAGAGTGTCACACCCTTATCTTATCTTCACCTTTATTTCAGAGTAATAGCGGAAAATGATACGCAATGCAGTGGGCAACACAAGAATATCATAATTATACTGATAATATGTACATGATTACAGAAATAACCCATAGGGGTTTGTACATGATAATTACCATCAATGTAGCCATACAGGGCTACTTGGGTGTCTTAGCCCATTCTAGTGAAACAAAGATATCTTCTCATCTTTGTTTTACCACTGTCTAAATTGTTGGTAGGGGAGGGTGAGATTCAAGAGAATCTCAGTAGGAAAACAATACCAATATGCATGCAAGATAAGTATTTAATGCATGACATGCTTACATAACTCATGCTCACATAATGACATATTTGCGTGCTCAATGTTTCAAACAACATACTTATAGCCATAGCATAGTAGAAATAGAGCTTCAATCATTCATATATGTTTCACATAATCAAGCAAATCAATAACATGCATCAATACACCATCACAAATATCAAATACATGTATGAGAGGTAAGTTTCCTACCTTAATCGCCTTCCTTGCTCCTCAAATAATATGCCTCGTAATACGTTCCACCTTCTTCTGTCAACTCAGTCCTAAAATGTCAAATGTTCCATTTAGACACTTCCATAGTATTTCTAGTGGTTATATGAGTCTATATTGAAAAATGACCAAAATGCCCCCGAGACCTTGGCCCCACCATACTCTGTCTAACCGTACTTTAACCGAAATTTTGACCCTAGCTATTCTGACAAATTTTCACCCAAAAAATCTATTTTTGACTTTGGTTTTCTCAAATTCAGCCCCAATTATGAATTTACCTCTGGCAGTCCCTATGTAAAGGTTTTAAGGTTATTTTCGTCATTTCACTTTCTAGGGCTTTTCTCACTTCACACCTAACATGAACCCTACACAATTTTCTATTCAAAACACAATGGAATAATCAAAACCACGAAAATCCAACCCAAACAACTGCTGGACAAAATTCCATAAAATATTGGGGAAAATGGAATTTCTTGATTTCAATCCATAAACCATATTCTTTACACCTCTAAATTTGGGCAGCATAACCCTTTAGGGTTTCAACATCCCAAGTTTACAAAATCCACAATCAAACCACAAATCAAGACAAGAACAACAACAACAACAACCATACACTAAAGGAAATAGGATTCTTAAAGTTACCTTTAGTTTCTCCACTTTCTCTCTTTAAAATTGTCCTCCTTCTCTCTCCTTAACCTTGAGTTAGCTTGCTAACATGGTGATTCATGGAGAAAAAGAGATTAGAGAAGCTATTATGCAAGAGAGGAAGCTTGAACGCAAGAACAACAATACTTACCTTAGATTTCTTCCTCCTTGAGCTCTCCTCTTCTCTCTATTTCTCAAGCTCTCCCTCTTTTCCTTGTATGCTTGATGTAAATGAAGCCAAAGAAAGGGATGAGAAATTCTTAAAATATCTTACTTCATCTCTCTTGGAAATATAATATTTTATTTAGTTTATGCACATGTGCTCTTCCTTGCCTTATCTCTAGTTAATTGGACTTAGTCTTTCCTCCCTCCTAAGTCCAAAAAAAATGTCAATCATGGGGTTCTAAATGAACCAAATTGGTCTCTTCCATTACTTCATTCCATTGCCAAGATATTATATTTTAAGGCTAATTCCAACATGTGTTTTTGCTTTTTCTTTTACTTGGCCAAAGAGGATGACACTTGGCACAATTAGCTTCCAAGTAATATTTTCCTTCTCCTTTAATATTTTGGGAGCAAATATCTACCAAATAAAGGGAAAATATGGGCTTTTACTTAATTCCACAATTGCCATCACATTTATTTTCCAATTTTCGGAATAGTGCCAATTCTGGCAAATTTTCTGCCTAAAATTTGAAAAATCATAACTAAATTTGTAGACATCATTTCAAAGCAATTCCAAAGCCTATAGAACTCCTATTGGCTCTAGTTTCAAAGAAAAATATAGACGTTTGCCAGCTGGAATCAAAAAATTCCCAAATTTTCATTCTTGGCATGCTATTCCAAAAAATGATCAATTTCATTAGGAAAAATTAAAAAATTCATAAATCTCAATCTACTAGTCAAAATGGCTTATAATTTCTATCAAATTAAAGCCCTGGATGTCTACTTTCACCCTGTAAAATTTCATACTTTTTGGACATCATTTGTTCATCCAAAATCCCAAGACAATCTCACTGCCTCGCAGGAAATTTCACTAGAAGCATAATCACTTTCTTCAAAATTCACCATTTTATTTTCTTTAATGCCCCAAAGATATAAGAAACATTAGAGAATAGATTTAGGACACCTTCTAAACTGGGGCTTAATAGTCCACTTAGTTTAGACTTATTTTCAAGCCTCCAATCTCAAAATTCGGGATATTACAGATAGAGTTTATTGAATTTTTAAAATTTATTATAAGTTTAAAAATTTATAACTTGTACTAATTTAATCCTCTCAGTTTAAAACCCGTGGATAATTCTTTTTTATTTAGGAACTATTTGTAATTCTCTCTTTTAAGGAAGATGATGAAGTCATGATAGAAATTATTTTTCTTGATGAGAAAGTAAATAAAAAAAGTTAAATTCATGCTCTAACTCATATTTGGCTAAGAAATTGCTTACATCATAACCTTATACTGGTTCCCTAAAGAAAAATTGTTAGAGTAAATTGTTGATATTGTTCTGAATTGCCTCAATTAGTTTGTTTTATTTGAATTAAGTTGAAATGGTTTGCTATTAAAATTTTGGGATATCTTACTTTTAAGGGGAAATGGTGCTGATATTTTTTTGAAAAAAGTGAAAGAAAGCAATCCTATCATACTATTAACAATTGTTTTCAACTTGAGTGTTATTGAAAATGGCTTAGGTGGTAATAAAATGGATCATAGTTGGATGAATGCTTTGAGAACTAGTGAAGAATATGAGAATGTGGTATAAGAGTTTATTGAATTAGCTAAAAAGTAAGCTTCAGTAAAAAATGGGAAGTATTTTTGTCCTTGTGTCAATTATTCAAATGAGAGTCAACGGGACGTTGATGTCATAGATTATCCGTCATGGTGAGGAAGTAACGGATTATCCGTCACACAAGAAGGAAGATGTGGATGTCATAGATGAAGATAGAATGGAGAAAATGATTCATGATGTTTAGATAGAATCCTTTGCACAATTGCATGAGTATGACAGATTGCGAAGTGATGCAGAGACACCATTGTACCTTAGGAGTAAGTACACACGGCTGACAGCAACATTACATTTGGTTAACTTAAAGGCAACTATGGGTGGACCGATAGTAGTTTCACATTGCTTCTTGAATTATTGTGTGATATATTTCCAGACGATAATGTGCTTCCAAATCGTATGATGAGTCTAAGAAAATCATGTCTAAGATAGGTATAGAATATAAAAAGATACATGCTTGCCCTATAACTTAGTACTGTACAAAAAGGAGTATGAAGGTATGAGTGAGTATCCTAAGTGTAAAACTGCATGATGTTAGATATGATTAGTTTTGATGATGTCAAATATAGATGTGAAATGATAAGAGCAAAAAGTTTATATAATGTATTTCTTTGACTAACTACTATATTTAATGTTACATATTTTGTAGATTAGTCAAGCAAAGAATGAAGAAGATTGAATTAATGAAAATGAACAAGAGGAAGAAGAAGAAAGAAATTGAAGATAGTCAAGGAGATGTTTACTCGGATTATGAAGAATTATTATCAAGAGGAAAACCAAGAAGAAAGATATTGAAGAATGAAGAACTTGGAAGATCTATCATGAATATCAAGATTCAAGTTGTTAGAAGTGATACTGGAGGTTCCTATGATGATTCCGGAGGTTTCTATGATCAAATGATGGTTGGAATAGGTTAATACGAAGCTAAGATGACTTATATGTGAGTTATAGCACTTCTAGGGGAGTTATACTCGAGCACAGAGCTCAATACTCAAGCACAGGATGAACTCACTCAAGCATGGATGAACTCACTCGAGCACGGGATGAGCACTCTATTCTACTCTGTTTTACGTTCAGTCTGACAGAGGTCCGGTATTTTGATCATATCTCTCAAACCACACGTCGGATTGACCTGAAACCGGTGGCATATGAAAGAGGACTCACAACACGTAAAATGTGCACCAGGATCAAATCAAATAAAGGCGATATGATTCGTGGAAAATGAAACAGAAATCACTGTGACTTTTCAAGACAGATTCGGTATTTTGCACGTAACTTACAAACCACACATCGGATTGAGACGAGACTAGTGCAAAATGAAACTAGACTCAAAGAGCTTTCCATGGATAGGTAATGTGTCTTATTTGAACATATATTCTAGGAGCTATGCCTTCTGGAAGTTGATGCTTGTGCAGTCTAGCGAAATATACACTCTTTCGATCATAACTTGCAGAATACAAGGAGTTTGGAGCTGATTCTTTTTGCATTGGAATGCATATGGCAAGAGTTTTCTTATGATACATCATTAGAATCAAATAAACATATTTTTTCTAAAGTGGCCCCACATCACCCGCGAGTGTAAAAACTGACTCTTTGAAAAAGTTGTGTGAGTGATGTCCAGAATCAGCTGAAACATGAAGAAATCTGCAACACTCGAGCACTAGGATCCATGCTCGAGCACTAGACTAATTCTCACTTGAGCACATGCAAGTTTTGACATGAGAGTGTTAACCTGAGAAGAAGCATATACGTGAAAACAAGAGGAGCACTCGAGCATGACTGGTTGTGCTCGAGTGATGTCTAGATTTCACTCGAGCAGATGCGAGTGAAGAGCAGCGAGTGTTTGCCCGAGAGGAAGTCAGAACGTGAAATTCTACATGCACTCGAGTGAGGCTTCTTTGCACTCGAGTGAGGTCCTGATAGAGGCAACGTAGAAGTTCAGAGCCGCACAGCAATCAATCCAAACGTGGTTAAATGTTATACAATCATTATGTTTTCACTTGTTATTGTTCCTAAACATTAACTAACATATATTTCAAGTGTAAAACAGGAGATTAAATATTTGGATTGCATCTTCAAGAATGGAGGTCACGTATGGCGAATATCTTCACTCACGTGATGAGTCCCAGAAGCCAGAAATTCAGCTTTTGACCAATGATCCAACATACTCATGACTAACTCTTCATCATAGTAATGATTAAGTATTTTTCAGTGTGAAACAAGAAATTTAACATTGAGATTACATATTCAAATGAAATAGTCAATTGTGGCGGGCGGCATCATTACATACCGAGCATCAGCTACCTACCACGACAAAAGTTTGACCCACCATAAGAGATTGTCTGGAAACTCAAACGAATTCATCCTGCTCCACAATGTGATGTATAGCTCACAATGAAACATCCCATTCTTCAAAGGAATGCTCTGCTCTGCAACGGACAGTAGTTCACTTTTCAAATATGCTCAACGGTCAAAATGACTCCAACGGACGAATGCTCACAATGGTCATCATCTTAATCAACTATAAATGAGAGAGCATTCAACGTCGATGAAAAATAGAGACAGCGAGCAACTACATGAAAAATGATAGAAATATGAATCCTCTGCTTCTACCCAAACACTCTCTGTTTTCCAGTTTCTATATTACTTATCATTGAGAAAGTGATTATTTGTATTGTACTTCAATGAGTATTATATCTACTCTGTGAGAGAGTCTGTAAACACTTTCATTTGTATTTCTGAGTTGATCTCAAGGTAGAGGGACCTTGAGAGGGTTGATTTCCTTACGGGAGAAGCTGTAGAGAGAATTGCCAGTAAGACATTCTGCTCGTAAGACTTACAAGGTGCAAGCAGTAAAGAACGTTGCTGCTCATAAGACTTACAGGGGTGTAAGCAGAAGAGAACGTTGCTGCTCATAAGAATTGCACGAGTAAGCAGGAGAGGAAGATCTTCGGGATTGCTCTGCTCGTAAGACTTGCCGTAAGGGGGAGTATCTTGGTGAGAGATTTGTAAAAGGTCTCACAAGTACCCGGCTAAACTTGTGGCATTGTAAAGGCTTTTCTTGTGCCCGGATTAAACAAGAAGATAGTGGATTTGAAAATCTCAGGAGGAGCCTGGGGACTGAACGTAGGCCATCATAGATTGGACCGAACCAGGATAAATCACAGTTTGCATATTCTCTTCCCTAAACTCTTATATTTCCAGCATATATTATTTAATCTAACTGTTGATTTATAAACCTTCATACTTACCGCTTTCGTTAAGATACGAAAAGATTTCTAAAGTTCTTAAGTTTTTATTATACACCCAATTCACCCCTCCTCTTGGGTGATAGCCAGTTCTAACACATGATACAAAGTGAAGAAAGATAGTGGTGGTGGAGATTGACCAACTAAAAGGTAACCTTTAAAGGTTTTGTGGTATCTTCCAATAATATCACATTTTAAGCATTTGTTTGTGACTGCAACAAAAGCAAATAAGTTGAGATGGCATTCTGATGAGAGAATATTTGATGGAAAATATCTTCGGCATCTGGATGACTCTCCACAATGAAAGAAATTAGATGAAATGTTCCCTCAATTTAGCAGTGAGCTGAGAAACCTTCAGCTTGGGCTTTATACAGATGGCATCAATCCGTATAGAACTCTTGATAGCACACATAGTATGTGGTCGGTTCTCCTTATAATATACAACTTGCCTCCCGGGCTATATATGAAACGCAAGTATATGATACTTTCTATGATGATTTCTGAACCAAAACAGCCAGGGAATGATATTGATGTCTACTTGGCACTTTTGATTGAGGACTTGAAGAAGTTATAAGAGGAAGGCATAGATGTGTCTGATGTATATAAGAAAGAGTCCTTCAAACTACGTGGAATGATTCTCACAATGATAAACGACTTCCCTGCATACGGAAACTTGTTAGGGTACAGTGTGAAGGGCCAAAAAGCATGCTCGATATGTGAAGTAGACACACACTTCCATCAACTTAAGCATGGAAGAAAAATTGTCTTCCTTGGCCACATGAGGTTTCTTTATCGGTTCCACTCGTATTGTAGGTTAAGAAAATGTTTTAACTTCTTACTGGTGCATGGAATGTCTCCAAAGGCATTAACCAAAGATGAAGTTTATAGTTAAGTGGAACGTATCAATGTGACCTTCGGGAAGAATTAGAGCACTGTAGGTAAGAAGAACATATGGAAGAAGAGATCAATTTTCTTTGATATTCCATATTGGCGTAGTCTTGATAAGAGACACAGTATTGATGTGATGCATATGAAGAAAAACATTTGTGATAGCCTTGTTAGTACATTTTTGCACATACCAGGGAAGACTAAGGATGGAATTAGTGAAAAACTAGACCTTATTGATATGGGAATAAGATAACGGTTACATCCACAACTAAGAGATGATGGTAGGAGGGCATACATAGAGCCAGCAACTCATCCACTATCAAAAGCGAAGAAAAGAAGTTTGTGTGGGTATTTACATGAAATTAAGGTGTCACAAGTGTGTTCCTCTAATGTCAAATGATGTGTCTCAATGGACGATTGAAAGTTAATGGGATTGAAGTCCTATGATTATCATGTGTTGGTGTAACAACTATTACCAGTAGCTATTAGAGGCATCATAAAAGATGAAGTGTGAACCACTGTAACAAGATTGTGCATTTGCTTTAATGCTATATGTAACAAAGTCATTAACATTGAAAAGTTGGATGAACTGGAAAATGAGGGTTATATTATTTTTTTCCCAACTAGAGATACATTTTCCTCCTTTATTTTTTGATATAATAGTGTATCTGATGGTTCATTTGGTAAGGAAGGTAAGGCTCTACAGTCCAATTTACCTGAGGTAGATGTATCCTTCGAGCAATACATGAAGATCTTAAAAGGGTATTATGAAAATCCTTATCGACCATAAGCCTTAATAGTTGAAAGATATGTAGTTCAAGAGGCAATGGAGTTTTGCAAAGATTATCTGTTAATGAAGAAGGAACAATCTTCGCATGAAGATGGGAGAAGCAAGGGAATATAAGGGCTAAAAGTGAAGAATATGCCTTGTGAAGAGGTGTTGCAAGCACACTTGTATATCCTGAATAATATGGAAGAAGTTAAACCATACATAGATAAACACATAAAGAGTTTAAAGAACATGAATCAAAGGAAGAATGACATGCACATTGCTATTGAGCTAATGATTGAACCATGTTTTATAAATGATTTTTAATTATTAAATTGGGATTTTGATGCATTTTCTGAGACATTATTGCATGATTAAGTGCGTGTTTGGAAAAGCTTATTTTTGTCCAAAACGTGCTTATAATTCGTGATTCACGGTATACGAGGTAAGTATGTGAGAGGAGTTTTTTCTCGGCTTGCGTAATAAGCCCGTTTTTACTGTGCAAAAAGCTTAAACAAACACGCACTAAGCACTAATTTTAGTTAGGGACAATTGTTTTGAATTAATTGTAATTAAGGGCAAAATGGTCATAAATTGTTAATTATTCATACAAATGATTTCTTGAACTTTTGATGCTACCTTGTGCTTAATTTTGCATTGTAGGCGTTTTGGAAGAAAATTTGAGATTTTGGAGGGTCAAAATTAATATTTCCAGATTTAGGAAAAATTACAGAAAAGTCCCTAAAATTGCTGAAAATTACAAGTGAGTGAGAGAAAGGGACTAGGAAAAATTATAGATAAAGACCCAGAAGTTTGAGAAATTTGGTTCTGCCCTATAAATGTTTCAAAAATATTCATGTTACTCCCTCCAAAAACATTTTGATACTTCTCGCTTGGGTCCCTGGCCAAAACTTACGTTTTGACCAGGGTTACTATTCATTATCTTCATGCCTGACCTGAGACTCTGGAAGACGGGAGACCAGACAGATCCAAAGCTGAAGGATGTTAAAACAGAGCTGAGGGGTCCACGGATATGATTATCACATCAGCTCCAATTATCATCATCACCTTCATCACTTCTTCCTTGATCCTCCTTAGTCGTCGGTGACCTTCACTTCTATCATCGCTGATGACCCTCATCAACCATCATTACCATCCATTTCTTCAGCCACCATTGTTGCAAAGCTTTTAGGAGTTGAGGGCAGGTGATAGAGATTGAGAGGGAGTTGGGAGGAGCTAGGCAAGAGGTCATCGTGAGAAGAGGAGAGACAAAGCTCTCCTTCACCATAGCCACCGCCAGTTGGAGGATCTTTCTTCAGCACTACCACCCTCTTCTTCACCATAGCCACCACTGGGGAGAGCTCGAAAGCAGAGCACCATTCCTCCACAAACCACTGCCATCACAGCACCACTACCGTGCTCAGTTCTTTAACCACCATCAACCTTGAGCTTTGTTTTTCTGTTTACAGAACCACCGATCTCTTCACTATTCTATTACCTCCTCTTTTTTTATCCTCACAACCGTCATTCACCACTGTCAAGTTTCCTCTGCCCTCACCTTTGTCGTGATCACTCTGCTGCCATTGACTCCTTTTCCTCACCATCATTCCACCACCATTATCACCATTCTTTCCTCTGCTTCCAGATTCAATTTCGTTCCTTCAATTTCCATAGGTTCTGGTGTTATTTTGAAGAAGTTGTGTCCATGCTTAACAGAATGAGAGGCTGATTCCCTTGCTTCTTGGTGATGATGATTTGTTCTTGAGCTTAATGGACTATATAGGGGAGTTTTTCTGTCATTCCATTTGTCTAGAATTATATATTTAAATTGCCTAGTTTTAGGAATTATTGTATATGATTCTGGAACTAAGATTGATGTTAATTATCTCTGTTGGTTTGATATTTGTGATTGGATTGGATTTTTATAGCTTGTGGGATTTATATATATGTAGTTCCTTATTGATTCAAAGATATTGTGCTTTCTACATGTTATTGTTAGGTTGTATAATTGAATTGGATCAATTGAGCGTCGTGTTATCACATTCACATTAAGAGGAAACAAGTTATAGTTATCCATTTTAATTGCACATTGAGTAGTTTTTAATAATATCTCAAGAGGTAGTAGTTAGCTATGTTTGTAGGAGCTACTATTAATTGGGATTATTAGACTCAAGTGTTATTTTGAGGTTGTTCTTAAGACTTAATGAATTTTTTAACTCTCATAATCTCTTTGAGCAAGGATAGGCATTTTCTTCATTACCAAGAGCATTCTTTATTCATATTTTTCACTTCACACCATTCCATTCACTCATTCTCCATTTTTTATAAAAAGACCAAAAATAGTAACTTAGCATTTAATTAAATTGCATCTTTTATTTAATTATTAATTTGAAAAATCCAAAAACTGATTTCCCCTTATTTTCATTGCATTTGCATGATATTTAGAATACTTAGGATTCAATAAAAGGCTCCTCAAGAAGAGAGAACAATCCCGAGTTGTTTGCACTATATTGCATTTAATTCATGGTAATTTGTGATTTGACCCTGAGGCGACTAAGGTTATGTTAAATTAGCTAAACAAGACATTCATAGAGTAGTTTGAGGAAAATGTTTCGCATGAGACGGGGCATTTGAGACAATTGAGTGGCTAGTTTAGGGGCCTTCATTTCAAATCATTACTTGGATCGATTATGATATAAACAGGTATTCTTTCTACACAAAAGACCAAGATGACAGAAGTACCATACAAATAGTGGGGTGATGGTAGAAGCTGAAGCCATGTACTTTTCCAGTTCGAAAGATAAAAACCCTATAGTAGCATCCATGGCCTATTACGGAGTTATAGACAAAATTTAGGAGATTACCCACAAGAAGTTTAAAGTTGCTTTATTCAAATGCAACAGGGTTAGCAATAATGTTATGGTAATAGATCAACAATTTGGATTTGTCTTAGTTGATCTTCAAAGAGTAGGTTATAGAGATGAGCCCTTTATTATAGTAAGCCAAGCAAAACAAGTGTTTTATATCATAAATCCTGCAAATAAAAAAATGTCCATTATACTTCACAGTAAAAAACTGAAGTATGATGATCCAACCTTCAACCTTGATGACACACCACCTTTCATAATAAATCCACCTAGAACAAGTAAAGTAGAATTGGTAGATGATGAAGAATATGTTGTACGAAAGGGTCACAGTGAAGGAACATGGGAAAAAATTTAGAGTAAGACCTCGTAACTTAGAAAATAGTATTGTATACTTTTTGTTTTAATCTTGGTTAGTTTATTCATTTAATTGCAATTTATTTACCTATTTGACAATGATTTTTGTGCTTACAGGAATATGGACAATTCTAGTGACTCACAAAGTAATAGAAACAATGAAATGGATGGACGTGAACCCATTACGAGAAGGGTTAGAGGAAGCACAAAGATAGGAGCATTGGATGCATGTCATCAACATCAACAGGAGAGGCTGCATGTGGACTTTGATGCCAATATGAATCCAGTTGGTCCTGAGGAAGACAATTTAATTAGCTATTTAGGCTATTTTGGTCAAAGCAAAGTTCGCATTATCTATGATAATTGGAAGTTGGTTCCCCTAAAAATGAAAGACACAATTCAACAACAACGTTTAGTATATACGTTTTTTATACATCTGCATCTATAGCTTTATTCCTATTGCCTCAAATATAATTATCTTATGTTTTACCTTGTAGCAAACATACGATGTCCCTGACACCGCCGTGATGTACAAGCACTAGATGAGGGGGGGTTTGTCTACGATGGACAGATTTCAATAACAAGCTTACAGTAAAGTATATTTTAGGGGAACTGAGGGTTAGGATCTATGTCAACATTATTCGTATATGCCTCCAGAAGACTGAAGGTTGTTTGTGGCATCATAAGAAGATCCTAAAATTTTTGGTAAAGTTTATTTCAACATAGTAAAGAACTTTCTATTTAAATATACTTGACATCATTGATTTGGTTTTCATTGTTTTCTTTTCATAGGAAGTAAGTGCAATAAATGCAAAGCGGCAAGCAGCAAATCAGTATCAGCATTGCATGTCTCGTGGTGGTTATCGAAAGCTTGAGCAAAGGATGATGGAAGAAGATTAAGAGAAAATAAAGGAAGCAACCAAATCAAATCCTAGCATTGTTGTCCAGGCCTCGGCTCCTCCTCTACGTCACAAAAAATAGAAAGTAGAGAGGATTAAGGGTGGGAAGTACATAAATTTGGTTGTTGCTAGGTTGCTGCGAGGATTGTAAGTAGTTAAAGGATAAGTACATAATTCTTTTCATATTGAGAGTGTTTAATTTTCATTTATAATAAATTGTATGCTACAGGATGAATTGGAAGATCATAGTAGCCAAGGTTCATTCACTCCAGCTGGATGGATGGATATCTTGTCAACGAAGATTGGGAAGGCAAATCACCCCAATCATGTTCAAGGGGAGCCAAGGCGAGTTAGTATTGCAAAGTATTTTGGATGAGCCTTACATTATTATTCATCACAAGTTGAACCTAGTGGGGATCTTGTGGCCAAGATTCGTGAGGAAGTCGAATAAGAGCTCGAGCCCAGACTTCACGACAAGCACGCCTACTTACCCCCAGCTAGTAGCTCAATGGTAGTATGGTTCACCAAGCATACCTACTTACCCCCAGGTAGGGAGTTCGAACTATGCGGAAGTGAGAGAAATCCACAAGGGGTGTAGAGATACTCCGTTGAGTCTATCCTTCTCCTGTGGTCTAGTGGGACCCAGGGGGCTACCCGGGAAATGTGAGTACCGGGTTGTAAGCCGGTGTTAGTACCAGGAAGGGCTAGGCTGGGGGGATGTGACACTTGGGGATCTGGCTGAATTCTCCTTTATGAACACAGTGATGGTGGTGACTTGTTACAAAGAAGTCGAAATAGCAAGAAACAAAGGTGAAGAGGTGATGGTGATGGGGTTTTGCTTTAAGGGCTTGTTTGTTTGTACTGAGTATAAGCAACCTTGTCTTTGATGCCAAAATTGATATGAAACGGGTTGGAAAGAAGGAGGAGAGAGAAGGAAGAATGAGGAGAAGCTGAGAAATAGGAAATTCAATATTGAATACTCAAGTCTATTCCTAATTGAGAACCCTTGCTCTATTTATAAAGCTTTAAAATAATAAATAGTAAATAATAGTTAATCTAAATCCTAATTTGAAATTCAAAAGATAATAAGAAATCCTAATTTGATATTTAAAAGATAATAAGATACTAAGAGAGTAATCTAGATATCTTGATTTGTTCGAAAAATATAGAAACCCTAATTTATTGAAAGCACTAAATAATCTAAATAGATATTATTTCATCAATATCCCTCTCACACTTGTGGATTAGATATCATGAGTCAAGTCTCTTTCTCTTACTTCTTTCACACTAGACGCTTTGCTGTGATCATGTGGGCACTATGTCTCCATTTGGGTGCCTGTACTAGAAATCCCTTTTCCAGATATCAGCACAAGACAACCTATAGTGTAGCTCAATATTGAAATAATGCCCAAATATGTCTTTGGTCATTGCACTTAGTCAGGGG
The DNA here is from genome assembly GCA_963242795.1 of Inga leiocalycina. NCBI lineage: Eukaryota > Viridiplantae > Streptophyta > Magnoliopsida > Fabales > Fabaceae > Inga > Inga leiocalycina. Next base: position 69,183,611 of record OY725326.1, read on the forward strand.
ACTTTGCATAGGAATATGTTGTTCAACAACAACTTTATGTGCTATAGCATCTCTTATATAGTTATATCTTTGTATATCGTTTCACTATGATGCTTAGAGTCACTTGTTTAGACAATGGCTACTGTACTACATTGCATTAATACCTTATTTTGAATGCACAGTTTCAAATCAAGATGGTCCATGAATATTACTAGCCATATAGCTACTTGTATTACTCTACAAGTATCTCAAGACCCTTTTATGAAGTCATCCAATGTCTTTTATAATGGTTGGACTAGAACCAACTTACAAGTCCTACCATGAACAGATATATGATCTTGTATACATAACTACATACATCACACTGCCAACAATATTTCTATGGACATTCTTTTCCATTTTTCTTCTTGGATAGTTTAGTTTGGAAAACTTATCAAGACTCAAACTCACTCCTAAAATCACTGGGGTATCCATGAGCATGTATTCACTTATTTGGAACCCCTTAAGAATCTTCTTAATGTAATTGTCTTGTAAAAAAAGGAGTCTTGTTAAGCTTTCTCTTCGAATCTCAAATCCAACTACTTTACCCATATACTTTTGTTTTAAAATTATTAGTGTCATTCTTTAATAGGCACTACCAAATTAAAAGTATTTATGGCCAATAGTATATCATCCACTTAAATTAAAGGAATAACATCAAAAACCATTTCTTAATGGTTTTCTTTAACCATTTGAACAACCATATTAGGTTACCACTTTTTTGAAGCATTAAACATGATTGTCTGGATGATTGTTCTAATCCATAAAACGACTTCTACAAAAGCATATGAAGTCACCACTAAGTTAAAGTTCAAATACCAATTTTAGTGAAATATGATAATCACTACATGTAGATTTCTTCATCTAAATCACCTCTCAAAGTCTTAGTTTTATATATGTTTAATGTAAATTTAAAATCCAAATGGTTAAATATTACCATATCATATAAATTTCTTCATCAATATCACCTCTCAAAGTGTTGGTTTTATATGTACTTGATGTAAATTTAAAATCCAAATGGTTAACTATCACACCCCAGTCCAACCCTTCTGGGTAATCGGGGTACTCAATCTCCAGTCCAGGCCATTAGGTAGTCGAGCGCAAATGGCTACCATGTCTCACATAAGCGCGATCTTATCCCCAAGGTTATGGCTTTGAGACGTGTGGAGCCGAAAGGAACGCACAAGGGGGTACAGACATTCTTTTCACAAGCCTGACTACCTAATGGCACTAGTGGAAAAAGGGCTTTTTAGACCGATTAAAATTGACTTTTTAGACCATTTTTGGATACGGTCTTGATACAGCCAATCTTAAAAGTATGTCACTTTTAAGACCGGTTTGGTAACCGGTCGTAAAAGTCCAATTTTAAGACCGGTTGTATTAATAACCGGTCTAAAAGTAACAATTTTATGACCGGTTTTCATGAGCACCGGTCTTAAAGACATCTTTTGTAAGGGCAATTTACATAACATTTTTAAGACCAGTTATAATTATAACCGGTCTTAAAATTTATTTTAAGACCGGTTGTTCATAAAACCGGTCTTAAAAATTTTAATTTTAAAACCGGTTGTACATAAAATCGGTCTTAAAAATTTAATTTTAAGACTGGTTATATTAGTAACCGGTCTTAAAATAACTTTTAAGACAATTATAATTATAACCGGTCTTAAAAGTGTTATATATATTTTTTAATTGTTTGTGATTAGGTTAGTTACCATAATGCATTCTTGAATTTCTACCTCCAATGCCATACTTATTAAGTGTCATATGGTGTTCAGTTTGCTTCCACTTACCATGCCCTTTTGCTTTAACCTTCAACTTACCATTTCCTTTTGCTTTAACCTTCTCATTGAATTGAGAACTTGTAACACGTCATATATCCTCATGTATAATGTTTTGTTTAAAACCATCATATATATATGCATAAAAGAATTCAACCATGTCATATCATGAAACCAACAAGTCATTTCATTAAAATATACAAAAGCCATGTTAAAACCAACAAACATGTCAAATCATATAACCAACAATATTTGTAACCAACCAACATATCAATTCATCAATATATACCAAACAATTCCTCAATTTTACACGAACTTTTTGTTGTAAAAGTTCATAAATGAATTCAGTACAACAATTGCGAATGTGCTCAATATCTTCTTCTGGAAAGGGGTTAGCAAGTTCAAACATCTAAAACACCAAAGCCAGGCAAAACATTAACTTCACTTAAAAAAATAAAAGTAATACAAAATTTTTGAAATATATATACATTTACCTCTTCAGTAAGTTCTGTCATGCTTAGGGTAATAATATTATACATGTGTCTCAGAATATACAACCAACACAAGTTGGACCCCGGTGGTTGCCTACAGCTCTAAAAAATAATATGATATCATTAAAACAAGTATAAAATTAAAGCATAACTTATTATTGAATACATTCTTAAAACAAACCAATATGTAACTAACATTTGGCAAGATCCATATAGGGTATTTTACCTCAAGCATAGGCCTACCACAAGCAGCGTGTTAGAATGTCCACATAGCCCTATATCCTCAAAATCACAAAGTTACTTATTTTACAAAAATTCCATAAATTTTGCACATGAAAGGTAATTAATAATGCAAGAAAACTTACGCGTTCAAGCTCTTTTTCAATGCACTAGTTGGCTTGCTGAGGTGGAGGGAGCATAAGAGGATGACACAATAACTCTTCTTGCACAAAATAGCCAATTGCCAATGATCACTGAAAAAAGAGAAGACTTTTAAGCAAATATAAAATATTATGTATATTATGAAATATAAATTTTTTTCTTGCCCATGCAAATATGGAGCCAAGAAACACTCAATTGATGTTTCACTAAGCTTGTGCGATAATTATATGTGTCTGATAGAAGCAGTGGTCCCTTTGTCGTAAAGTTGAACTGGGCATAGGAGTCCAAATTTATTGATTTTGCTAGAGTCAACCAACCTACGATGCATGCACTTACTATAATTCAAGCAGGGCTATTAAATCAAAGTTTAACGATGTAATTTGTAAAATATTAACTTCCAATTTGAGAAGATGCTTACATCAAAAAGAGTTGGACAATCAAAATCGTAAGCTGTTGTAGAGGAGCTACCAGACGCATTAAATCATCCCTCTTAAGATAGCATTATGCCCCTGACTTGCCAACAGCTGACTTAGTAGCCCAATCTCTTGTTGCAAAAGACATATCATATGCCATCAGAATCACTTGCTGCATGACATTCAATAGAGGCCTGAAATATCTTGAGTGGAGGGAGGTGGAGATAGAGGTGGTGAGGATTCCTCAGTTCAATCAGAAACAAGGTTCTTTCGCCATAAGATGAAAAAGTTGATGACATCGCCCACAACCTTGAAGTCATCAACAAGGATAGGGAGAGGTGCATTTGCAACAATCACCTCTTCAATTGACACTCTAACTTGATCATCCTTTATTTCTTGGTGGTGGACAATTGATCCCAAATTGTGCACGCTCCCTTGTGCAACTAATCATCTCAGAGGATCCTCTACAAACAAGTCACAAGGCTCACCAATTTCTTTTCTAGGACCCTCTGATGACTGACCAATGTAACTCCCTTTAGTGCTCTATTTAGGGTTTAGGGAATGAGCCTGGGGATCACTGATATCTACTTGTCTTATGCTCGTCATGATCATATATTCCTCCTTCATCTTGCTGAACCTTTCTTCAAATCGTGCATCAAATGATGCTTCTGCCTCGGCCCTAGCTTCCACCCTCATAGTGACCAATATACGCTCTATCTCCTCCCTAGTCACCATACTACTTGAGGAATGGAGTGGGAGTGCTCCAAAGTAATCCCTTATGCCTACCCCTCCTCCAATCCCCCTGACATGGCCGGGATACTCAGGTTTTCCTGTAGCTACGGTAAGGATGCCATTCCTCCCATCAAACCTAAACGATCCCTCGGCTTGTTTTTTTTGAAGCTCCTCCTATAAGACACAGATGACAAATGTTAGTAATGAGATTTGTTTACTAAATAATTAATAACAAGTCAACAACAATACTTACAATTTTCTCACCGACTATATGAGATTGTTCACTTGTATAAGACCCACTCCTCTTTTGGTGAGCGAACAACCACTTCTCTTCGTGACGTTTTGGAGATGGTGGAGAAAGAAGAACAGAAGGTTCAGACTGAGATGCTTCTTTCAATCTCTTCCGTTTGGCCACCAACAAGTCTTTTTCGGCCTTTATATACCTCCCACGAGACATTGTATGGGGGCAATCATTCTTTCTACCACTCTCTTAGGCCTTTTCCTTTTTTCTTGGGAATAAGAAATCAAAATTAAGTCATTGTAAATCAATAAAGACAATTCATAATTCATAAGCAAATCATATGCAAAATAAGTCAACTCACCAATGCTTCTAGAGTAGTCCGAAGCTGTTTAAATTCTTGCCAAGTCTGTTCGTCAATAAAAGAATACTAATCGCACGGATTAAGACGAGGCTGACCTTCTTCCACCTCGATATGCATGTAAATATTGGCTAGACTTGTCTTAAACTTCCTCCAGTGTTCATCACAATACGTTATTGTCTTGTCATGCAAGACTTCACTCTCAGGAATGTCATAAGTGAGCTGGATAGTTTCCCCCCAAAGATGTCGCTTCACACCTTTATCCACATTTCTCCACTGCTCTATCAAGATACTAGGCTTGTTGCGTACTAAGATGTCGACAAAACTCCTATACCATTGGGCATTAGGCCCGATTGGTTTCCAATAACTATCAAACTCAATCGGAATCTTTTCCCCAGTATTTCGATTAAGAGGAATGTCTCTCAATCGAGTAGCTCTCCTACCCCTTCATCTAGGCTGGTTACTTTGCTCACTGTGTTCCTGGCTAGGAGCATTGCTAGGCTCGCTTTGATTTAGATTAGTTGGATTGAGAGTACCCTTACTAGAACTACTCATTGTCTAAAAACCACTTTAAGGACACTATTTAAGGATAGCTAGTGATGGTTTAAGGACAGTCCTAAATGCATTAGGAGGCAGACTCAGAAGCAACACCAAAGTTCATATCAAGCAATATCAACACTATGAATCCAGAAAGAAGTGTAGTAAAGTACAATACACATGGTCTACAGTTGAGATAAAAATCATGATAAGTACTGAATCTAACTTACTATTGTATTTTTCTAGGTGATTCTCCTTGGTAGAGAAATTAAGAACATACTATCTAAACGGTAAAGCAATTTTACATTATATGAAATACCTAAAAGTCCAGGGAACTATGCTAAGATTCTGGAATAATTGACCATAACCGAAGGGAAAAAGGGTATAAGAGAGACAAAATTGACAGAGAAGGAACAGAGGAAAAGAACAAGATTCTGAGAAAGAAGAAGAGAGAGACACGTGGCTGCTGAATAATACTGTCTTATTAGGATCAGTCAACAACAACAAATAATGGGGAACATTAGATCTTATATAGAAGATCCATAATCAGTACTGCTGCCTTATTCATTAATGGAAGATCTATAAATATCTACAATTATATGCAATTCCTAATTATCTATTTAAATCCCTAATCTAATTAGCTAAGGAGATCAATTAAGGTTGCTCTTGGCTAATGGTACTCTAAAGTAGCTACACCACTCTCAACTAACATTGATTTCTCCTCAACTAACTAACCTACTAATACTAATTTGGGAATTTAGGGATTACAATTACAATATCATATCAAACTATAACTTACAACATTGAACCCTTCTCATACACAACCAAAATAAACCCAGGTCTACAGAAGCATATATAAGGACATTAACCTTATACATACATGCATTATGTAAAACCCTTCAGAATAATTAACAGTACCTTCAACCTTTGCTTGAGGATCCTCTTCTTCCTCTAGATTTGAATAGTCTTTGGCTACTTTACAAATCAAGTAAGGTCTCTCTTAGGAGGCAATGGACGCTTCTGAAAAGTGGGTTGACGACTTGCTGCAAGAATCGAATAAAGAAAATGGAGGCCAAGTCATCTCACAATTTCAATGAAATACCCAAAAATGAAACCATTAATTTAATTGAATGCCTGGCAATTGAAACACAAACCTGACAATAAAAACGAGGTTGAGAATGAAACCAATCAAAGGGAACAAACGACTATAGCCTTCCGGCAATGTATTAAACCGTAAATATTCGTTGACGGAGGTGAAGCTAAGGACGGAAGAGAGAAGGGGAAAGGAGGAGCTGCCATGAATCGATGAGGGGTTTTGCTAATTTGCTTGAGTCTCTGATTTTAGAGTTAAAATTGTTAGAACAGGCGTTTCACCCAAGAGGGGGTGAATTGGGTGATACTAAAATTTCGTCAGAAATGTAAAACGTTAACAGTAAAATTAAAACAGTAAGGAGTAAGGAGAAATATCACCGAAGTGTACACCGGGAGTTATACTGGTTCGGTCACAATCACTTTGACCTACGTCCAGTCCTCAGAGCTTCTCTAAGAGTTTCACTATAACTTTCAAGATTCAGTGGGTTCTTGGCACCTCAGTACAAGCAAGTTCCTTCACCTGGACACTCGCTCCCCCTTACAAGTTGTAATCCAATCCCAACTCAAGGTTCCACAACCTTAAGTTCTCTCAATAACAAATATTGAGTTTGAATGAAATATCTCTCTTACAGAGTAAATGAGAATCACTGAAGCATAGAAATATAATTACAACGTGAAAATAGAGCAATGAACTTGATGATATGTTTATGTGTGTTCTTGTGTTATTTCTCTGTTTGGATGTTCCCATATATATAGATATGTTGGTGATGACCGTTGGAACATTTTCTTTCGTCCGTTGGAGAGTGCGCAGCCACTATTGACTTTTCAAGTTTTTGAAAAATATCCGTTGGCGGTGGTTGGTATTTGAACGTTTCATTTAACTTCCATTACTTGATATGATTTATTCATTGTTCATCTGAAATAGGCTAAGAATACTAATACAATAAAAGATTAATCATATAGGAAACAAATCAATAAACGTTTGAATGATTTCTAGATTTCTAGATTTGCCTACTCGAGTAGCTACTCAGTATCCCTTGAAGTTTACTCAAGTACTTACTCAAGTATCATCGGGAAATCTTTGATCAACTGGAAGTCAATAAATACAAGATTACTCGGGTAGTGCATGGAGTAAACTAAATTTCAAACCTTTGGAAATAGTTATTTACTCGGGTACCTACTCGAGGAATGCATTTACAACTTCATAGGTTACTCTGGTAACACCTCGAGTAAACCTTCAAATAGCTTTTGATTACTCGATGCTCTACTCCAGTAATGTTGGCAGGATTTCAAGGCCGAGAGCAATTACCTTGTTACTTGGGTACCGACTCGAGTAAACTTACTTTTTGTACATCACTTACTCGGGTAATGACTTGAAGTTTTCCTTGAAAATATTTCTGCATACTCGGGTACCTACTCGAGGAATCCACTTAAAAATAGAACATTAAATACTTGCATACTAGAGTAGAGACTCGAGGAAAATAAGATAAAATTATATCAAGTTAATCGGGTACCACCTTCAAGTTTTCACTTACTTCAGTGTGTTACTCGAGTAGCTACTCGAGTAACATTGGCAGTAGTACAAAGTGCCGAGAGCTCCATAATTTCAGAAACAAAGTTACTCGAGTATCATTGGCAGGCCGAGAGCAACTGGAAGGTTTTCACATGGTTACTCGAGTAGTTCCTCGAGTAACATTGGCAGGCCGAGAGCAACTTGAAAATACTTACACTATTACTCGAGTACTTACTCGAGTAACGTTGGCAGGTTACTGGAAGGTGCCTTTGGTTACTTCAAGTTTTGTCTCATTACTCGAGTACGTACTCGAGTAATGCCTTAGAAAACTTGCTTCTGATCAAGTTTCTCAGCATTTTCTCTTGGCCTTTCTTCATTACTCCAATGCTTACCTCAAGTGATACTTATCCCTGTCATTCCTTTGTTCAAACTTGTTTATTAAACATTTCCTTTTCAAACCATTCTTTTGTTATCATCAAAACATGAGATCTAACAAAAATTAGGCGCCTTTTGAAATCCAATCAGTTTTAAGACCCGTTGTAATTAACAACCGATCTTAAAATTAATATTTAAGACCGGTTGTAATTAGAAACCAGTCTTAAAATTAATATTTAAAATCGATTATTAATAAATAACTAGTCTTAAAGATACAAACTTTTTAAGACTCGTTATTAAATAATAACCAGTCTTAAAGTTTTAATATTTAAGACCGGTTTTCATGTACTTTCGGTCTTAAAAATAATAACCATTTTATTTTTTTAATTATCTTTAATTCAGATAATATTTTCTAGACCGGTTATATTTAGAACCGGTCTAGAAAATATATTACATATATTTATTTTTTTAATTGTATATATTTTAAGACCGGTTTTTATTATAACCGGTCTTAATATTTCATCATAATTACAAAAATGTCACTGGTCATATTTTCAAGACCTTATCCGATATAACCAGTCTAAATGTTCCGATCTAAAAACCATTTTCTGTACTGGTGTGGCCTAGACTGGGGTGTAACAATGAAGCACTGTTTCTGTTTATACTGTGGTAATAGTTATGTTACATGAAACATTGAGCAAGCAAAAATGTCATTATGGGGCATGCATCTAGTTAAAGCTAACATGTCATAGACATAGTATCTATCATACATGCATTATGGTATTTGTTTCCTATTGAGATTCTCTCAAATCTCACTCCCCCTCACCAACCATATAGCTAGGTAAGCTCAAAAAAGGAATGCAGGGAGATACGCAAGAAGAAAAGTGAGGCAAAATTCAAGATTTGTATGTGATAATTAGTTATGAGCAAATTATCACTATATGAGAATACTTGTATGAACATGCTTGGTTGAATAGTTTTGAGGAATATGTAAATGAATGATTTAAGTATGAGCAGAGAAATGAGTAGCGAGTTACTATAATTAAATTAAATGAAGATAAGAATCAATGGGTAATATTGAAATTACAAACCTCTATAAGACACTTTCGCAAGATTTTGAAAATTATTATGAAAAACCCACTCAACTACAGGTCCAAATCCTATCTTGAGATTGGGAATTTAAAACGATTATATGAAAGTGGTTCAGACTTATTGTGTACAAGCTCATCTAATCGATTATGGGAGTGTTTGCATTGGCGATTGGATAAGTGACTTATTTTTACTTAGACTTATGAAATCTTAAAATTGGAAAAAAGTTAGATTGGGTAAAATGATGAGTGTTTAGATTGGCAATTAGATAAGTAACTTATGTAAAAAATGAATGATGTTTGATTTGACTTTTGTATAAGTGGCTTTTGTATTATTTAAGAGAAAAAATTGTAAAAATTATGAAAAATGAAAAAATGAAGGGATAATTGTGAAAAAAGTCCTCATTGGCAACTTAATTGCCAAATGGGACCTGGGAAGATATCTATACGTAGAGGGATTTTTTCACAATTTTCTCAAAAATTAACTTTGAAAATTTGGCAATGGTACAATTTTAATAAAATTATATCAAACTCTAATTTAAATTGGTACACTCCAAAAGTCGTATATATGATGCACCTCAAGCTTAAATTTTATAAATTATATCAAACTCTAATTTAAATATTAAATTCTAACTCATATTTTCACATAGGTTAAAATCTAACAAAATAAACTGATTAAAACCTCAATAATACCTCCAATAATCCAAATAAATTATTTAAACTAAATTTAATAGGTTAAAACATCATATAGAAACTAATTTACGACATGTTTATAAAATAAATTGATTATAAAATCATAAAACAACTAAATAATAAATCTCAACTAATTAAAATTAATTATTAATTATTCTCTACATTTCTATAGTCATATACTGACAAAACCCAAAACTTACCTAAACTCTTATACCAAAGTATTCTCTAATTAGTAGAAGATTACTATCTAAAGAAAGAGAAAATTATTTAGAACATTTTTTATAAAAAAAATTTGTGATTAGAAGTGATTTTAAGTACCTCATTGATCCCCAAAGATATGAAATACTATCAACATTACACACAAACACATAAGCTCCATTTTGAGGCTTATTACTTTTTTCAACTTTTGACTTTTTTAACTTAAATCCCATTGCTGAATCAAACACCCATATTTAGCTTTTTCACTGTTCAATCTCGTTTGTCCACTATTCAAGCTCGTTTAACGCATGAAAACGTCAAAACAAACACCCACTATGAGAATAAGACATTACAAGAATCATCTTTCTCTAGTGAGCAACTTTTCTTCATGCAGTCACAACCTACTTGGAGATCAAAGACAAAAAAGGGGACCGAGAATCTCATTGCAAATCATCTTTCTCAATTAGAATCACCTGAACAAAAGAGAGAATCACCAATCCAGGAGAATTTCCCTAGTGAGCAACTTTTCTTCATGCAGTCACAAACCTACCCTATGGTATGCTGATTTTGTGAATTATTTGGCAATCGAAGTAATGCCTTATGAACTTTTTAAAGTGCAAAAGAAGAAGTTTCTAACTGATGTAAGGCATTACTTTTGGGAGGATCCATTCTTATACAAATAATGCCCAGATCGAATTATCAGTCGATGTGTTCCTAAAGAAGAAATGGATAGCATCTTAAATCATTGCCATTCATCCCCATATAGTGGTCATTTTAGAGCAAATAGAACAATTACTAAAGCCCTTCAATCAGGATTTTACTGGCCTACACTCTTCAAGGACTCTCACAGAATTATGGCAACTTGTGACAGATGTCAAAGAACAGGAAAAATCTTAAGGAGACAGGAAGCCCCTTTAACTAACATCTTAGAAGTTGAGCTCTTTGATGTATGGGGGATTGATTTTATGGGGCCTTTTACATCCTCATTTAGCAACAGTTCATTTTATTAGCTATTGACTATATCTTCAAGTGGGTTGAAGCAGCTGCTTTTCTTACAAATGATTCTCGAGTGGTTGTGAAGTTCTTGAGGAAAATTATTTTTACAAGATTTGGAGTGCCTAAAGCTATTATCAGTGATAGAGGAAGGCATTTTTGCAATTAGCAGCTTCAGTCGGTATCAGCTAAATATGGAGTAACTCATAAGGTTGTAACTCAATATCATCCACAAACTAGTGGGCAGGTGGAAATCTCAAACAAAGAACTAAAGTGGATCTTAGAGAAGACGGTGAATTCCAATCAGAAGGACTGGGCACAGAATTTAGAAGATGCACTTTAGGCTTATAGAACTACCTTCAAGACACCAATTGGTACATCCTCATATCAATTGGTCTATGGAAAAGCATGCAATCTTCCAGTAGAAATGGAGCACAAAGCATATTAGGCAGTAAAAGCCTTAAATTTTGACTTAAAGGCAGCTGGTGAGAAAAGACTTCTCCAACTCAATAAGCTTGAAGAATTCAGACAACAAGCTTATGAAAATGCTAAGTTATACAAGGAGAAGACAAAAATGTGGCATGACAAAAGAATTTTGAGGAGAGAGTTCACACTAGGACAAAAAATGCTTTTATATAACTCAAGGTTAAAGCTCTTTCCAGGAAAGCTGAGATCAAGGTGGTCAGGTCCTTTTACTGTGATTCAAGTATGGCCATATGGAACTGTGGAGATTCAAGATGGTGATCAAAAACTCAAAGTAAATAGGCAAAGGCTCAAAGAATACAATGAAGGTGCACTCAATACTTTGAAATCTATCATCATGTTTGAGGAACCAATAGGTAAGTCCTCAATCTAGTAATTTAAAAAAATTTGGTTTGGTCTTTGTCTAGCTAAAGACGTTAAAGAAGGGAGGCTATTTGGGAGGCAACCTAAAACTTGTTTTCTACTCACTCATTTCTTTCCTACTCTCTCAAACTTCTTTCCTACTCTCTCATTTTTCTTTCCTACTCAATGAAACACACTGCACTGGGTTGAGAATTTTAGTTTTCATCAGTTTCATTTTAAGTTACCATGGAGGAATCTCTTGTAAAGCTTAAGAATAGGTTCCCCACTTTTTCCAAAGAAGTGCTCAGGAATATCTATAACAGTCAACTTGAAAGGATGAAGATATTCAAGCGTTTGGGCATTCCTATGGATATACGCTGGATCATTGAAGCAAAGGTACATTTAGCAACTGAGATTCATAAATCATTTGTTAAATCTTTACCAGGAATAGGAAGAAGTTCTTACTCCAAAAAGAGAAGAGCTAAAAGAATGAATGTCTGCCATAAATGTGTAAGGTGGAATTATGATCAGTGCTATAGGAGTAAAGGTACGGTTTCTATAAATCAAGAAGATAAAATTAAATTTATAAAGGATGGACTGAGTAAGGATTCACCAGATGATATTATTCAAACTCTTGAGACACATCCAAGTAGTGATGTTCATTGTATTCTTCTTGGTTTAGCGGATATATTTAATAGAGAAAAAGACCGCTATTGTCTTCAAAATCTAATGTTAAAAGACCCTGTTTGCCAGTTTATAAGAAAACTGGATGGGAAGCAAATCCTCAATTCATAGAAAGAATTTAAGCCGTTACTAGAAATAAAACCAAAGGAAGATGTGAGCCAAAATCACAACCACTGTATATAATCATGCTTTTGTCTAATCATCTTATCTTTTCCATAGCTTTTGTCTAATCTATCTTTTCTTTTCAGCAGCTTTTGTCTATTATGTCTTATCTTCTCAGTAACTTTTGACTTTCTTTCCCCTTTTTTTCATGCAAATTACACCGGTCATTCGTGTCAAAAGTTTTTCAAAATTTTTTGAAAAATGTGTGATTTTTATGATTTTGTTGTTGCTGCTTTAGTGTTATATATATGTACTCTTTCATTTGTAAATATGCACATTTCCACTTATAAATATGCAGTCTTCCGCTTGTAAGCACGAATGGTCCGAGAGAAAAGAAAAGAAAAAGGGTATCATACAAAGATGTAGATTTACATCAATCTACATTTTTCGTGAAACTGATACGGGTAAGGATGGAGAGTTTATAATAGTAGCAAACAAAATTGGAAGTGCATTAGCAACTAGAAAGTCAATTTTGTACACGAGGGAGGCATCCAGGGCCTAAGGGGGAAGTATGGTCATTTCTACATCCATGAATTGAAGCAAGGGTTTGAGTGTAAGTATGAAGGAGTTGGAAGACCATATCTTTTCCTCCGAACAAGAGTTACAGGTTTCAAGCTTGTCTGAACGTATGGGACAAATGTTCTACCATGCTCAAGCTTTTATTGCTCTACCCAGTGGTTTGGAGACGTTGGATGGGATTTCTAGCGTTGCATATTGGGCTAAGTTGAACCATCACAAAAAGCCATTAGGATTGTTAAATGTTAATGGTTTTTATGATGATTTTTTATGTTTTTTTATCATGCTGTGGAAATAGGATTCATACCCCAAGTGACTCGCCACTCCATAATTACTGCACCAACTGCTGATCAGCTGCTCGAACAACTGCAAACCTATAAACCTAAACCAGATCTACTCGTCAAGCAAATAAATGGGCAATCTTCAGATAGCAGTCAGAAGCAGAACCCAGATACCACTCTTTAGTTGTAACTTTCCTTAATCTCTTGGATTTACTTTATTGTGTTTTCATGTTTAAAAAAACACTTCCTCTAAGCTCTAGAAGACATTGGGGATAATGTCTGATTTAGGTTGGGGGAGGAAAAAAAAATTTTTAGTTAGTTAGTAAAACCATTAGATGCATGGGGTGTGGAAAAAAATGGCAGAGTAAGGAGTAATTCTTAACTCTTGAGACGCATGTTATTAGTTGCATGTTTTTTTTAAAAAAAAGAGTAAAAGTAAAAAAAAATCATGTTTAAGTGCTTTGTAATGATCTTAAGAAGTATATAAGTTTTGAGTATAGATCAATTGAATTTAGAGATTTCATAGCATGAATGAACAACTGATTGTTACAATTGGTGATGAATTTTGAGATTGACTGAGCTGAGTTTGAAGGCCCCTAACTGTGAGTTTTTGAGCCTATAATGATTATTTCTCTTGTATGTAATATTCACCTATTAAATTGTCACTCTAGAACTTGCTTTAAATCTGGTTAAAATTACATCTCACATGCACGTTCAAAAATGATAAAGGCATTCAGTTTATTTATCCAGAGGCAAATAGCCAACCTTTCAATTATACCATTGATAAGCCCCTTTGAGCCTCATTGACTGTTTCTTTGCTCTCAACCCATTAACATATGCTTTAATGATATATCAAGTGCTTTTACCTAAGTCGGAAGATTAGCATAGCATTTGAAATTTTTGTGAAATGGGCTTTTGACAAGTGTGGGGGTGTATATATTATCAACTTTAAAGTATGCAGTAAAACAAAAAAAAATATATAAAAAATGAAAAAGAATTAAGTATTCGAATTATGGGTTGTTGTGATGAAATAGATTTATTCAAAAGCTGGCCCATTTTTCAATTGTTCTATTAATTTTTATATTTAGCCCTTCATATCACGTTTTATATTCCTTGTACCTTAATCCCATTACAACCCTTAAGAAGTCCTTTTTATTTGAATTATGAATGTGAATTAGGTAGTGGAGATTGAGATTTTTAGCAAGCCTATGGTAGTGCACTTTTTTCAGTTGAATTCGAGCGAAACACTTAACCTTAAACACTTGAGAGATTCGGAGAATGAGTCATAATTACTAATTCAGTTATTCATTTTCAAATAAAATTACCAGTTTATATTTTCATTGATTCATGAATATTATGATCTCTTTATTTTTCAATTGTATTCTTGCTTATGATTTGACACTTTTGATTTTGTTGGAAGCACTTAATGGTCACTCCTTGTCCGATGACGTCCAAGAGCTAAGTGTGGAACATTTTGATAAATAAAATATTTGCATATTAATTTTTTCTTCTATGAAGATTTTTTGGATGATATTTGAGCTCAATTTAATAAATTTGGGTGTAATTAATAAATAAATAATGATTTTGGCATAAAATAGAATTTCTTGAAAAATACTAAATTAGACCCTCTTTCAGTTTTCAGGCAATATATGAAGCTCTAGATGTCGGATTGGGATGTTCTTTATATAGATAAAAAGCTAAGAAAGAGCTCTACAACTTTTATGTTGAGATCAAAATCCAGTTCTATCCTCAAGGGTTTTAAATTTTGTATGCAAGTTGAGAGCGGGAATCATCTACCATTCCACCAACCATTTCATCTACCACTTCATCTTCCTTTTCACCTACTACTTCATCTACCACTTCATCTTTCTTTTCACCTACTACTTCATCTACCACATTCTATCTATTATTTCATCTACCACATTTCACCTACCACTTCTCTACCCTACTCCATTCTTCCCATATAGTCACCCGCTCCTTCACATTTTAGACACCAATTCATATCCATTAGTCTCCTCTCTTCTTCACTTATAACCATTTAATATCCATTACTTTCCTCTCCTCTCCACCTACACAATCTTAGAGTTAATTTTATGCATTGTATTACTTTTTGCATGCCTCCATCTTGGAAGGCTTAGGATTGTATTACTTTTTGTATGCCACCTATATGGAAGGTTTTACCTCCTAAAAGGACGGCTAGATTTTTTCATTTTTCATGCATCTTTCGGTTGTATATTTATGTTTGAGAATTTAATATTCAAGTTTAATGCAGTATTTATGAGGATTTCATTCTATTTTTATATAATGTCAATTTATTTTGGTTTTGTTTTTCATTTTATCATGAGCTAAATTTTCATTTTCCTAGGGTGATGATCTTAACTTATAAAATATAGTTTGAATTTCTTCTTCATAATTGAGTTTTAATTATTATTCTTAATGCTTTTGATTGACTGACTATCTTTTAAATGATTTCAATATGCATGCTAAAACCGGAAGGAGATGTATGTATATAGATCGTATAATTAAAATCATGACTTGTATATGAAATATGAATATATTTATATGAGTTGTGTAGTTTTACTGAGTTCCATAAATCTTAATGCATAATTAATTGCTTGAATTCATATAAGAAATATATTGGATTAGCAATTAATTATAGAATTGTTTGACCTTGGAAGAGGCTAGTAATTAAATTAAGGAAACCCGACTGTCAATCATGTGGAGTAAATTGGGCTAGAATAGATAAGTGATTCAATCTAGAATTTGTTAAGTGAAATCTGACCCCTAGGGCTTTTTCTCATATTTGCTTTCATATTATTTGCGAGCATATTTAGTTATTTTATTTGTTCTCTCAACCACCAACTACTCAATCGACTAAATAGAATTAAAATTACCTATTTTGGTATTTAGTGATCAATCCTCTTGGAAACGATACTCTACTCACTTTTGTATTACTTGATTACGATAGTGTACACTTGCACTTTTTAATGAACCATTTATACTCTTAACAAAAGACTTCAGTTTAAATTTGAATTATTTTTGGCATTCCAAATTTAATTTAGGGACGCTTAAAGTTGTTCAGTTAACTTTTTTTTTTACTTTAGACATCCCTAATTCAAAATTTATATTAGGGATGCCCTTGTACGTGATATCAGAGACACCAAAATATATTAGGGATACCAAAATGGCATCCCTGATATCACGTAAATGGTGTCCCTAATATATATATTAGGGATGCCATCTGGTATCATGGACAGGGATGCCAAAAATATATATTAGGGATGCCATTGATTAAAAAAAATTTAACTTTAGATGTCCCCAATTCAAATTTTGAATTGGGGATGCTTAAAGCTATCCAATTCTCACCCATAATTATAAAAATACCACTGCCTTTGTTTTTTACTTCCCTTTTTTAAAAACGGACATCCTTTAGGGTGGTAGAAACCATGTTCTGTAGTAGTGCATTGAAGATGCTTCTTCTTGACTTCTCATGGCCCTAAATAAATACCCATATTATTAGAGCCATGAAATTGAATGTCCAATGGGACTACATGGGCCTTTCGGACATGTCTTTAATATTTGGGCCCAAATTACTTTAATTACCATAATTTCGTAGGTTTGACCCAATTTGTTAGTTTTGCTTACCAACTTTAGGAAATTCATAATTAATTCTACAAAAATCCAAAATGGGTTGGTTCCAGGTTCTATAAAAAGCTCTTTTTGGTTCCAGGTTCTATAAAAAGCTCTTTTAAGTTCTCTTTCATTGAAAAATATCACAGAGCATTAATTACAGTTACACCATTTCCAAAAATTCGTCAAACACATATCGCCACATATTTCATTCCAAAATCAAGGTTAAACTTTGAAAAATCATACCTTTCAATCCACTTGTCCAAATGGCTTATGGTACCTATCATATTAAAGCCCGAGATGTCTACTTTAATCTTATAAAATTTCATAACATTTGGACCAAGTTTGACAATTGAAAATATGTTGTAAGTTCTCTGCCTCCTGAAAATGAATTTAGGCATATTTGAACATTAACTTTCAAAATCATCTTAAATCATTATAAAACCTCTTTTAACCTCATAATCATCATCATAATCATTATTAAGCAGAATTTGAGTAGCACCTCCCCTTAGGGTTTGGCATTCCCAAAATCATAAACCATGCAAAACAAACTACCAAACCAACAACAACATCAATAATCACCTTGAATCAACAAGAGAAACAAGGCTCTATGATTTACCTTTGATTTCTCCTTCTCTCTAAAACATGGCACCTCTTCCTTCCTTTCCTGTTGATTTTGCTTGCTATATGAATATTTCAAGATGGAGAAGAGATTAGGAGAGATGTACAAGAGATTGAAGACAAAAACAAGTGAATTCTACAACCAACTCAACTTGATCTTGCTCCTTGCACCTTGCTTTTCCTCTTTGTTCCTGTGTTCTTGAGCTCTCTTCTCTCTCTTTTTGTTTATGTACTGGCTAAAAATGGCCCAAGAGGAAGAGGTAATGGTCTCATAAAATATCTCAACTCACCTCCTCAAAATAATATATTTAATTGGAAATTAACATGTGCATAATTTACTTGGCCATAATTTTTTCCCTTGAATTAATGTGAGCCAAGTAAATTCATTTTCTCTTGCTCCCCTTTGTTGACCGAAATATATCCCTAGTTGGGAGAAAATAATTGCTTCTTGCTTTATTGGTCAAATGACCATTTTGCCCATATATTTTTTCACATTTTGTACCTTGCTGGAAATCTGGAAAAATTTTCATCCAACTTTAAAAATTTATATCTAAGTGTCCAAATGCTCAATTGGTTTGACTCTAAAGACAATGTGAGCATTATTAAGTCTATATTTAAGGAAAAATATAGCCTTTAGCCAACTGTAAGCTCATAATTCCCAAAATTTTCATTTTTGGACGTTGTCACAGAAACTTGCCAGTTTTACTGGGCTAATTTCAAAAATACATAACTCTTTATGTACAGCTCCAAATAACTTTATGACCTATCAAATTAAAGCTTGATAAGTCTACTTTTATTCTAGAAAATGTCACATTTATTGGACATCATTTGATTATCCAAAACCATCATAAAACTAGATTGCCATGTAGGAAAAGCATACTGGCAGCAAAGTTTACATCCTTGTGACTCTTGCTAAACCAAGGCTTAGCAGTCCACTTGATTCAGGCTTATTCTTAAGCCTCTAATCCAAAAATTCAGATTATTACATTTCTCCCCCCCCCCACCCCATTCAATAAATTTCGTCATTGAAATTTGAACATTTACACATCGAGGATTCTTCTAGACATTCAATCTATCCCTCTCATGTGCAAGCTCAATAAGCATGTGACACAAGTCATTATTCAATTTATTTCATTCTTATGTAAACTCACCGAGCATACAACACAATCATCATATTCTTAGATCTCTGATAATATTCAGCATTTTTCATTCAACATTCGCATTCAACAATCATTGTGCAATATAAACAACTGGCATATAAGATCATACAGCCGAGCGTCTCTGCCCCCATTCCTCAAGTCACAGCTGTTTACAATTCTAAATACATCTGCCAGCCTTAAGGACACACTGGTCCACAAGGTCTTAGGGACTCTGAACACACTGGTTCATTATAAGATAACTAGCATATAGGATCTTATATCCTAAGGACGCTGCCCCATGCAATCTTACACACAGAGTCTTATACCTCGAGCCTTGACTCATCATAGTTTTCAAAGACATACCATTCTGCCATCCCAAGGACATACATGTCTATTAGGTCTTATTGCTTCAGGACATTTATTCCATCATCTTTGTTGAATACATACTGAGACTAACTACCTCAGGACTTACAGCCCATTAGGTATTACTGCCTGTTCCAATATGTACATTAGGGCTTACTACCAATATTTCTGGCTTTACTCATAATCATCTGTATCTATGCCTGCCTGTCCGATGTTCAGAATCAAATGACTATTTGACCCTTACTGGCCGTACTGTGTGCACTGTTTACTATATGCACTGCTCATTGGGTGCACTGTTCACTGAGTGGGTAATTAATTCTGTAAGACTACGGCTGTTGAAAGTGATTCTCCACCATTATACCCTACTACACTAGGGCTCATCCCAATCTCTATTTATATGTGTCATCATGAACCATATTAGTTGTGTAACTATCAACCATACAGGTCATGCCCTATAAACCACACTGGTTTATGTCATTATACACCACACAGGGTGTAATATTGTTGGCTACATTGCCTCAGCACACATGTTTTACGCCCAGTCTTTCAACTGCAAGCAACCAGAGCAGTGCAACCCACCTAGCCATGTCTAATTAAAACTAAGTTCAGTGTACCCGTAGGCACCTCAAGTTTCCCATCACCTTATCAAATGAACTTTTCTACGTAGTACTTAATGCAACAGAAATGGTTTAGATTAAAAATCAATACTTCTATCATCATCATCTCCATTCTTCTAAGCATTTTTTTAAATCATCTAACTAAGATGATTATTAGCAATTGAGAAATCTCAAGGCAATCATTATTCCTCAAGTCTCCAATACCCTACCAACTTAACTTCCTAGGGGGTCACCTATTCTAAGATTTTTCTGGATTGAGCACGCTTAACTTTTGTGTACTCATGTCAAATGACAGATACTGGCTCTATTTGCTCCTGACCACCAGTACAATGAGACTACCCTTATCTCAAACATTGTGCCAGCTGCCTCTGACTGACTAAATACTGTGTGTAGTCCGTACACAGGCCTTGGTCGTACCCGCTTCTTCAGGTTTTGCAATATCCTTAGACCATCCTCAATCCGGTGTTGCACTACTTGCTACCCTTTGGGTATTCGCTAATCTCTCTAGGGCTGATTCACAGAAGAGGGGTAATTTTTTCTCTAGTACCCCACTTTATGCATATTTTCTTTTACCATATAATCAAGACCTTATTAGTATTCTATCCTATTGCCAAAACCGCTTAGGCTCTTATACCAAAATGTAACACCCTTAACTTATTTCCATATTTTTCAAAGTGTTAGCACGTAGTTTGGTGGGCACATAGCAATAGCATAAAAATACTGATAATAAGCACTTGATTATAGATATTCCCCATAGGGATTGTACATAATAATTACAAATAATATAGTCGTACAGGTTTATAAGGGAATCTAAACCATTGCACTTAAACACTGACATCTTCCCATCTTCGTTCCATCATTGCATTCCTCTTAAGCAATCATCTTCTCTGCTTTTACCACACCTTCTGTGACCGCCTATCTAAATGGTTAGTTGGGAAGAGTGAGATTCAGGGGAATCTCAGTAGCAAACAGTTACCATAATGCATGCAAAATATATGCTATGTGTATAACATGTTAGCTTTAACTAAATGCATACCTCATAATAACATCACTGCATGATCAATGGTTCATGCAACATATCTGTGGTCACAGTATAAACAGAAATAGAGTTTCATTACTCAAATATGGTTTATACAATCAAGTAAAGCAATCAAATACATCACTACACAAGCAGGAATATCAAATACATGCAAATAAGATAAGTTTACTACCTCTGGTCTTTGCGTCGTCCTCTTAAATCTTTTTCTTTTCCAACCATTGAAGATATTTCTTCTTGACTTCTCATGGCCCTAAATAAATACCCATATTATTATAGTCACGAAATTGAATGTCCAATGGGACTACAACGGACTCAGGCTTAAACTCATTTTAATTCAAATAAAATTCATTTTCAAGTTTTACAATTTATTTATTATTTTGCTTTAAATTGAGATACATTATTTTTAATACTCATAAATTTTTAGTTAAAATAATTATATAATGTCCAAATGAGCCTTTTTTTTAAAGTTTAAATGAATAAACTATTGTAGAAAACAAAATAAATCAAATAATTTAATAAGAGTTAGCCTGTTACTAATACTTTCTTAGGCACTTAGATGTCTCTAATATTGAGAATTTGATATAATGATATTACATATATTAATTGATTTTAAAAAAATATTAAACGGGCCTAAAAGGGCCGGCCCTACAGGGCTGCAGCAGGCCGGCCCTTTTAGGCCTGCTTCCTTTTGGAGCCTCTAAATCATAAACCCAGCCCTTAACGGGCTCACACCTAAACGGGCTGGCCTAACATGCTTGGCCTAATTTCCGGCTCTAAATTCACCAATTCCCGTTGACAAAATAAAAAAGAAACAAATGAAATGTTGTCGGTATATATTAAAGTAGGTTGGGTTCTCTCATTGTCTCCTTAGAATCTCATATTCACCCTTAGATTTAAAAATAGATGGTTCATGTTTAATATTTTATAGAATTACTATTATTATAAATATAAATAAATGAATAAATTCAAACAGTTAAAGTTTGATCTATACAGTTAATAACTCCAATATGGGCAAAATATAAAAATTATTTTATAAAATACTATAATATTAATTTTATAAAATATCAAATTTAAACCATCCATATTTTAATTTAAGGGTGGATTTGAGATTTCTGAAAACATAAATGCGAAAGGGGACCTTAAGAGAATCTGCTTCCATGTTGAACTTAACATTAAAAGAAATCATTAATAACTAATGTCCTCCCAAAGGCAGTGAAACAAGAGAAGGAAATATCTATTCATTTTTAACAGAGGAAGCCAACTAGTTTGACAAATGAAAATCCATACACAAGGACTAGCAGGAAAAAGAAAGTTAACAGGCTAGTTTACAATTTTTTTATATCCCGCTTAAACTATTTCTCCATTTCAGTGCAACTTCAGATAGTATCTTTGTAGAAGAACCATCTTCTTTGAGGGCATTAGCAGAAGTATCCTTTAAATCCTTCATTCTCTTACGAATCTCCTTACCTTCACCTTCCATCAAACTCTTTACCAATTTAGCGATCTCTTCCCTTTCCACTATGCCGTCTTCATTAACTTTAGGCCTCAATGCCACCTTCAGACCATTAGTTAACAAAACAGCATTCATTTTCTGCTCTGCAAAAAGTGGCCACGCTATTAAAGGCACTCCCTTTTGCACACTCTCAAGTGTGGAATTCCAACCACAGTGACTCAAGAACCCACCAACAGAACTATGACTGAGGATTGAGATCTGAGGTGCCCAAGAAGGAATAACAAAACCTTGCTCGTTGGTTCTCTCCAAAAAGCCTTTTGGTAAGAAATCTAAAGGATTCTCATTTGTAGAACCAAGGTAAGCAGCATTAACTGAGTTACTTGGTGCTCTCAAAGCCCATAAGAATTTTTGTCCACTCATCTCCAAGCCAAAAGCTAGCTCACTGATTTGGTCTTGAGATAGGGTCCCACCACTGCCAAAAGAAACATATAAAACGGAGCTAGGTGGTTGATTCTTCAACCACTTTAGACACTCAGAACCGTTTTCTTCACTATTTGACCCGGTCTGTGTGATCGGTCCAATCGGATACACAAGTGGATAACCTCTTTCTTTCTGTGTCAAGGCTCTTATACCCTCTTCTTCTATTTCCGTGAAGCTATTAACCAATATCCCATCAACAGATAACAAAGTCTTGCTTCGTTGGAGAAACATCTTGTAACATTCACTGGACCGATTTTGAACCAGGTCAGGGAGGTCCCTACCATAGAGTGGGACACAACCAGGAATCTTGATAGGTTCTGGTGCGTCTCTGTATTCACCAGAAATCTCTTCGTGGAGAATTGGGAGATAGAGGAAGAGGGACAGGGCTGATGCACCTGAAGGGAAGTAAATGAAAGACAACGTGTTTAGTTCCTTTGCGATACTTAGTATCTCAGAAGCAAAAGGGTCTGCAACTAGAGCAGCCAAATGGGATTTGGAATTCAAGGACTTCAATTCGTGGTGTAAAGATGGCAAAGATTTGGTTACTGTAAGTTGAATTTGGATTGCTGTGTTGGCATCTTTTGGTAGGTCTTGTTTGGTGATAGACGGAAGAAAAATGGGTTCAATGTTTGAAGGAAGATTTTGAAGGTAGGCCATGGAAGCAGGAGGAGGAGATTCTACTGAGGGTATGATGAAAGTTACATGAAAATCTGGGTGAAGATGAACAAGTGTCTTGGAAAACTCAAGAAGAGGAATCAGAAGGCTAAATCCAGGACTTGGAACAACGGCTATGTGTGTTTTTTTTTCCATGGAAATTTGGAAACAAAGGCTTGCGATCGATGAAAAGTTGAATCAACTTGAAGATTTGATGTGCTAATATAGAGAGATATGTCATGTTGTTATTACGTGCTCGGAAAGCTAGCCTATGAGGTGGGCCGGTTGTTGTTTCTGGCTATGCCTTTGATTCTTAAATAACAGGGGACTTTATTTTAGTCCAAATTTCAGTCCAAGTGGAAGTGGTGATGTCAGTGATCACGTAGGACTCCTTTCTATATTATTCTACGAAAATTTGTTTTATTAAGGAACAAGCGCCTTAAATTAAGGGAAAAATGTAGAAAAAGAACTTTAAAATTGTAAAATTTTAAATTAGGCATGTCACCAAAATTTAATAAGAGAACGATGAAACTTGAAAAGCAATTCAAAACTTATTTTTTTGGGAAAAACCTTATTCGTAATTTTGTAAGTTTAAAGTTCTTTTTCTGTTTTTTTCTCTTAAATTAGGGGGTACAGCTCATCAAATGTAATGAAATATTAAGAACAAAGTAGAATCCGATGCAATAATCAAAGCCCTTCTTCTATTTTCAAAACTTGTATAAACCTACCCGAAAATTAAAAATTACATAACACATACCTCTCATCTCTATTTTTGAGAGTCTATTTCCATTTTATAACTTTCCCTGGACCAAAATATATATCATCAGTAACATGAATGATATTTACAAATCATATTAAGATTTATTTTCTAAGGGGCTTATAGAAAAGTATATATCGAAGCAAAGGAAACTTGTATTTTAGAACCAATTTAGGTTTATGTTGAGGGTTTACAGGATAAGCAATTTATGTATTAAGGCTGCTAATGGAAAAGTACCGGATAAAAAGAAGAGACTCACATATGGTTTTCATTGACATAGAAAAAGCTTATGACCGTGAACTAAGAAATGTACTTTTGGAAAGCCTTGGATAGAAATATGTGTGCGTTACATATATAAAAGTCATACAAAATATGTATGAGGGGGTAGAAACTAATGCTAGAAGGCTTGGAGGTAGGACAAAAGACTTTTCTATAAAGATTAACCTATATCATGATTATCTTTGAGCCATTATTTTTTTGACCCATATTTAAAATTTCTAATTGAAGCTTATTAAAGAAGAAATCCCTAACAACATTCTTTTGGCTTATGATATAGTTCTTTTGGTTGACTCAAGAGAAGTGATTGACTCTAAATTTGAGTTATCGAAAAAGACATTAGAGTCGAAGGGTTTTTGCCTAAGCAGTTGCAATACAGAATATGAGTTGCAATTTTGTTAAGAATCAAGTTAGATGTGGCTTGGAGATTAAATTGGGCGATCAAATTATCCCACAGGTGACCAAGTTATGATATTTGAGATAAATTATTCAATAAGATGGTGAAATTGATTGAGATGTTTATCATAAAATTTAAGCTAAGTGGTTTAAATGTAGAAAAACTATTAGAGTTATTTATGATCAGAAAGTATCTAATAAGCATAAGGGAAGTTTAATTACACGGCTATAAGATTAACAGTGTATATATGAGTGAATGCTAGTCGTTAAAGGGACTACATGAGCATAAAGTTGGGGTAGCCTTGATGAGAATATTGAGATATATATGTGGTCATACAAGAAAATATAAGATTCATAGATGAATTGAAGTGGCATCTATTGAAGAGAAAATGCTAGCTAGAAATCGTTTGAGGTAGTTTAGGCACATTCAAAGGTCATTGGATGCGTCAATAAGAAGGATTGAGCAAACAATATGGAGTCATCTGAAAAAGGGTAGAGGAAGACCAAGAAAACATTCAATGAATTTATTGAATGAGATATTTTAGTTGATAATCTATTTAAAGATTTGGTTGTTGATAGACAACAATGACGGCGGGATATCCAGATTTAATGTTTTATAAAATTACAAAAAAAAAAAGGCCTTTTATGGCGGTTATTATCTATCATATATAATGGTTCCGAACCGTCATAGATTGGGCATTATATATGCTCTACATAGATATATAACATTTCCAAAATGTAATGTATTTAGAGTATATATAACGGTTCTTTGTTAATAATCGTAATGTATTGGCTTTATTTTTTTCTTTTTATTTATTTTTTAATATTTTTTTATATTTAGTTTTACAGTTAATATTTATTATGTCAGGCACATTATAATCATTGATAATAACAAGATAATAATATTAAACAAAAATTATATTTATTGTATTCAAAATTCAATACATCATAGATATACATCATACAATTCAAGAAAAATTAATCACTTAAACACTCTCACAATAGAACTATTTTATTATTTTTTGAATTCTAAAGCAAAATTTGTTAATAAAAAAATTCTGCAATATT
This sequence comes from Inga leiocalycina, assembly GCA_963242795.1. Taxonomy (NCBI): domain Eukaryota; kingdom Viridiplantae; phylum Streptophyta; class Magnoliopsida; order Fabales; family Fabaceae; genus Inga; species Inga leiocalycina. Next base: position 69,209,476 of record OY725326.1, read on the forward strand.
ATCCAATGCCTTTGTTGTAGATTGTCCATAGATCCCATATACTTCCAAAGTTTCCGTCACATATCCTTTAACTGCAAAAAGATAACATAAACAGGAAAATAAGAATATATATAGTAAAAATAAGCAAATATAAAAATTTGAGCAAATCTCAGAATATAAATATGAAATTATAATATATAGTAAAAGTTGAAAAATATAAAAACTTGGGTAAATCTCGAATCTAGTTTAACAAACCTAATTTAGTTGCTAAGTTTAGGAACGTGTGATACTCAAAATTAAGGAATTAACCAACATTTAAATAGATCATAATTTAGCTGTTAAAAATTATAAGAAACATTTGTTATTGATTTTTATTCCATATAATCTTGTATAATTAGAATTATTTTCACTGCAATAAAAGCAACGATAAAAAAATTCAACATTTTACCTCATCGTCTTTTCCATGCTTTCTACTTTTCTCTAACGGCTATCATCTGAAATTAGATATCGTTTTTTGTTTGTTATTCTTCTTTTTAGATAATCCTGACTGGCGACTTAAGCCTCAACTAGCGAGCTCTTGTTATGTAAAAAATTAAGATGAAACTATAATTGTTGATTGGAAAAAAAAATGAAAGCTTACACAACGAAAAATCACAAGACGAAGGAGGTGTAAAGTGAAAACCCATAGCAGTGGTAGAGAATGAGACCCATAGCAGTAGAGCAAAACCCATAAAAAAGGGATTATGTGATCCAAGGAAGCTCAAAAAATTGTTTGAGAATGAGTTAGAAGAGTTGCATCAAATAAAATCTTTTCAAAATCCCGCCTTCTTATATTTGACATTTTTTTAGAATCCCGCCTTCTAATATTAAAGAATACATAACGGTTCTTCGTAAAAAACTGTTGAATATTATCAAATAAAACTTTTCATAATCGTGCCTCCTTAAATTTGATATTTTTCAGAATCTCACCTTCTTATATATGATTATTATTATTTTTAACTATTAAGTATTCTTAAAGAATAAATAATAGTTCTTTGTAAAGAACTGTCAAGTATTATCAAATTTTTTTTTTCCTCCTTATGTTTGATAGTTTCAAAATCTCGCATTCTTATTTATGGCAGTTATCATTTTTAACTGTTAAATATTTTTAAAGAATAAATAACGATCATTTAAGAAGAGTCATCAAGTCTTTTGAATTTCCTTTTTTAAGAATATCTTCCCTTTATAGTTAATATTTTTCAAAATCCTGTATTTTTATATATGCCGGTTGTCATTTGTAACGTTTAGTATTTTTAAAGAATAAATAGTGGTTCTTTATGAAGAACCATCAAGTATTTTCAAATAAATTTTTTTAGAATCCAACTTTCTTGTATATGACAGTTATTTTTTTTAACTGTTAAGTATTTAGAAGAAATCATACTTTATGGTTACATGTTATAACCATTATATTTTTGTTTTCACTGATATAAGGTTAGAAGATAAATAATTTGAAATTATTACATGAAGGTTTGTTTTGTAAGAGCCATCATTTGTTTTAGTAAATATATGACGGTTAATAATTACAACCATTATATTTTTGTTTTCGCAAATTCTGCCTCTCAAATACATGACGGTCCACATGTTCAATCATTATATTTTAGCACTATATATTCTTGCGTGATTTCCACCTCAACATGCATGACAATTATTCATTGTGACCATTATTTATTAAGTGTTATACATGCATGATTCTGTAGTAGTGTTTAAATAGCTATTTTTAGAAGATTTGTTCACTTATTGGTGTTTTGGCTTCATTTGGAATTATGGGTTTTGGGGGTTTGATGCTCTGGGTTTAATCATTATGATCTCCAAATGGCTTGTGTTCTTAGTTTGCTAGGAAATTGTTGTTATTATCATAGTATTTTTGTTGATATTAACTCAAATAGTTGCTGAAATTGCTGGGAATTTGCTCTGGGAAATTGTTGGTTGTTGAAATTGATTAGAATCAGTAGATTAGAGCTTTGGTTTTTGTACACTTAACCCCTGTCAAGTTTTGGCACTTTGGCTAGTTATTATTTGAATCCACATTGATATAACTTGAGTACTTTGAAACTATATTGTTGTTAGAGGTGAAATATGATTATGTCCTTGTTTCATGTTTATATTGAAATTTTCCCTTTTGTTTCTCTTCTATGATATAAAGTAACCCTAACTTATCAGTTTTTTTTTCACAGCAATTAAGCTAGAAAAATAGGAAGAGGGTGAAGAACAATGCATATCCGTACCGGAAAGGCCGCACAGGGTATACAAACCTCGAGTAAGAGTTGATAGAGTAGCAAGGATCAAGATTGGATGTTAGTAAACATCGTAGAATGCTATGGTCTGTTGTGAGGCAAAATAAAGAGGGCAACATTGACAATCCTCGCGTGCAGGAGGTTGTCTTAAGATTAATAAGCACTTACGGTTTTGATTGAATCATATTTTATTTTTATATAAAAATGTATTTAACATTTATTTTGCTACAGGAGAGCCTGAGCCAAGAAGTTTCCTGAGGCGACTTTCCTGGGGATGAGGATGTTTTGGAAAAGGCAATGGGTCTTGACCATAGTGGTCTTTTAAGGGGTTTAGGCTATGGAGTCTCAAAGAAAGAATATTTTAGGAAGCGGAAGAAGCCAACAAGGTTTCCTAATCAGCAGCTTTAACAGTATATGGAGGTTATCTGTCAAACCCCTTAACATTTTGATATTAGCAGAGTAATAAATGCATAGTTCAAAGGTTGTACAGAAATAGCATAAACATACTGATACAAAGTTCTTGTTTACATTACAGAAAATCCTCATAGGGTTTGAAAACTATATACAAATCCCAAAAGGTACAAAATAAAACTAATGATAACCAAATGCAATTTTGCTCTGGATCGGAACCCTCAATCGGTGACATTTACTTTTTTGCCCTTAGAGCCGCTACCTTCTACTGGAATATTTTAAATTTTGGGAAAAAGGTGAGATTCAAACGAATCTTAGTAGCAACACACAATCAATCATATAAAATGCGATAAATAAATATGTTATGCACCACATAGTGTAAATGAAAATTCAGCTGTATACGGTCTGTGCACACAATTCAGGGCCAAACCCCTACTTGTCCGTGTACCTCAGCTGGATCCTAGACCACAACTAGGTATTGTGCCCCAAGCACTATTCATATCACTGTTCCCCAGGTATCATGTTCAATCACAGATTATGGAATACACAAAGCATACAAATAAGCACATAGTTTATGATAGATAGAGTTACTACCTTAAATCCATTTTCTACTCGTTAACAGTTCCTTAACCCTAATTCGGCTCTAGCAAACTATCCGGTCCTAAAAGTCCAAGTTTATAAGAATTGAGTTATTACCCATTCATGTATTATTCCAAACTCATTTTATTGGTTGTCTTAGTTTAAAACTACAAAATGACCATAATACCCCTGAGAACCTGGTCCAAGTCCCTTTATACCTAGTCCTACTATACTTTTCCAAAAATTATGACCTAGGCTATTCCTTCACAATTTCACATGTAGAATCCATTTTTGACCTCCGATTTGCCAAATTCACTACCAAAAGATGAAAATGCCCTTGACAACCCCTAACTTACGGTTTTAGGGGTAAAATTGTCATTTCACACCCTAATGCCTTCACACTTCACAATTCACATGTACCCTACATAATTTTCCATTCTAAACACAATGGAATCATCAAAAAAAAAAATTCCAGCTCAAGCCCCACGTTTTATGCTTATCCGAAAATCACAATATACAAGGGGAAATTGTATTTTCTTGATTTCACTTGTTTAAACCCTTCCTGTTCACTTGGAATCACATAATTAACCACTTAAACACCTATTAATCATGATTAATGGAAAATTGGGCAGCACCTCCCCTTAGGGTTTCACATCCCAAATTTCAAAACCAAGCAAAACAAACCAACTAATCAACCAAACAACCAACAACAATCATAAATCAACAAGATAATCAAGGTTTCATGGTTACCTCTTGATTTCTCTTCCTCTCTCTTCCTCTTGATTTTGCCTTGCTACACATGTATTTGAAGATGGAATAGAGATTAGGGAGGGTTTGCCATGAATTTGGAAGCATAGCACTTGAAATCATAACCTACTTACCTTGCTTTGTCTTGTTGAACCACTTGAGCTCTTCTTGCTTCTTCAAACAACTCTCTCTCTCTCTCTCTCTCTCTAGCAAGAAGAGAAAAGCTCTTGAAAAATATCTTGATTCACCTTGCTTTGTCTTTTTATTTTTAGCCATACATATTTTCTCTCTCCCACTCCATTTAGCTTGGCCAAAATAATGGCCCTTTGGAAGAGTGAAAAGCCTTCTTGAATTATCATACTTTTACCTACAATTTTTGACTTTTCAACCCATTTTTCCTTGGCCACAATTCCTCCTTATTTTAGCATAATATGAACCAAGTATTTGATCCCCTTCTTGCTTCTCTTTTTGGACATCCAAGACCATATGAAAAAGGAAAATATTGGCTTTTAATTTTTTATTTAGCCAAATGACCATTTTGCTCATACTTTTTTTGTCATTTAATTTGGGCCTTCTCCTTTGTCCTTCTTGGCCAAAATTCTCAATTGATTAGGCCCAAGATTTGTGTTGTTCCATTCATTATTTTGGGCTTCAAGAATAGGCTTTTTGGAAGACAATAAATTGGACTTTATGTCTTGTTTTGGCCACAATTTCATGTAACAACTTGTAAGGGTATTTTTGTCATTCATAGTGCACCAAAATTCACCATTTTATTCCATTTATTATGATACACATACATGGGATTTTTGGTGAATGAATTTTGGGATATTACAGCTCTCCCTCTTAATAAAATTCCGTCCCCAAAATTTGCTATATGAACACTCTCATGAATTCCTAATAACGCTTCTGCATGCCTCCCTTTGTTTTCCATATTGCTTTTCTAAAAGATAATACCTTCCAAACAACCTTTATGAACAAGACACTCCTGTGTCTAAGCTGTTTCTCCTACCAATCAATGATTCGATCAAGTGTGACCTCATATGTCAAATCATCCCATGCATCCACATCTTCATATTCAATGACATATTCTAGGTCGGGTTGATATTTCTTCAACTATGAAATGTGGAAGACATCATGTAATCTGCTTAGATTTGGGGGTAAAGTTATCCGGTACACTACTGGCCCAATCTTCGATAGGATTTCAAATGGATCAATATACCTGGGGCTTAGCTTCTTCAACTTTAGTGCTCTACCAATGCCCATGACAGGCGAAACTTTCATGAATACATGATCGCCGACCTTAAACTCTAAAGGTTTCACCTCTTATCAGGATAAATCTTTTGTCTGCTTTAAACAGCTAATAATCTTTGCTTGATCAATTTAATCTGCTCGGTTGTTTAATCAACTATGTCTGGCCCAAGCAACTGCCTCTCAGACAGTTATGTCCAGCACAAGGGCAACTGACATTTCCTTCCAAACAATGCCTCATATGGAGCCATTTGAATGCTCGAGTGATAACTGTTGTTATAGGCAAACTCTACAAGTAAAAGGAATTGATCCCAACTTCTTTTGAAATCTAGTACACACACTCTCAACGTACCGTCTAGCATCTGTATCATTCTTTCTGTTTGTCCATTTGTCTAAGGATGATAGGCAACGCTGAATCTGAGCTTGGACCCAAAGCCTCATGTAACGCCTTCTAGAAGTTAGAAGTGAAACGAGGATCTCTGTCAAAAATTATGTTCTTTGGTGTACTATGTAATCGTACAATCTCCTTGTATAAATCTCTACCAACTTATCAAGAGAGTAGTGGATACTAATTGGTAGGAAATAGGTTGTTGTATGAATCGATCAACAACTACCCATATTGCTTCATGATTTTGGATCTTGGGCAATCCTGTCACAAAATCCATTGTAATACTCTCCCATTTCTACTTAGGAATTTCAGAAACAAAAGCCTACAACTAGACTCACCTCTTACAACTTTTCTGTAGGTCTACTCAAATCTCACTTGAGAAAAAATAAATATAGCAGCCATGAGATCCAAGGATCTCAATAACTATTGGTTATTCAGAAATATACATGAAAAACGAGATCGAGAACATACTGTTCTAAAAATCAAGTTCAACTTATAATAATTTATTTTTATTATTCTTTACATAAGACCTTTCACAAGCTAGTTTTCAATTCGGTTACCAAAACCCCCCTCCCAAAAAGTGTTCCAAAATGATTGAACATCATAATTCATTTTTTAAATATCATTCACAAGAGATTTCACAAAAACATGTCTCAACCGTATTACAAAAATAATTATACAAAAGCTTTATCATATTCAAATCATAAATCGCATATATAACATGCCAAGAAAATGATTGATGCACAAACCAATCTTATTACTCCTAACCAGCCTTATAACCGCTAACTAGAGTCATAGGCTGACACATGATCCAACAGAAACTCATCCATCTAACTGGATTGTCTCAAGCTTACCAGTTCTTAAGATGTATCCAGCCAAAGGTGCAGAATTCAAGTCCAGACTATGGCTACCCTCCTTAAAAGGATAAAACTAAGAAAGTGCCACATATCTCACAGCCCAATGCAATATTAGCCAAAGGAATACATGAAAGAAGGTGTCTTAACGAGTGCTATCCACTATGCACTGAGTGATAGCATACCACGTGGTATTTACTTACACAATCTCTCATCACAACTCCAAAACCATCTATATGCATCAAAGGCAATCAATCATAATCATGGCATGTATATTCAAGTTCCAAATCATGAATATGGTTCCAAACAATATTTATAAAAAACATATACATTATCTCAATAATCATAAAGATAACAGTACCATGTTTACTCAAGGAACCATAACAAACGTACTCATCATCTAAGATATAACATGGTTTCCAAATCTTTCCATTGTAACACACAAGCATGCTTAAAAAAATTTTCAAAATACATATTCATGAGTTTTAATACACACAAGCATGCTTGAATAGTTTCTAAATATAATATTAGTTTCTATCAAATATACAATTCTAAATCAAGCCCTCCATAGGCACAACAAATCCCAAACAATTTAGTGTGTGTGTGTATAGTTGACAAGTATATGAAAGAATAATTAGGGTTACTCTACTCCAAACTTATTTTAAGCAACACTTGAATGCTTCCAATTTTAGTAACATCAAATAATTTAACTTTAATCTACACCATTATAATACAATTCCTTATCAATCAAATTGTTAAACAAATAATCAATTTAATTATATAGACTTAAAGTCTCCAACTTTACCTTTAATCTCTAAATATAATTTTTAATTACTAAATCTCCAATCCAATATCAAATTATATCGTTTCCAAATCCTAATATTTCATTTGAACTAATAATTAACCCATAATTGTTCAACTAGATCAAAACCCCCTATTTCTTCACCTCAAAATCCAACCAAAATACCCACTTTCATTTTACAAGCTTTAACAACATTCTAAACCGATTTAACATAAATTCTACCTTCAATAAACATAACCCAACTATTAATCTCAAGTTTAATTGTTACATAACTATGTTATCCAATCATAACATTTCTCTAATATTCAAACCATAACTCTAAATCTCTTAAATAGTACAATATAAAAATTCTAAACAGATTAAATGTAAATATTTACTCACCTCTACAATTTTATGGTTCCAACTTGTTGAAACTCAACACTTGCTTCAAGCCCTAACTTTCAAATTTGCTCTACACCCTACAAGATTTATCTTTCAGAAAGCTCTCAATGAGTAAAAAAATATTTGTGAAATAGGTATTAAGGTTGGAAGCATTTTTTGACGATGAAATAGAGCTCAAACCTATCTTAAATCACCATTAATTGAGTGTTGGAGGTGATTACTGTGAAAGACGACAACCACACCGGAAGATGAGAAAATGAGGAAGGGAGTGGTGATGCATGGGTTTTAAAAGGGAAAATTGTGAAAAAAATACCTCAATGTGGACTTAATTGTCAAATGGGATCTCAGTGTACAAACGATCTTTCAGGTGTGCAGAAAATTTTTCCCTGTGTGCAGACGATCTTCCCTGTACGTGTGCAAAAACATCTTTTCCTATGTACACAATATCTTCCTTCCATGTGCAGACGGTCTTCCCAGATCCCATTTGATAATTAATTTACCGGTGAGGTCTTTTTCACAATTCTTCCTTTTAAAAATGAGCGTGGGCGCCCCCATCTTTTCTTTTCGTTTTTTTTTTTTTTGTTAATTGTACTCTATATATACATATATGTGTGAATATTAATTTGTTCAGCCAAATAAGCCACCAGTACCCCGCGTGATTAGCCAAAAATTGAATGGTTTCTTCCTCTTTCTTTTTTTTTTCAATATTTAAGTACCACTTAAACTTCAAAATCTTAAATTGGTTTTATTAACGATAAGAGTAATAGGATTGACAAAAAGAGTATAGCAATTGACAACTCAGGTTTTTAAAAAATCACTAATTTGATATTTTAAAGTTCAAGTGGTATTTAAGTGTCTTTTTCCCTTTCATTTTTTACTTTAATTCCTTTCTTTTCTTTTTCCTTTTCTCTTTTTTTTTTCTTTTTAACAATTTCTATATTTATATATATTTATTCTCTCTCTTTCGTCTGAAAACATAATTTGGGATTATACCTCCAAAATTTAAATCCTTCCATGTAAATTCTTTATACTGAAATAATTGTACAATAACTTCTTATTACCATAAAATAATCCCAATAAACTCGACAATATTAGTAAATATACAATATATTCAATTTTTTAACATATTCAATTATCTTCTTAACTTTATGCTTCTAGATCTCAAATAATGCATTTGATTTACTCTAAATCTCAAATTACTTAATAAATCATTTTCCAAATGATATTTAAATAATAGGAATACAAATTGGAATGATACATGGGGCTTTCCTAATATTAAGTTATATGACATTTATTCCTTTAACACACTCACACACATATTTACAACACTTCAAAGAAAAATTATAAAATTAGGAGATAAAGTGGATTGGGATCTTATATATAAAACCGAATCCAACATCCAACTAACTCTTATATTAAGGACCAGAGGTAGTATCCCTTCCCTCCTTAATGTAGGACAAGTTGATCTTAATCCTAAATGTAAAATCTATTTCTCATATTTATCAATCTTTTCCTAATTTACCCCTATTGATGTTTCCTCAACAATAATCAAATAAGAGATAGATAGAGGGAATCAAGAAAGATGATTAGGGTGTTTTAAAAAAAACATGTCATAAAAAACTTAATTAACTTCTTTAATCCAATTAAAATAATTAAATAAGTACTGGAGGAAGCATATCCGACATGCCAAGTGCCAGATAATATCAAATGGGACTACTAATAATATACGAATTTTCCTCTTGTATTAATCACCGCAGAATAAGTCGTACTAGGAGAATAATCCGATGGTAAAGGAATGGAATGACACGAATTGATTTCATTTTTATACATTGTTAAATTTGAACCACTAATTTTTTTTTTTTTTTTTTTGCCAGAATTGAACCATCAAATTTAATTTTATAATTTCCATTGCAATGGACTATCTATAATTTATGGGAAAGGAAACAATAACCCCTGGATCAGGATGTTTTTGTATTTGCGCCAATATTTTCTATTTCTCTATCAACAGCTTTTACACTTATAACCATAGTACTCAAATCCGAATTGGACCTGGTGGTTCGGACTGGAAATCAACTGGTAAAACGGTCCGGTCTGGTCCGGAGACTACTCCGGCTTGATTTTTTTTTATTTTTTTAAAAAATAGATGTTTTTCATTTTTCGTTAGAATTTCATATTAATAACACTAAAATCTTCAATTTTTCACCGGTTTGACCCCGAGTTAGCTACGGTTTGACTCTAGTCTGACCCACTAACCCTTTACACAGTATCAGGCCAGTTCAGTGGCCGATCTGAATTTAATTACCTTGCTTATAACAGCCCCGTTTGATACACACACAAAATAAAAAAAAAATAAGTAAAGGACAGGAAATTGTAAATTTTTCCATCTGTTCGCATGTTTGGTAGCAAGAAAAAACACTTTAATTTTCAGGTAGGAAAGCATTTACCTTTATGTGTGGGCAGATGGCTTCCTTCACATATTGGTGGGAACATGGAAAAAATGCACACGAGTTCATTTTTTTCAAGGGTAAAGTCTAAGCATATTAGATGGCAAGAGATATTTGACCAAATGATTATTTTGGCTTTAAATAAAACATATTAAGGGCATTAAAATAAATATAATCATAAATACTCCCTCCGGTCCTAAATATAGAACATAGTTTCTAATATAATTTACACTACTAACTATGTCCTATATTTAGGACCGGAGGTAATAATTTTTTTTATTTTTATCAATAACAACAAAATAAATCAATTATTTCGTAGTTATATTAAATTAAGGACATTAAAGTCATTTACTCTTCACATATTCCCATTACATCATTATTTTCATCATACCAAACATAATTTTTCTATCAAACCATTTTTCCTACCAAACATGTTTTAGCTCTAAGAATTTTTCCATTCCATTTCTTTCCTTTCCCTTCCTTTTCATCATAATGAATTGTTTCTACCAAACAGGCCTTTAGACATTTTAAAGAGATAAATAAAGAATCTATTAAAAAGGGAATAATCTATAGGGAAAATTCCAAAAAAAAATACTTTGAAAATGGGAAAAGACAATTCAGTGCTTTGAAATTGAAAAAGGACGAGTCAATTCGCTGTCAGACGAGAGGAGGAATCTGAGATTTTGAAATTTTGACAAAAAGACGAAAATACCCTTCAGCCCTCCCTCTCTCAACTTCGGAATAACAACATTGGTTTCTTAATTAACAACACCATATTCTACATTAACAACACTGAAAATCCCACAAAGAGTCTGTACTTCCATGCACTTCACCTTTATTCTGATAACAACATTTTCGTTCTACATTAACAACTCTACTTTCTTCTTTCACAATTAACAGGTTTAAGGCCAATATCAACACCTCTTTCTTTATTAACAACATCGTATTCTACATTAACAACTCCACTTTCTTCTTTCATAGTTAATAAGTTTTAGGGCTAATAACAACTCTTTTCTCTTATTAACAACACCGTATTCTACATTAACAACTTCACTTTCTTCTTTTACAGTTAACAAGTCTCAGGGCCAATAACAACTCCTTTATCTTTATTAACAACATCGTATTCTACATTAATAATTCCATTTTATTCCTGTGGGCGAGACACAGCTGTCGGTGTCACTTTTCCGTCATCAGGTGGATGGGAGTAGGAGACTCTCTTGGGAGAGTGTCGATAGGCGTTTTTGGTGGTGGAAGGAGATGATTGGAGATTGGTGCCGGTTGCTGAACGGGGGTGTTGGGCAGTGGTCAAATCTAGAATCGATCGGCGGCCATGGGTGAGATCTCGTTCAAAGAGAATCGACGGGGCTATAATCACTAGGTTGCAGCAGATATTTGATGGGTTCTTCAAGGAAATTTGAATCGGCTGTATGATCTGCAACTGAGATGAGGTGTTAATGTAGAATATGGTATTGTTAATAAAGCGAGAGGTGTTGCTATTGGCCCTAAACTTGTTAATTGTAAAAGAAGAAAGTGAAGTTATTAATGTAGAACGAATGTGTTGTTATTAGAACGAAGGTGAAGCGCATGGAAGTACAAACTCTTTGTGGGATTTTGGTGTTATTAATGTAGAATACGGTGTTGTTAACTAAGAAGCCAATGTTGTTATTCTAAAGTGGAGAGAGGGAGGGCTGAATGGCATTTTCGTCTTTTTGCTGAGATTTCAAAATTCCAGATTCCTCCTCCCGTTTGACAGCGAACTGACTTGTCCTTTCCCAATTTCAGAGCATTGAATCGTCCTTTCCCATTTTCCAAAGTATTTTTTTGGAATTTTCCCTAATCTATATATCCCAAATTAAAATTTTAGAAGAAGTAAAAAATGGTTTTTCCAAATAAATATTAAAAGGTACAATTACAAAAAAATTCACAAATATTAAAATAATGTCAAGTTTATTCAAATATTTTAGTTTAAAACAAAAACGTATTGCTATCTTAATTAATTTAATTAATCATAAATTACTATTTTTATAGGTAGTAAATCAAACAGCACAATTTTTAAAAAAAAAAAAAAACTTGAATGAATCATCGAACAGGCTTCAAAGCTATATGCTCACTTGGCTATAGGCAGGATGAGAATTTTTTGCATATTTTAACCACTAAAAAAAATGACAAGTTACTGATGGGTTCTACCAATTTTATGTATGAAAATGACAAGGTGAACCGATGACTTTTCTAGCAGGTATATTTTATTTTGAAGTATAAAAATAATTATATTAAAATTTTATCTTTTTTCAGCAGGTTTATTTTAATTTTAAAATATATAAATTCATACATTAAAAATTAAAATTTAAGAATTTTTTGATAAAGTTTAAGCATGTTTTGTTAGTATTTAATTTAAATTTGTCAAGTCAGTATTTTTCATTAAATAAAACAAGCAGTATTAAGATTAAGGATCAAAAAGTACATTTTTTAAACTTAATAAACTAAAGTATGTAAAATTAGAGAACTAAACCCATATTTTATCCATTTATAAATATATATTTAATGGATTAAACTAAAATTGACATAAGTTTAAATGATCAAACACATACTTTAGCCGTTTAAGAAATAAAATAAAATAGCATTATTAACATATGAATAAAATTATGATCAATGATTAGATGAAGTTCCTTAGAATCATTAGATCCATTATTCCAATAAGATTTTGTTATGTGTCCTATTTTTTCTACAGGTAAATGCTGATGAGAAAAAAATAATGAGTAACAAAATCTGTAATCTAAGTTTTGTTTTAAGTTTTAACAGCATAAGGTGCCATAATTTTTAATAAATTAACTTTATATCCTACCTAAGTTATATCATTGGAAGTTTATTGAACTAGTCACCAATCCAATTTGATTTAACTTAAAATAAATATTTATATGATTTTAATAAAATTAATTCAATCAATGTCAAAAACAATTAATTCAATGCATCTAAAGTAGAGATTTCTTTCCCTTTTTGAAAATAAGAAGAAGACCCACTTTTTATTAGACAATTCTCAGAAATTTCAATTTAAGGCGCTATTTGGTATGAGGGAATTGGAATAAAAGGGAGAACAGAAAAACTTTTTTGAGTTGGATTATCAACCCTTGTGTTCTTAATTAAGAAACTCTGCTCATGTATTGAATGGCGACACAAGAGAATAAACCCTAACACAATCTCAATTGTGTGAGTTTTTATACACTTCTGTTATAGAAGGAGATTCTCTGGTTAAACGATTAAATTTTTCTTATTTAATTGTTAACATAGTAATTATTGATTATATAATATACACACATTATATCTAGCGTTTATTATATATTTTGTTAACTTGCGTTTTTTTTTATATAGCTTCTTAATTGACAATAAAAGGTGATGATTTATATTCCAAAAAATAAATTCCCCACTAATGAGATGACAGGATGGGCTATATATAAGTTGTGAATGGTTCGATTTGTTATTATGACTCTACGATGCATGGATAAATGTAACCCTAAATTAGGGACAAATTATGCGGGATATTAGTGACACTTCGTGTTCAACAGATTTTAGTTTGTTATTATCCTAAAGTTTTAACTTTATTTTATTCAACACAATATGAATTGGAATTTAGTATGAATTTAATTTAATATGATTTATTTATTGGATGTCAAATTATTTATTTATTTAGGGTTTAAGGGTGAACATAAGAGCATACTTAGGTGTACTTGTCAGGTTTTATATAATTTTCAAAAAAAGAATACTTTCTCCACCCCCATTCCATCCCCAAAAAAAAATTCATGCGTTGCTATGTATTTTTTAAAATATATTTCTCTCACATATTGATTGCAAAATTAATTATATAAACTTAATATATATGTATATATATTGAAACATGTTTTACCATAATAAGAAACCTACGTTGTACCGAAAACAAAGAACCCTACAAGCACATAGATCCTGGAAAAATACCTGTTAATATGAAATATCATGAGTATTTCATTTTAAGTCTTTACTTTTTCTCAACTATCATGTTATTGTAGCATATTTAAAAATATATTTTACAAGCAAATCACGCAAATTCAAGAAAAATTGAATTAAGTAAATTTTAATGCAGCAAATCATCTAAGCCTACCCGAAAAGTGAAAAACTTACCCTCAAACGAAATTTCATTAGACCCCTAAAGATTTATGTTGTTTATTTTTAAATTAAATATTAAATATAAGTATATTTGAATTTTTTTTTTTTGTAATTCATTATCAAACTAATTGAAAAACACTTATATAATATATTCAAACACATTTTACTATATATAATAGCACAAGAGGCATAATAGTATTACCTACTAATTTTTTATTCGAAGTTTTTGTTATCGTTGATGATGTGCCAAGTGCCAACATTGCCCAAGATGCAAACACATATTTTGAATGGAAATGCAAAGAAAGACTTACAAAATCATGTCCATTTATGTTCAATTGGCAAAGTAAATAAATTAAAGGGTTAATATAATTTTTGGTCCTTGAAGTTTGATCCAATTTTGGTTTTGGTTCTTGAAGTTTGAAATCGGTGGTTTTGGTCCTCAAAGTTTCACCCAATTTTGGTTTTAATCCCTCAAGTTTGAAATCGGTGGTTTTGGTATCTGAAGTTTCACCTAATTTTGGTTTTAGTCCCTCAAGTTTAAAAAGGACTTGGTTTTTTCCCGGGTTGGGTCGGGTTTCAAAAACGGGTCTCCAAGTCCTTTCCAAACTTGAGAGACCAAAACCAAAATTGGGTGAAACTTCAGGGACTAAAACCACTGATTTCAAACTTGAGGGATTAAAACCAAAATTGTGTGAAACTTCAGGGACCTAAACCACCGATTTCAAACTTGAGGGACCAAAACCAAAATTGGATCAAACTTAAGGAACCAAAAGTTATATTAACCCTAAATTAAACTTATAAACTGATATATATATATCTATATATATATTGCCTACTAAACTTATAAGCTGATACATAACTTAATGTTATGCAAAAATATCTTAGAAAGATTATGTCATGTAAGTTATAATTAAATATTTCATTTAGCTTTCCAATCTACTCAAATTAGATAAATAGTTGTTACATTAATGACTACTTGAGTACCAATTAGCCTACTACTGCTCATTTCACCATTATTCAGAAACTTCCCAACTGTAGTATGCTTGCCATTCATTCCAATGTTGTCCAATTTTAGGTCACTGCTCACTCCAAAATGATCCCTTCACTTGCAGGGACGCTAAGAGAGAATTACCAAACTCTCACTGTTGCTAAGGACTCTAGTTCATTCTTTCCACTACCATCTTTAGGGCCTTTTTGGCACGAAGGAAATGGAGTTCAATTTAAGGGTCTGTTTGGTGTGAGGGATTTGGAGAGGAAGGGAGTGGAAGGAAAATTTTTCTGAGTTGAATTTTAAAAGATTGAAGAAGTGGGGTAATAAAATTTTAATAAAGAGAATATATAAGATAGAAGAGTAAGAAAAATTAATTAAAAATTTTTAACCCCACTTTTTTAATATTTTTAAATTCAACTCAAAAAATTTTTCCCTCCACCCACTTTCCTTCCCCTCCCCTGAAACCAAACAAGACCTAAAAGAAATGGGTAAGCGAGCTTATAAAATTTCGACAAAAAAAATATATTAAAAGAAATGGTGAGAAAAATTAATAAAAAGCTTTTAACCCAACTTCTGTCTTTTTTTTTTTTTTTCAATTTGAACTCATTAAAATTTCACCTTCTGTCCATTTCCCTCTTACCAAATTTAGTACGGTCTAAATTTTCTGTCGATGTATAAACTGCTGCATCTAATAATTCATTTGAAGCATAGCGTCTTATTGTATCTATTACACCACATTGTGCACTGTTATTTTAAATTGAGCGGTTTCCTGTAGCTAAATAAAATTCTAATTTTTTCTACAGTGACCTATGCCAGTGTTTCTTTATGGCATTATCTGTCCTTTGTTTATTAGAATGTCAAAGAATATTATTAAGTAAATATTAAAGCGTTCCAAATGAGACAGGACAATAGTTATTATCAATTACTGACTTGAAAAAATATGAGGAGCTAATGATACAGAGATTGATGAGAAGAAAGAAAAAAGAAACCTAATGTCATAGTAAACTGAATTTGAAGTTTCCACATTAACCATCCCGCTAGAGTTTGCATCAGCACTTCCAAGCTTGGGTTTGAATCGTTACAATTTCCAAATAGAATAGTTTTTTTTTTCTAGCATTCTGCCTTTGTCTAAGAAATTTTATGTTTCTCGTATTTGAAGGTATTAATTTAGTTTTTAAGAATCCAATGAGAATGATTTAGGTTAATGATTTCTAACAGTGATGAATGGGTAAACTAGGGAAGTAAAGAATATTTGTATCTACATGGCCTTAGTGAATTTCCAAATCTGTTGACTAGATAATTTTGAAACCATTTTGTGGCACCATTTTAGTCAACTAAGATGTAGTACCACTTGAGCTGACATTTATATTCCTTACAAATCCAGATAAAATCATGCTGCTGGGTACATGCTGGGTGTCACTCAGATAACATTAGGAAAAACAAGTTGATTCTTATTATAACTCAAGCAAACCAGTTCAACTCTCTGGTGGGAAAAGATGGCATCAATCTTACACCAGTGTTTGTCGTGTTTGATAGTTCCTGATTTGGTGGATTCTATCTAGTTTATTTTACCATGATTCTCCCCATATTTTCGGGACTGATAAGTCGGGCCTGGTGCCTCAGCGTACATATATCAATTTAGGCTGATCAACAAAGCACGGACTGAGTAATCCTCAAAAGCTTTCAGCCCGTTTCAAGCTTTGTTAGCAATACCATTGAATTGTGAACAATCACATAAAATGCTAATTAGCTTATAGTAATGCATTGGCCTTCATGTTCCCCAGACAACCAAATTCTTACTTTTCATATTTTGTATATTTTCCTTTCTGGTCATATAAAGTTGATCTTATCACACGACAGTTGTGGCAAAGAAAATATACATGGAAGGGGTTTTTAGGCAAGCTTCTGATAGCCAATATTGGGACCTGTGGAATAGACAGAAGTTGAATTCTGAACTTGAGCTGAAGCAGCAGCATATATTGAGTCTGAATCAGGTGGTATAAGCAACATTTACAGCTAAAGGATTTCTGTGGCTAGGATTTAACAGTTCATGTCTATCTTATTTCAGGATTTGACCAATCAGTTAATTGAATTGGAGAGCCATTTCAATGTCCTTGAACTCAATATATAATTCAGTGAATATGGTGGAACACATAAAGATAATGCAGCTATTCAGAATAGATATTAACCTTCAATGTAAAGTATATTGTAACTCTTAGGCTGAACATAAATTAAGAATGTTGAATTTAGTCCACTTGACATCTTCGTGTAATTTCAATTGGAGATGGAGTGTGTTTCTTGTCTTGTTACTAAGAACAGCATCGAGTATTATTTTACTGAAGTGGAGATCTTTCCCCTTTCCAGACACATTCAGTCATTGTGTAGTGTACATGATGCAATGAATTCACAACTTGTAGCCGCAGAGAATCTTTCAGAATCACTCTCAAAACAAATGGCTTCATTGAGTATAAAGTCCCCATCAGAACAGAAGACTGGAAGGAGTTGTTTGAAACAACAGGAATTCCATATCAACCTTCATTGGGCTCTACAGACATGAAAAATGGTATTAATACTCCTTCAAGCAAAAAGTTAGTGCTTTCTAATTTGGCAACTAATAAAGATCAGTCTAAGAAAAATCAAGCCAGTGCTTTTAAGGGTTGTGAACCAGAAATGTCTAGGAGGAGGAGAGACTCTCTTGATCAGTATTACTTTCTTGCCACTTAGGCCTCCATTGGTTTAAGCTTCACAATTTTGATGCTTGACAATGGTTGCATCCTTATTTTCCCCCTTCTTTGCATCTCTTACATGGTGAACTGCCAAAGACCTGTAAGCAGAGTCGTTTATTTTGTGTCCTAACATTTCTTAAAGATAGCAGTCATTTAATTGCATCAAAGCCATATCTACACCAGATATGCACCTGATCTGATACCTGTAGAGTGGAACTTAGGGTATCCAGGCTTCATGGTCTGCATTCTATAGCAGTTGCCAAATTTTTTGATGAAGTGGTTAACCTCAACTGAAGCTTGGTTCTGTTTGATATTTGGTTTCAATAATTATATGATTTGTGAGTATTAAAAAACTTGGATGCAGAGTTGGACCTGTTCTGAGCCTCCTAAAACTAATGTCAGAAGAATGCTGCTGCAAGATGTCAAGAGATCAAATATGAATAGGTCTTTCTTTTCAACGGATAAAAAAATTGCAGACCTGTCTTTGCTAAAAATATCTCCGAATCGAACAGATTCCAGAATCCCCTCAACTATATTCACTGCATCTGAACAAAAAGGTGATCTCGCCTAATTGGAGGCCCGAATTATGTGTATGAATTAATTTAATGTGGCCACTGATCTTACCTTAAAAATACTGGCTGCAGGTATTCAAGTTGCCCACCCTGAAGATGTGCCAGAACACGCAAAGGCATTACCATTCATAGCACCTAACAACCTCTCAACACCTACCCAAATTTTAGAGCCCAAGTATACTATGTTTCCAAGAAACAATGTTTCAGTGGTTTCATCAAGACCTGGATCCCATTTGTCTCCTGCAAATGAAAATCAAGAGTTGACTTCCAAAAGGTACAATACTGTTGTCGAAAAGTTCAATTCAATCTCAAATAGTGAGAATAAGATAGTGAGAATAAACATATCTTGCAGATGAAAATTCCTCAAAATTCATCAGTATCTAACTATCCACCCTTAGATATACCTTCTAATAGGCACCCAAGCAACATAGATAACCACACCCAAAAGCTAGCTATTGAGGTGGGAAAGTCAAGGCATTTAAGTACCCTATCAAGCAGTCCATACCACTTGATGTGTGGCTTTGGCAGCTCATACTACCTTGATCCCTATCACCTTCTTCGCTAAGTAAATCCAGCGAAATGTCTGTTTCTGCTGGTAAAATGACCATGTTTACTAGGTCTAAAATAGAAAACAAGTATTCCCATACAGTAAATTCCAAATCTTGGAGAATACAGGACTCTGTCCTCAACGTCATCAACCATTCCTCCAGCTTCACCTTTGTTTGGAAAATCTACAAACTTTAATGTTGACAAAAGCCATTCTGGTGAAAGAATTTTACCAGTGCCCTCATTTGGTGGTTCATGTGATTCTTCATCAACTATCCAAACACCATTAACTCCTCCTTTTCCATCACCCATCTCATTGGCAACAGGGCCTTCTGGATCAGTCTCAGTGGACTTAAGTACATCTTCGACTGGTTCAAACACAAACCAAGTCAAGTCAACTTCAATTTTAGCTCCACCCTCTAATCGAGCACCTAAACATGTACCATCATCACCTTATCCACCTTCCTTGAATCCAAACCTGGAGCCACCTAAATTGGAGGTTCAACAAGTTGTGATATAAAATTCAAAGACTGATTTGGAGACTAAAGATGTGAGCACACCGTTGGTTGGGCCTCCAAACAATGAACCAAAGACTGATTTGGAGAGTAAAGATGTGAACACACCATTGGTTGAGCCTCCAAGCAATGAAACTAAGTCAGAGCCCGAAGCTTCAGAAAAATGCAGTCCTTCAAGTGCAGGCTCAAGTGCACAGTCCACAAACAATGTTACATGTTCTGTATCAAGCACTATCTCAGTTTCTCAGCCAGAATAGCGGGCTGATGCACCTACACAATTTCCAACTTTTCCTTCCGCTGGTGTTACTAGTGGGAAAACTGCAAATTTAGATGCCACAACCACAGATGAGAATGAGATGGAGGAAGAGGCTCCTGAGATGAGCAACGCTGCTGAATCTAACTTGGGAAGCTTCAGTGGCTTTGGCATTAGCTCTATTCCTAATCCATCCCCAGCTCAATCAAATCCAATTGGCGGTCCGTTTAGTAATGTGGGAGCTAGTCCACCAACTCCTCCAATGGCATTTTCAGTTCCTAGTGGAGGGTTATTTCGACTTGCATCTTTTACCTTTTCAAGCTCACAGCCTTTGTGATGATCACAAACCCAAAGCAAGAGATAATTTTAAAATACTAACTTATTAAAAGAGAGAGCCCCTTAAACTTATAAATCTCACTCTACTTATGAGGTTTCACGTCGGACTCATAACATAGTCAACCCCTTAAGAGCCAACGTTCCTAACGACTCCACACCATGGCACTTCACTTAACCTCCTATCAGTTAAAATCTTCTGTGGGTAGTCTTTCCACAAACAATGGGCTTTAAACAAAAGTACCAATGTGATCACAAGCCCGAGACTCATCCGAAAGACTAACTTATTAAGAAAAAGAGTCCCTTAAACTTATAAATCCACTCTACTTGTAAGATTTCCCGACGTGTGGGACTCATAACAGCCTTCTGCACCAGCCCAGTCAACAAATTCAGTTGCATCCTCTGGTGGCTTCAGTGCTGTGACACATATTTCTGCAACACCTCAAAGTGGGTTTGGCCAACCTACACAAGTAGGATCAGGGCAGCAGGCACTGGGATCAGTTCTCGGTAGTTCTGGACAATCAAGACAGCTTGGTAGTGGATTACCAGGAAGTGGTTTTGGTGCTCCTAGTGGTTTTTTGGGGTAGATTTGGAGTCAATAGTTCAGTTGGTGGCTTTTCAAGTGCTTCAACAGCTGCTTGGGGTTTTGCAGGCATAGGGTCAACAAGTGGAGAGTTTGCTGGTGTCGCATCTTCCGGTGTTGGTTTTACAGGAATTGCTTCTTCTTTTGGTGGATTTGCCGGTAATGCTTCTGCTAGTGGCGGTGGTTTTGCTGCTGTTTCTTCAGCAGGTGGATTTGCAGGAGCTGCGTCGGGTGGCGGATTTTGGGGGATTTAGCAGCCAGGGAAGTGGTTTTGGTGCTTTCGGAACCGGCGGTGGAACTAATAAACCTCCTGAGCTCTCTACGCAAATGAGAAAATAGTCATACATGTCACAATGTGAAGTCTGTTCCATGAAATTAATTTAACAACCAAGAGGATTGTTGAAATCCTCGATGTTGGAGAGCGTCCATCACATTTGGAAACCCACATGCTAATTGCCTAATTTTATAGTTTGTCCTGATTAAATGGGATTTTTGTTGTTGGATCGTTGTCAAGGGGATGCTTGGTTTGTCACAAGGATTCAAAGAAAATCAAATTCAAGTAAACTACAAGTTATATATTCAAGTTAATCAAATTCAATTAAATGTGTAAGGAGAAAAATTTCGAGCTTAATTTGTAATGGCATGGGAGTAACAAAGGATAAAGACAGATTATTATTTAGATTCTATGATTTCTCATGTTTTTAATTTATGTAGTTTTCAAACTAATATTACTATAGCGACAAAGCTTTATCTTATTAGATGGGGTCGGTTATATAAATTGCACGACGTCATTATCCTCTATCAAAAATCAGAGTTTTAAATAGATTATTAATCAATAGCTAATCTCGATAAAATTGTGTTAGATCCTTGATAGTAAACATAAAACTTTATCGGATCTTTTATAAATATGTAGTTTTCAAACTAGTTTTAAATTTTCAAATAACTTATAATACACAAAGTATATGGGATGATAAGTTCTGCAATAATTTTTAACATGCTCGATGATAACAAACTATAAAACAAAACAAAGTAATTATCTAAATTTTAATTTGCATGGGACAAAATCTTCTCAAAAGAAACATGAAGTGAGGGGGCACATTGGGCAAGGGCAAGGGAAGAAAGGGAAGAGCCCCAGGAAAAGGAAAAGATAAAGAGATATAGAGCTTGGAGAAAGGGACAACTCCAATGTGTGGTTGAGGACATCCAAAGCTAAATACTATCTACAGTCTTATGCGTAAGATCTAGTTTAGAAGTAAATTAAGATTTTTTTTATCTCTTATATTTATCATTTTACTCTAAACTAATTTGTTTAACTTATAATATGATATATAATTTGAGGATACACATAATTATTTTAGAGACATCAAGTAACATTTACTATAATTAAATAATTTATTTAATTTTCTTTATGGTTTTATCTCTTCAAATTAGTCAATTAACTCTTATATTTAAAAGTGGAGGTAATAACTTTTTTGTCTTGAAGCCAAATTTTTCTTGTAAACAATAACATGAGTTTGTAGCTGATAATAAGCCAAATTTGAAATGGCTCATGTGAAACAATTATTATAGATATATTAATTGATATGTTTTCATCAAATAAGGGTGCTCACAGGATGGGAACGGGACAAGCCTATTCCACATCCCATCTCGCAGAAGGTATGAGATAGCAAAATTGTTCTGTGTCCTATCCCAACCGAGATCTGAACAGGACTAAGACGAGAACGAGACGTCCCATATATTTTTCTTTTAAGGATTTGGACCATCATTCCCCCCCCTCTTTTCTGGATATATAAAAACTAAAATGTATAGGTATGAGTTGGACACTGAACATATATGATTGAAATACATAATAATCATCTTTTATCATTTTTAAATCAAAAGCATAATTAAAAATAATAACTAATTAAAATTTAAACTTAATAAGAGCAATTATCACAAATATTTATAGTATTTTGTAGAAAATTAGTCGAATAGGTGCAAGAGAGAGCTGAGTGAACGAAAATGGTGACACCCATGCGAGCAAGCAAGCAACTGCGAGGGTTTACTTAAAAATTTATAGTATTTTGTATTAAAAATATAACCAATATATGATAATATCTTTTGATATGACTAACATCTATCTAAAAAAGGTTATATGATAATATCTTTATTCAAAATATAAAATATTCTAGTAAAAAATAAAAATATTAGATATATTATATATATTAAACTAATAATAACATGATTCTGGGGCAGGACCAAGCCTGTCCTGTCCTGTCCCATCTCGGTAATAATTTTGTCCCACCGTCCCATCCCAAAATGACTAAGATCAAAATGGGATGGCCAAGACAGGATAGAAGTGAACACCCCTACCTTCAAACACACAATAAAAAAAGCACACACACTTATTTAGTAAAATTTTCAATGCAATTTTTCCTCATTCTAAACTTTCAATTTGACAAATTTTTTCCATTTTGTATATAAAGAATTCATTTTAATTCAAATTTAGTACAAAAAATAAATATTAAGTTATTAGAATATTTTAAAACATTAATGTCCAATTTTGTCACTGAAGTTTTCCATGCTTTGTCTTTAACGATTGGAACATAAAACATACAAATCAAATGGTAAGAGAAGAGGGTGGTTGAATATGAACATTCCCTGGCTAGAGATAGGGGATTTCAATGAATCGTCATACCTAGAAAGGTTCAGAACATTCAAGTCAAGATGTGAAATGCTAGAGGTGGAAGCAGAATGAGGTAAATTTCACTAAAATGCACGTTGAGAGGGAGGAGGAGGGATTTATTTATAAGAGAAGGCTTGGGTAGGGCAGTGGTAAATGGTTGTTGGAGAACTCAATTTCCAAAAGGATTGTGTCAGGTATTGGTTAGAATCACAATCCTATTTTACTGGAATTATAGCATAAAGATGTTACAGCTGATCCCCAACTAGAAAGAGATAGTGGAGGAAAATTGGAGGGGTAGTTCATATGAGAAGATATCGAAATCAGATCATTAGGTTGTGGGATGAAAATGATAATTGGGAAGAGAATGAAGAGGAGATTGGCACCTTGGGTCAGAGAGATTTTGTTCGTATCAGATGGGATTAACTCTTTGAAGGTGATTTTATGGTGTATAAAATAAGTATCTAAAATGAGTTTTGTATCGGCCAATGATAAAATACTTTTTTAAGTGTTTTTGGAGGTCTCTTCTATCCAAAAGCAATTCATTCCACTTGGGGTCTCAAAGTCCGCTAAGCTTGGAACATTAGTCAATATATCTTTGCTTTCCTCTGTTTAAATTTCTTCCAATCGCTTTGTTTTTCTTCCACCACTTATGTAATATTTCTTTTTGTTCCGTTGCTTATAATTGTACTCTAAGTTCTTTTATCTTTAATATATTATTTTGTCCTTTTTATTTTTAAAAAAGAGATTTTGATGAGATATTGCAGTGCATTCATTGATGAAGAAGTAACTGCAACTGCTTTAATGGCTAATATTTTTAGATTGGGATTCTCTTCTTTACTCTTTCTATCTTCTCCCATCTTTGGCCCAAAACTATATAGTTTCGGGGTAAAAACAAGTTAGGGAAGCTTTTTGTTTTTTTTTTTTTTTTTTTAAAGAAGTCATTCATCACTGTGGAATATTTTTTTCAATAGCATTCAGTATCCCAAATTAAATTTTAGTACACTCAGCACCCTTTTTTTATGTGGCACCCAGTATTCAGCACTCATTACTCAAGTATTTTCCTAATAGCACCTAATAGCATGAGAACTAAAAAAATGCACTAAAAATTACTTTAGGACACTAGATGCTACTACGAAAATACTTATGGGTGATGGATGCTAGATACTGTGTGCCACAAAAGAACATATTTTAGGTTACTGATTGTACTAAAAATTAATTTGGGATATTGAATGTTACTGAAAAAAATATTCCATAATAATGAATGACTATTTTTCTAAAAAAAAAAAACTTCTCTGGCTTGTTTTTACCCCCAAAACTACGTAGTTTTGGAACAAAGAATGAGAGCAAATGGAAAGGATAAAGGAGATAATCAAAATCCGACATCTTTGGTAGCATATTGGTGGTTAAGGGGATGAGTTCATATGGTTGGGATTTTTAAATGAATGTACTTAGCTTGTCCAAAAAAGGCCGATATAAGCAAAGCTTTTTCAAGTATGGAAGGATCTAGGGCTGAGCAAAGAACCCAGAATCCGTGAGCCCACTTATAACCCAGTCTAATTGAGCCAATTTGAGCCCGCCCAAAATGAACCCGTGACGGGGCGGGTTTCAACCCACTCATTTAAGACTTAAATGGGCGGGCTACGGGCACATCTTTGGGCTTCCCATACCTGCCCATTTACTTTTTTTATTAGCCTTATTTTGATTGTCCCTCCCTCATTTGGTCATTCCCTCCCCAACTCAAAGTAAGATTTGTTTTCTTTTAATTTGTTTTGCAGAGAAAGATTTAGCTTATGGAGCTATGGACGCTCCCTCAAGTGAATCTAAAGATGATGGTGAAAACTGAAGCATGAAGATTTAATGGAAAAATACCATTTTGTTAATCTCTATAGTTGTAATGTGTTAACTTAAAAGCTAGAGTTTGTTTAAATTTAGGTTCTTTTGTGTGAATTGTGATTATTGAACTTTGAAGATTCAGATTTCAAAATTTAAAGTGATTGCTTGATAGATTTGGATTACAGGATTGATGCTTATGCGAATATGTATGTTTTTTTTCTTCTAAAAAATTAAATAAATCCAATATAAATAGGTTTCAGGTAACCCGGTTAGTCTGCCCATTTATTAGCTAACCCATTTAATACGAGTTAAATGGGTTGAGGTACGGGTATGGGCTAACCCGTATCCACATAAAATTAAATAGGCGGGCTATGGGTTTAACCACAGGCTACCCAATCTGCCCATTGCTCTCCCCTAGAAGGATCTAGGCCAACGGGACAAGATGGGTTATACTTGCAATTTTATCTGCAAGGAATGGCATGTTATAGGAGACCAGGCGTGCAATTTATTCGGATTAATATTATTATTGTCCATAAAGCCATTCATCATTTGAAAATAAATAAAAAAATTGCTTAAACTTGATAAAAATAAAGCTTATAACAGGGTTGAATGTGATTTTCTTCTTGCTCCTCTCCTTAAGATGGAAATTTAAAAAAAAAAATTTGTCCTCCATTGTTCTTATCTACTGTAATGCATCAGACAAAATGTTTAATGTTCGAAAATCATGTCTCGATTTTTCCACAAGTGTTCCAGAATTAGCAAGGGAAGAAATTGGTCATCTTCTAAGGACTTTCTTGGGTTTACCATAGAACTTTAAAACCCCATAAATCTGAGGGGAGGATCGGGTTTTAAGGACTTTGAAGTTTCCAATCTTGCATTATTCGCTAAATTGAATGGAGAATATTGCAGGAACCACAATTACGGGTGAAGAAGCAATTAGCCCTATAAATAGTCCACCAATGCACTCAAATTCGCCGGTACATACTTTTCCCAAACTCTACAGCCTAAAATAGTTTAATTGGCAACATACTGCAAATTCACCAGTAGCATAAAGTAAATTGTGCAACTTTTAATGCCGTAACAAGTACAACTCCAAATCGTATTGCCAAATTAAGTGCTTTCCACGCATGACTTGTGAAGATAAAGGCGGAAATGAAGGAGAAATAGAGAAATTATCAAGAGCAAGTTTTACACAAACGGGAAATCATAGGCGACTTATCACAGCTTCCACCTCCGAGGGGGAATAAAGATGGTACGTTGGAGCCACCTTAGCAATGTCAACGTTATTGGGAGTCACCTAAAATTTAAAAGAAAAATAATGGAAACAAGTTAACTTCTAGGCAACATTTAGTACACGGAAAAGTTTCTGCACACCAAACATTACATTGCTCTTATAGTTTGTTTTGAGAAGGAAAACTATATTAAGTGGGTGTTTGGAAACACCCACAACCACTTAAAAAACGCTATGTTGTATTTTACAAGACAAAACTTTTCTTATATATTTATTTTGAATAGCGTAAAATCAATAAAAATAAACTAATCCAAAAACACCCACTAAGCTATCCTAAACTAATAGCTAATGACAAAATTGATACATGAATTTTCAAAAATATGGCAAGACACTTCCACAAATTCTGGGATCATATGGAATCATTAAACTACAATTAAACTTAACCATATCAGGTCAGCCTTATATTTCATTTTCATCCCAACCTGGTATGCCAGTTCATGAAGACTGTTCAATAGAGAAAGCAACTTGAAATTAACTTTAAAAGTATTCAATATTTTTATTCTAGTGTAAAGTTCCACAATGTTTTGTTACATTTTTTAAGATTCAATAACAATGCTGTAACAGAGCCCTAGTTTGGGGGAGGTAAAATTAATTACCCCCGCCTTTGTTCAAATAATAAGGCTCTGTAGTAGATTAGGTTTTGGACTGTTAAGGAAGTGTCGAACTAACTGTTACATTCTAACTACCTAACTAAGCGTCCTTTTAATATTTTCTATGCTTTACATATCAAAGACCATCCTAGAAGGCAGCTTTGAAAGAAATGATGGAAGCACAAGATCATTATAATCAATGTACCAGGAGCCAGGAAGAGAAGGATAAGCGATCAGCACTATCACTAGAATATTTAACATTTAATTTATCCTTACCTTCTCTTCCATGACTTGCTTGAGAATCGATAGAGCAATAACCTCAGCTTCTTGAAGAGTTAGTTCCTGCAAAAGAAACAAATGTCATGGACACCCGGTTTAACTTAAATATATATATATATATATATATGTTTTTTTTTTTTTGCCTTCGGCTTAAATGACATATGGATGTTTCTGGAAAGAGAATCCACCAAATCAGTATATGCAAAGTTACAGACAACGACGAATCGATACTTTGTTTTTATATCAAAACAATTATCTGATCTTAACATTGCATAGACCCCTAAATATCTAGTAGGTTGATGAAACCAAAGATATATGGAAGTCACATGATTTATGGTACATAATTAATAAGTCATGCAGTGTTATATACTTGGTAGAAAAGTATAGATGAAAGGACAACAACTTGATAACTTAGTGTCATTTGTACTCTAGATTGAAAAGGAATATGCTTAATTTCTAGCGAATGAGTTGAAATAAAGGTGAAGATGTGTCAGAATTTAATCTTTTGGAATACCAGTCAAAAAGAGATAGGGTCTTATCCGTAGGTTCAATCACAGAAATGCCATTCAACACGCAAGTATATATATTAATACCCTTTTACATCTCTATCGACACTAAGCTAGACTAATAATATTGTCAATCCGTCCAATTTCAATCAACCCAGAAAGAACAAGCATTACGTCCCCACACTTATTTATTTTTAATTATTTTCTAACTCTTTACACTTCACATCATCTCTCCCAATAACATTTTACTGTTACATACGATAATTATACATGTAGAAACAGCCCCACCATCAGAACGTGTATACCTTGTAGTATTCTTGCAGAGAACACATTTATTTATTTTTAATTATCTTCTAACTATTTACACTTAACATCATCTCTCCCAATCACATTTTACTGTTACATAACGGTAATTATACATGTAGAAACAGCCCCACCATCAGAACGTGTATACCTTGTTGTATTGTTCTTGCAGAGAACTGTCTGCTCCTTCTGAGCCTGAACCAATAGCTTTAGCATTGCATTGCCAAAATGTTCCTGATGGATCAGTATAGTATCTGCATATTAGAAGCCTGAGTCAGCTAATAATTCACCCAAAAAAAAAACGGCTTCAGAAAGGAATTTGTATCAATTAGACCAGCAACAAAATATATAATTTCCATTGGTGAATAAAGGAATGGAGCCTACAAAGAGAAAAATTAAAACAAATAACAAGCAGCAACAATTGCAATATGCATATCCATAAGAATTATATAAAATTTAGCCTTCATCGAGATAAGAATTATCCCCAGGGAAGAAAAGGAACAACCGTGGAAGAAACTGCTAATACCATAAGTGATGAGGTTATGAGATGAGTACCCTGTTTGTTTTGGCTTTTTAGAAGTGATTTAACGGTGTTCAAGGTGAATATGTGAAAGGAGTTTTGTCTTTTTTGTACTTCCCAAACAAGCACTTAGTATGTTTCTTCCTCTCAATTACTAATCTATAGCATTATAGTAAAAAGATTGCATCAGATTCTAAGAACAAGCCCAACCCTTCCATAAAACACCAGAGAGCCCACCCCAAATACTTCTGCAGCAGCATGCTTCCTTTCTTTTGATTTCGTAAGCCCTTGTAATTATTATTCAACAGTTTTTATTTTTCACTTTTATCAAGTGGGGGACGGGGTAAACTATTCATTTTCTATTCCCAAAATCACCTTTTTCAATCTATTCTTTCTAATCAATGTACCAAATGGGCTGTTGAAAACAAACTTCAACAATTCTCCAACGTTTTATAACATTTCACACAAAGATCAGGAGGCAATTCCTTATGAATCCTCTGAACTGGCAATAAATGATAACTGATAACTAGATTCGTTACCGCATGGCAAACAAGGGAGTTAACTGATAGGATTTCACCACCTATTATTACCAATGGTAGGAGAAAGAAAGACCTAGAACAGAAACTATTGAAGGTGTGGGGTCAAGTAATGCAAAAAATGGAAACTAACAAGTTATTTCTGACTTCCTTAATGTGTTGTCACTAGTTAGTCTTTTATGCGTTAGTTATTATGTCTGAAGTCCAATTGGCAAGCATTTACGAGTTAGTTAATTGTTTGTGTTGGTTGTCAATATGTCAGTTATTGCTGAGGCTCGAGCAGCCATGGTTTTTCTGTAATAAAGAGTGTAATAAAGGGTGGTAGTATGAAGAAGATAGGCAATGAATATTTTATAAAATTCAGGTGATTGTCCAATTCTTTGCTTGTATATGAAATTAGATTCTGACTTGTTCAGTTGTGTAAATAAATAATTCACCTATTGTTATGCCCATTACCCTGATTCTATCATTAACCCTGAAAAACTTTGCTCTCCTGACGGATCAGCAAATCTGAAACAATCACTAGAATGAAATAAAGTAAAAACTAGAAGGATTAGCAAGGACGGGAACAAAAGGTAGGAGGGAGCAATTTAAAAAGTAGTTGAAAGGAACCTATAAAGTTAAAGGCTGAGAAAAGAAGGGAGGAGGAAGAACGCTGAAAAGATTTTGGTGGAAAGCCAACCTTAAGAAAGTTGGCCAACCTGTTCTGTAATTGAAGGATCAAGACTTGCATTTTTTGTGCTAGTAGTGTACATTTGTATACTAAGGTGTGCGTCCTTTTGGTTGAGAGATTCAAGGGGGGTGATCATCTTATTGTGGCTAGTGAGAGGAGATATGTGTCAAACCAAGGGAAAAAGAAAAACAAGTAATAGATAATGTTTAAGAGATGAAAAGCAAGTGATTGAAGGACCTTGCAGGCATACAATTTGTACTAAAGTGATATAAAAATCATTATGCACAAATTCACAAATCCATACATACATATATATATATAATGCATTCTACCGCCATTAAAATGAGTTAAATAATCAGTTACAACCATAATATCATTAGTACACGCCACAAGCAGCCATTGCACAGTAAAATGAAGAATGAGTACTCACAAACTAGGTCCATTCTCATCATGGCCAGCAATGAGGAGAGACACTCCAAATGGTCGTGACTGTCAGCATAGGGGGAAAATATAGATCATACATTAAAATGCATCCTTAACAGATTTGTAAAGAAAAACAGAAGTAAAATACTGGAGCAACCAAATAAAAATAAGCATATTTTCCAAGAGAAAGGAAAGCATCAACGGCAACCACACTATATTTCACAAAAATTCAAATTAATTACAGAATGAAGATGAAATGGGACCAGAGCAAGCATAAGAAAGGTGGGGTAGGAGATGTCAAAGAAAAGAGGAAAGCTAATAGAACTTTTACAAATGAATCTATCGACATTACCAAACCCTAACTAGTAAAGACCTATACAAAACTCAGAATACATTTTAAAACACAATAGGAAAATTTATAACGAAAGATAGCAGGGAACTACTAACGAAATATATGATACTAACAAAGATAACTAATTTGTTCTTAATTAGTTATCATAATAACTAAAATACATCAAAGATAACTAATACTGATTATAATTTATTCTTAATTAGAAATGTTGCCTTAAGTCTTAACTAAATTTATTTTACTTGTTTCTCTATAATTCTTAATTTACAGATGGCTAGTATCGCATTTTCTAATCTCATTTCATACTCCATTCTTGGCATATTCCAAAAACAAGTCAATCACTACAGTAAGTTGTAGGACAACGTCATCACCAAACAAAAAATGCATGACATGCATATGCATACATCATCAAAACTTAGGTCACGATGATATGTTCAAAAGACTTATGGAAACTTAGCCAGTATGGAATGCCTTAATCCACATTGATAAGTACAAGCAGCTCCAATCTTTCGAAAAGTATAAATAATCCTTACCTAATTACCATCATCTTTACCACATTTTTTCACATGGAATCCCTAAGCAATCCAACATTCTTTCCCAAAGATACAACATTACAGACATCTAATGCACGTGTGCACCTGACTTTAAGGTTTTCCTTCAATTACACAAGCAAGAAACGCATTCTCTAACATCCAACCAGATCTACATCTACCAGTTAAGCTCAAGAAAATGAAATAAATCAACCACTGACACAGAATAGGCAAAAAAGAAACTTATTGTGGAAAATATACAGGTTACAAACAAAGTCTCTAAGCAATAACCGTTTATAAATTATTGAGGCCGTATTCTGCATACCATGTAACATCAAATGCGAAAAAGCATATATATAGATCATTCAGAAAGCCAAGTAATTCTTTACCATTGATTCTTCATCACCTTCACCAAATCGCAAGGCTAGATCACACAGAGCTTGGGTTGTCGACTCTACAGTCATTGGCTCCCCATAGGAGAACCTATGATTCTGTGAACCATAACATGATACATGTAAATCACAATATAATCAACCAACAATTAGCAGTAAGCAAGGAACAGGAACAGAACCTGAGTTTCAACTCGCGCATGCTCAACAAGTGTTCGAGCATCAGCAATTAGTCCACTCATTGCACAACCCATGTGCTGATCAATTTCCATGATTTTCTCAACACTGCTTGGCTCCTGGGAGAGAAATTCAAACACAAAAGTTGAAGTCACAAAAACACAAATATATCATAGCCCAAAGAAAATGTGGCTTGAAATGTGTGGATATCATTAGACTTCCCTGAATAACTTAAGCATAGACAATAATCATATTTCTTTGCCCAAATAGAAAACGGTATAACTGGAGGTTAAGTTAAAATGCAAAACAGATATTATCAAAGAAAAATAGATGAAAGAAAACCAAGGTTAGAAGTATTCAATGTCATGGTACAAACACAATTTGGCTAATGCATATTATCAATATCACAGCAGAGCCAGATGTAAAATAATCTTTAAAAGAATATATTTTAGTAAAATAAATTACAATGCAAACCCAAAAGTCAAAACTAAATAGATGACTCCCAAAGTATAATTTTCATCAAGTGAGTCTGCATCAAATCTCAACACTCAATTTTCTTCAATATATATTGCTCATCACCAGCTCCAATTACAGAACAAGAAGTGCATTTCTTAAAATTGTTTTTAGCCACTGACACTTTACAACAATGCAATTTGGTAAATAACCGCACCAACAGTGGTGAAGTGATACGCTTTTCAACTGCAAGGACAACACCTTCTTTTGTCTTCAACCCAATTGCAGTTGATCCCAGCTGCAGCCAACAAAAGCCAACAAAAGCCAATTATAATTTACAATTAATGCATACTATTGTGTCAGCACAAAATCAGAAGAAACAAAACATTGTGAGAGATCAGAAGAATATCATACCTCATAAATGTTTTCAGCACAAAATCAGAAGAAACAACACAATAAAAAGGAAATGAGAGATCACGGTGAAGTGCATCATACCTTGATGGCTTCAATAGCATATTCAACCTGAAATAGCCGGCCTTCTGGAGAAAACGTGTTAACTCCTCGGTCATACTCAGTCCTATCTCACATCCAAACATAATAAACAAGAGACTCAATTGGTTTCAGAAGAACCTCCATATCAGCTTGTAAATACAGGGCTGAAGAAAGCAAACAAGAGAGCGAGAGTATCTTGCATCAATGAGAAAAATGATGCTCACCTTGTTAGAAACATCTTCGTTCTGATTTAATGAGATCACTAAATGACAGAGCAAAGGCCGAGATTAGGACACATATAAAGTAGAGAAAGAAAAATAATAGTAGCATTTAGTTCTTGCAAAATCACTTCACATCTTTCATTTTATTCCTGTGTTTACTTGGCACCCTTTGAAGTTGATGAAATCAATTATGTAAAAGTTTAGAACTTAGTAGTGCAGGCCCAAATAAAGGGGGAAATCTAAACAATTCCGTCAAGAAAGCATTGCAAACTACCCCCTCATCAAAATGAATACCTTGGCGCTCTCTAAATGCGAATGTCCCCAAAATAAACATGAGATTCGAAGATATAACGCAGCCTTCCCGATTAAAATTAGGTATGAAAAGAGGGAACTAAGACCCACTAGAAATAACAGCAAACAAAGTCAACAAAACACCATTAGGGTCTCTTTGGTTCGACGGAGGGGAAGGGAGAGGATAGAAGTAACCAAATAAGTAAACCAAAATATGATGAACAGAGAGTCAGTGACTTTCGTGAACAAACATAGCACGGACCAGCGACGAGAGACAGACCAGCGACGAGAGAAACAGAGCACGGACGAGACACAGACCAGCTACAACAGAAACAGACCAGGGACGAGCAGGAACAAGATGAACACAGCGGGATTTATATGATGAACACTTTTTAAACGAGTCAGGGACAAAAGATACTCACCGGAAGGTATTACCAGAGCAAGCTTAATTTTGATCGTGATCTCTGTCAATATCGTCTCCGCCTTCGATCGTCGCCGGTCTTCGCCCTCTCTCGCCTCACAGAACCAGATTAGCTGCAGAGTATGGTTCCCATCGCAGCATCAAGGGAAAAAGGCTAAAGGTATTTTCGGAATAACAAAAAAACACCAAGGACATTTTAGTCCACCCACACAAAACTTTTGCCCTCTCCGTCAAGTTTCCCCTAAGGGCCTGTTTGGTGGGAGGGAAAAGATAGGGAATCACTTTTTTGGTTTGGTTGGAAGGAAAGGAAGGAGAAGGTTTTTTAATGATCGTTTGTTTGGTTCAAGAGAGGATAGGAGGGAAGATAATAATTAATTTACCATTTTAAATTATATGTTAGTTTACTTTTTTTTTTGCTTATATAACTAATTTCAATAAATTTTTTTAAAATGAAAATTATTTAAATTAGTTTACACCTCAATATAAATTAAATAAATTCTGAAAATTCATATTTATTTTACCAAGTGGACATAAAGAACACTTTTTTTAGGACAACGGAAACTGCTATTCTTTCATTTAATAAGCATGTTTGTTTGAGCTTATAAAAACTTATAAGTTGCTTTTTACGTAAATCGAGACACAACTCCTCTCACATACTTACTTCGTATACCGTAAATCACTATTAAAAAGTAACTTATAAGCAATCGAATCGCTAAAACAAACATACCAAATATCGGTCAGTATTACAACCTATCAGCAAAGATCATGAGCAACGTGAAAGCAGTCTATTATCGTACAGGATATCAATTGCATTATAAATAACCGAATAAATCTCGAGCAAAGGAGGAAACCAAAACAAACAATTCCAAAGAAAATAACACAAGTAGAAGATGGCCACATGATTGCTAGAGCATCTAACCGCAACGGCAAGTTATAAATTTAACAAATTGTAGCAATGTAACACTTCCAGCTGTGAAAAAGCTATAGAACAAAAGGCATATCTTCTCACATTACATACAAAACATTTAAAAAATTGTACTAATGTAGCACTTTAAAACATTGATCACGCTCAAACTCCATGACAAAGAAGTTGCGGTGCGATCTATCTAATTGATAAGTTGCACTATCCTTGGGCAGCACCAGCCGCCAAAGAAATTAGGGGGTAAAAAAAATATGATTGTCCCTTCCAGCTGTGAAGATTCAACTAAAAAAACAATCAACAGCACACAGCATGATCTAAAATCTAAATATAACAAAAGAGAAAATCCAGTGATATTGTAACCCCCTTCCTACCTTAGACTGAGATTAAGTTCTTAAACACATAATTAAGTTGGAATTAGAGATCATATTTCAAATTGGGACTTATTAAGGTAATATTTTGCCCAAAATCGGATTTGCAAAAACTTTTTCAAAACTTATTCACAATGGTCTCATATTCACAATACAAAACAATAATGGAATGTACATGTGGATTCCATTTACAAATATCAGAGTGCAAAATAAATTCCCGACTCACTCGAGTTCCATTCATTAAATAAGGGTTTTATTAATAGAAAATTAAAAAAATAAAAAACGAAAATTTAAAAAAAAAATCTCCATTGATGGTGATTGGGTCAAATTAGGTAGTTCTTAACATAAAATAAAAAAAATTCAAAAGGAAAATTCAAAAAAAAAAAAAAGGAGCATTTATAAAGAAAACCCTACCTTGAGACTATAAATAAAAGTGCAAGGGTTGAAGCAAGACAAAAATGTTGGGAGAGCAAAGAGATAAGGTCAGTTGTTGAGTTTTCATCCTTTTCTTTTATTTCACTGTGACATCTTGTCTTTTTTTTCTCATCTAATATACCTTGGTTCATGCTTACCTCATCATTCATGCACTATGATTTTTTCCAATATGCATTACATTGCTTTACTTTGTACTATGATGTTGCTGGACGTGGATTACCTCATTGTGGTATTGTGGATTTGCGTTTTATTGTCCAACTGAATTATCTCATACATAGGCAAGAGGTATGTGCTGTCTTATTTTCTTATGATATTAGGTGTTATGCTTAATAAATATAGATAATGTGATTATACTTACCTCCTGTTTATTATGTGGTTCTATCACCCTATCTCTTGTTGTAGCGGGTTCAAAGGATAAAAAGTACACATAAATCTCCCCACTTTTAACTTCCTTTTTGTTTAACTTGTGCTACTTTTCTTTTTTTTTTTTAATCCCTTTCTTAGGTCCTCTTTCAAAAAAAAGAAAAAAAAATATTTTGACACATTTTGATAAATGAAAATAAAATGGAAAAACTCTCTTTTACAAGAAAATAAAAAAAATGTTTTTAAAAAAAATAATAAAAAATACAAACCAAATAAAAAAAATTATTTTTCTCAAATAAATTAAATAAGCATTTTTTCTAAAAAAACACAAACAAAGTGACACGCATTTCTACCTCCGAACTACGTGGGCTTTGATCCCTCTAAAGGGTACGTAGGCCCTAGGTTTTCATCCTAGGTCAAGTCCAATTTTGTAAATAAATATATATTTTTTTCTTATTTTCTTTTTTAAATAAATTTTCCTTTTTTTTCTTTTTCTTTAGTTTTTTCATTTCATTTTTGTAAATGTTCTTTTTTTTGGGTAATTATAATAAAATTAAAGGCCATAATATTTTTAAATAATTAACTTAGGGTAACCATTCTTATGAATGGGGGTTGTGGGGTGCCTAACACTTTCCCTATACACAATCAACTCCTGAACCCTAAATGGTTTTTTAGACTAGTTTCGTTTTTAAAAAGGTTTCCAAAATTATCTTATTTCAAAATTTTGGTAGCGGCTCCATGTTTTTCCAAATTTCTGGCGCTACTGAATTTCTTTGTCTATATTTGTGTGGACCATTTTTATTGGAGAATTGATGTTTGAATATGAAGGACAAGTTCTTTGATATAATCATCAAGGTCACGATATGAAGAATTCTGACAAGAAATGTATTAGTAGCTAGCTCATGTCCTTATAAAACCCTAGGTATGTTTGTCTTTCAAATCTTCAATTTTTATGGACCATTATAATCAGAAATAAAGTTATCAAATTGCTTCATATCCATGCTTGGATGAAATTACAATATTTTTGGTTAAGTATTCTAGATCTTGTGTTTAGCTTCCTCTACACTTAGATGAAATTACTTATTTTCAATTTTAGATATGATATCTTAATAAATAAGAGTTCTTTAGTTATGGGCTATGGAAAATCATTTATATGTGTTATTTAGAATATTTTATTAAGATATTAGATATTTATCTTATTAAGATTTAGATTAAATATTATTTCTCATATTAGGATTTGAGTTAGATATTTAAGTGTTTGAATTAGATATTTATATTTAATAGGATGAGATATAGTAATATCTTTTGTCACAAAATCATTGAGATATATATCGCAATTTTAGAAATGATTGTTTGATGTTTGATAGAAATTCGTTATTGGAGAAATTCGTAAATAAAATTGCTGCAAATTTTTAAGAAGTGCTACAATATATGAATACATTTTTTTAAAAAAACAAATTGACCTAATGTAGTGCTTTTTTGACATGGTGCATTGGTGCTACAAACTATCCCATTTATTGTAGCACTTAAAAAGTGCTACAAAAACCTATTGTTGCTTCGGCTTTTGTGGCTTTTCAGAAGAGCCACAAAAGTCAAAAAAATAAATGCTACAAATTATATTTTTTGTAGTAGTGTTTCTTCTCTATCTTTCTCATCATCAGTAGATGTATGAGGATCTTATGAATAATAAGAACATTAATTAGTGAACGCACTTTTACTTTGCAAATAAGAGGAAATCATTTATATATATCTTGCATTTTTCTTAAAAACGTTGTATTTGGTTTTTGTACTGCATTTTTCTATTGTAGGAAAGTAACTATATCTTTAGTACTCATGATATCCATTAATTTTATTTATAGTCCTAATATATGTTTTTTAATAACTATTGACTCATTGTGAATTTCTTTAATTATCCTCTTGCATTGGTTGCAGTGAGTCATCATGCTTCATGTTATACAAAACCTGGGGAATGAGATACTTCACCAGTTAAGTATGTTTATTTCTTCTTTGGTTAAACTGGTAACTATTTAAGGTTGTAAAATTGAATATCTAATATCCTTTCTTCAGTCGTTAATATCAGACATATTTACCTAATTTGTTAAGATTAAGGAAATTAATTTAGTTAGTTAATATGACATGTATTTTTTAAAACACTCTAGTTATCTTCCTTATTTCCCTCATTCTCTCTCTATCTTAATTATTATTGAGGGAGAATCAATAGAAGTAAATTAAGAAAAGATTGATAAATATGAAAAATGTCTTATATTAAGGATCGGAGGAAGTAACAAATTTTGCATATATAATTGGACCAAGTGGAAGTGGCAAGACTTTTATGGCTGGTCTGTGCTTTGATAGAACAAACTATAATTCAAGTGTTGAGGATAGCCTTTTGAATTTTGAATAATGACATATGCATATGGTTTGCTTTCTATCTATTTGCTAGATTTGGAGAAAAGATCATCTTTTTTGTTATGAATTTGTACATAATTTGTAATATCCTTATTTTATTTATAGGATTTAATTATAATTAAGAAATAATTATTTATGATAAATGGATTTAGCAAGTAATTATTGGAATAAAAAGGGTTTTGTTAAAGTATGATTTATGAAAAAAAAAATGTAGAAATGACAGTAATTTGTTATTAAAAAAATGAAGTATATGAAAATAATAATATTAAAAAATGAAATGAAATTTAAAAAAAAAGAAGAAGAGAGAAACCGGAAATAGGAAAGAAAAGGGAATAATAACTAAATAAATAAATAAATGAATGAAATGTGAGAGGGGCACGTGGCCTCTTTAATTCAAATGTGGGTGTAGGCCACATGGGGTATCATCAATCAATCAATTAAATGTATACCTCTAAATCTTGTAGCTCAGTAGCAATTGGCACTAAGCATCCAATATGGCATCATTAATGACTAACAATTGGCTACTTAATAATGCAACGAGAAAGCATTCCATGTCAGTTAGAGATAGAAAATAGGCTAGGTTAAGCTTTAGTTAAATATGTCTGGGCCTATGATGGAAATCCAAAACCTAAGTTTAAGCATGTACTGTGTGTAGGCTTTTTTTAGGCCTGAGCCTGAGCCTTTAAAAAGCTTGACAAGGCCTAAAGCCTATTTAAATACCTACTTAAAATATAGGCCTTTAAATAGGCTTAAAGCTCTAGAGGAGGCATCCCAACTTGGAACCCTACCCTTGGATTGTGGGTAAACCTAACCCTTTTCCTAAAATTCATGTATAAAAAAAAATAGGCTTAAAGCCTATTATCTAAGTTTATATATAATTCATCAAGCCTATTTAAAAGCCTACTTTATGTCTTAAAAGTTTAGTGATTCGTTCTCATATAAAATACAAGAGTTAGTAAGAGAAAGAAAAGAACACCTAAAAGCAACAATTGTATGAGTAAAAATGAATAAGAAAAATCAATCATCTATTGACTAAAGAGATACATTTTTTAAAATCAACCAAGCACAACAATTTTACCTCTTGTTTTTCATGCATAAAATGAGACAAACTTCTCCTATTGGGATCATTTTCATTTGGGCATCACTAAAATAAACTTACGACAATTATTATGTTGTATCAAATGACACAAATCAAGGGAGAGGTAGTAAGCTGGCATTGCCATCTCGAGTAATTAAAAAGAAGAGAAGTAGATGTGATTAATTGATGAATGAAAATATTAAACTCATGGGTAAATGATGAAATGTGAAATTTACAGTTAAGATTAAGTTATTAATTTTATAAATAATTTACAAATTAATTTAGATTAAATTATATATAATTATGCATAATAATACATTTTAAAAAAAACTAAATAGGTAAGGCCTATAGGCTTACAGGCTAGATCTTATGAAAATAGGTCTTTCCTGTTTATTTAAATAGGTTTGACAATAGACCTAAGCCTGAGCCTGATCTATTTACTAAATAGACTAGGCTAAGCTTAAAATAGGTTAGGCCGTAGGCCCCTGATAGGGACCTAGCCTATTTCCACCCAGTATACACACAAAAAAGGCCTTCATTGATAGGTAGCCTCTTTGACTGTATGTTTATTGGTTCAACAAATCCTTTTGATATTGCGCATTCATTGTCATAGTAAATTCCTTGACTTATAATTTGTTTTCCTATGGAGATTTATTGAAATCATTCTCTTAGAAAAATATTTACAAGCATAGAAAAACATATCTTTTCACTGTCATTAGTCATTGCACTTTAAACCATCTTTCCTATGGTTAACTCGGCATTGCATTGGCTAAAAAACACTAGGTAGTGTTTTAGCCTATATTGGTTTAAGTAGGTAGGGATTTCCATTGATTTAGTTGGGTGGGGATCTCAAATTTCAAATTCCTCCAA
Source organism: Inga leiocalycina (assembly GCA_963242795.1). Classification (NCBI taxonomy): domain Eukaryota; kingdom Viridiplantae; phylum Streptophyta; class Magnoliopsida; order Fabales; family Fabaceae; genus Inga; species Inga leiocalycina. The sequence goes on from OY725326.1 coordinate 69,249,622, forward strand.
AAATCACCCACATAATCTCTTTCCCCTGATGTATGTGATTCTCTCTCTTCCCTTGGCATCATCTTATCTTCCTCATCATTTTTCCAAAACTATACCAGACTCCAGTGACTGCCATAATTGCAACTCATATTCATTTGTTGCACTGATCCATTCAAACCACCCCCAATGGCCACGTGAGCTGAATCACTCTGTTCCTACAAGTTTCATTTGATTAATAACTAAAGGATCTACTTATGTTATATATAAAAAAGTATAATAGTAGTATGGTGGTCATTGAACACAAGGGCCTCGCAAAAGGTTGGTGAAGGAAGGGAACTCAACTCCCACCTTAAGAAGAAGCTCCTCAAGCCCAGGCATGGATGGGATGACAAAGTAACTGGTACTCATCTCTCTAACATTTTGGCTTCTAATGAAAGACAGTGATACAAACAATATAAAGTTCAGTTTTTAGTCAAAATAAGTTAGACGTAGACACTGTTAATCTCGTATGAAAATATAAGAACAACATTGGTATGACTGAAAGGAGTTCACTACGTGGCAACTTTGCTGAACAGGACAAAGTTCGATTCTACTAGAGATAGGGGTGAACCTATTATAGTGGGTTCTATACCTTTGGTTGACATATGTCCTAAAGTTGCTTTTTGACATTCATGATATAACTTTTAAGTAACTGTTTAATTCTTGGGTTGATAAAACTCTGCTTATATTTTGATGCCTTGATGGGCTTGATAGTTCAAGCGGCTGTTGGTTAAATCATGGGATTATCACCATGAAAATGGGGAAAGTCACATTATTCACATTTCCTACTAACTCAGGCAATGAATTTGGGAATTTCGGAAGTATTCCATCCAACTCAGTAGTCTGGTTTGAGGTTGAACTCATTTCAAGGATCAAAGTAGTAGATGTTTGCAAAATGTGGGATTATCAAGAAAATTATGGAAAAGGGAAGAAGGAATGAGCATCCCAGTGATCTAGATGAAGTTCTGGGTATGGTGACACCACATGTATTGTATACTTCCTTGATAAAAGTATTAATTATATGATTTTTATTCCATCCAATGTTTTTTATTACTCACTTCCTGTATATATTTGGGCTGGTTTTACTGTTTTTTTTCTGGGATGGCTTAATAATTTCTTATTATTTTACTGCTATAGTAAAGTACCATGCGACACTAATTGACAGCACCGCTGTTACAGAGACATCAAAAGAGGGATTTGAATTCCATGTTAAAGATATGGTTATTTTAGATCCCTTAAACTCTACTTTTTCTCTAATATTTTGTATGGTTGGATAGAAGCATTCAAATCTAATATTCGATGTTCGAAGCAAAGAGAAGAGAGAAAATATACAACTATGGCTAGAAGCATCATATGATATCGATATGTTTTTGCAGCTATTCTTTCCTTCTATTTAGTTTTATTTACTCTGTGCTTTACATTTAATGAATTAGATTTTTATCTTAGTTGTACCTTTATATTTTTGTCCTTTTATTCTAATTTAAAGATGTTATTTAAGCCATATAAATCCATTTTTATTAATGATTTTATCTTGTTAGAGCTTCGGGTCAGTGCCAAAACCAGGTAGTCACTAGAAATGTTAAAGAAAGACAGGCGTATTCTTCTTGTTAGGCCAAAAGTGAAGGATTAGCTCCATGCCTCGATAAGTCTTAGGTTGCAAACTGGTGACATGTTTATAAGCTAGTTGTTCACTTGCAACAGTGACCTGAATTAGAAGTTATCAAACATCTAATGGAGGGAGGAAGCTACAATAATATATGACTTAACGGTGGATTGGATGCGTTGGTTTGACAAAATGATAATCTTAGCACTTTGGGTTCATATTTAGCTTTCATATGACATTCATGTTGAAGTAGTTTATAATCCAAGCATTAGTTGGAGAAAACATGACTGTGTTTCAATGCAAGTGGGGTTTTGGTTTTCTTTAAACATTTCAAATTTATGGGGTTTCTTTAAACTTCTTCAGTAATGGAATTACCTTCTTCACTATTACTTCTTCCTTTCTTTCTTTTTTTGATGGATTGCTATTATTTCTTTTCTATACTTAGAAGTTATTTTCACTGCATTAAGAAATTGTAATTGCAAATGTAACAATTGAAAGATTCCTGTCGCCACCCTAAGCATCCAGGACTAAGGATTTTTTTTATGCTTTAGTTGATAGGGATCTGAAAAGATGATATCCATGAAACTGAATGGAGGTGCAACATAAAAAGTGTTGTCTCTTGGAAAGAAATAGATCAAGATAGGAATATGCATAGAGCTGCTTTTTGGATAAGTAAGGTAGGTTTGTTCTTGTGATGAGACGACACTTAAGAATGCGCATAGAGCTTATTTTTTGGTTGAAATCTTATGTGAAGGAAGCTATTAAATGTTATTGCTTTAGGTTATCTATGTTTTTTTTTAAATTTGTTTTATGTGCTCTTAATTTTGTAGTTTTGCAGTTGCACATTGCTTTTCCAGCTTAATTTGTTTTAGTTGTTCATTTCTTTCAAATATATGCAAAGCGTAGGAGGATATCCTTAGCACCTTCTTAATGACAAATTTTGTTGGCTTCATTTGTAAAATGTTAGTTGATAATAGGTACATGCATCTGCTTTGAAATTTCATTTTGTTCTTTATTATATATTTGTTCCATTTTTCCGCAATTTTTCCTGGCATCTCCTTTATTTTCTATTTGTTAAAATATTGTGATGTTTTGGAATAGATTCACACTTTACTGTGGCAAATCATGGAGTTTCTTAGTTTGTGCTATATATGTTTGTATGTGAACGTTTGATAATTTGCGGACAATGCACACTTTCATTTATGTGTATATTTTTTCTATCTTTTTTGGGCTACTATGTATGTGGGCTGAGGGAAAAGTTTCATGCATCTGTGTGTTAAAGTTTCATTATTTATTTTTAAAAAAGGAATAAAGATTTTTAAAGCAGTTTTCTTTGACATGGTCTTGGCCATATTCTATTCACTATCATCAAACATGATGAGTTTCTCCTTTTCTTTTTTTTTTTCTAATATAGATTTGGAACAATTGGAGTATTGAAGACTTGTTTACATTTTGTAGGTATTCTATGTATGAATCATTGAATGCATGTTTATAAATTTGATTCCCTGCTACATATTTCCATCATATTTTGCTTTAGTCTATTTATTTGGGGATCACCTTTGGGATTGCAAAGCTGATGTTGCTATAATGGGTCCTTTGGGATTGCAATGTTGACGTTGCTGTAATGGGTCTTGATTGCTGGATTAAATAGAATTCTGTAGTAGTCACAGATTTGGATGATCAAATTTATGTAGTTAAAAAATCTAAAATACTAAAAGCAAGTGGGTTAATGGAACTGAAGCTAACCAAATAAATGGTTAGGTAAACTATTTTAAAATTACATTTATAGGTAAAATATAAAATAAATAATAATGCCTTATAAGTGAAGTAAATTGTTTTTTGTATAATGATAGTGTCGATTAAATGGACTTGGAATTTTTTTGAAATCAATGGATAAAAAAAATTTGACATAATGATTGTAATTCTAGAAATTAACTCTTAGGCTCTTAGATTGGGGGGGGTTGATCATCACACTTCATCCTCTCCCCCTTTCTCTCTCCCTTTTTCACTCTTTCTCATTCTCTATAGTGTTGCTACCTCGCCACCATCCCATATTGCTCCCTCTACTTCTTCAACTCTGTATTCACGTCTCTCTCTTGGGTTCTTTGTTCTTCAACTCCCTCTCCGCGTTGTGCCCCTTTTGGTTCTTAGTCTTCATTAGTTCTCGGCATTGCTCCCTCTTGCCAAAGCAAATTGGTTTGTGAATAACACATCTGGGCAAAAATTTCATGAGGGCAAAGGCGTTGAATGGAATAAGCCTTAGTGAAGATATACTAATACATCGTATGAACATAAATCCTTTGGAATCTAAGCTAGCTTGTAGCATGACAAGGACGCAATTCCTATTCATTATTTTATTTGCATTGACCATCAACAAAAGCCAAGGCCAGTCTATATCCAATATTGGCCTATACCTTCCAAGCCCGGTTTTCTCACACGGACAATTGTATGTTGCATTATCAAGAGTGAAGAGCTTTAATGGGTTGAGATTACTAATATTAGATGAACAAAAGAAATGTACGAATCAGACAACCAATGTAGTCTATAGAGAGATATTTTGAAATCTCAATATATAATGAATGAATTCAAAATGACATTGCCTTGTTTAAGGCAAGTGCAGAAAATACAACTCTGTCCAGCTCGTGGGGTTGTTTGTTTTGTTATAATATATACCCCACATTTTGTCAACAGTGAAGGTAGGGTCCAGAGTGCCTTGTTTTCCTTCTCCTTCTTATCCAGTCGCATGCCGTCACTATTTTCAGAGCTTAGGGCAATCTTATAAGTTCATTTAGGTAAGCAAAATCACTTCTTTTCATCAAATTCCTTACATGAAAGTTTTTCCAATTATTTTTATCTTTCTAATGATTGTAATATTGTGCTGATTAGGGAAAATTTTGGGGTTAGGGTTTTGGTAGAGTTTTGAATTTCGAGAATAGATGACTATAAATAGATAGAGGAAGGTTGATAGTTAATTTTAATCAGTTTAGATTTATTATTTGGTTGTTTTAAGATTTTATAATTAATTTCTCTTATAAACAATGTATAAATTATGTTCTATGTGACATTTTTACCGATTAAATTTGGGTTAAATAATTTATTGTGTTATTAGAGGTATTAAGATTTAATCGTTTTATATTGTTGGATAAATTGAAGATTTATACTTTAACATTTTTATTCTTGAAAACCTAAACTTTAAATTGGGGATTTTGTCTAAAAGAATGAAATGGAGGGTAGTTTGGGATTCAAATGAGTTGTTTGGGTTAGGATAAATATTTGAATTAATGTTAAAATGAATAATTGGGATTAGAGTGTGTAATTGTAATTTTTGGGTAATTAATTCAAAACTTGAAAATTATATAATTGAGTTAATTGTTTAATAATGTTAAAATGAATAATTGGGATTAGAGTGTGTAATTGTAATTTTTGGGTAATTAATTCAAAACTTGAAAATTATATAATTGAGTTAATTGTTTAATTTATATATTAAATTTGTATCTATTTTTTGTGTAGATTGATTTGTGATCAGATTGTGATTGGCGCCTTTATTTCTCAAAGGTTGTAAGATTAAGTTTGGAGTTGAGATAACTAGAATTAATTTATTTTATATGCTTGTTCTGAATTGTAAGGTATTTCCTAAACCTTACATTCTTTATGAAATTAAAATGTGATTTGAAAAATCATATGTACTTTTATATATGAACTAATTTAAGTGAAGCAAAGTACTTTCAAATTGTATGTGTGTAATTGGAATGTATAATATGAGATTGTGATGCTTGTGTTAATGAATGTAATGTGATAAAATGTATTTGAGATGTTGAATTGATTTGAAAGGTTTTTGAAAAGTATTTATATCTTATATTAATTATTTTAGGGATATTTTAAGATTGTGTGGTAGGGGTTGTGGAGAATATGTGTGCCCATCAACTCTTTCATTCTTGGCATGGATTTGAGTTGAGTGTTTTGGGTGGACATCTTCCAGTCAAGGTATATTAGTGGTGGAATGAGATGGGGTAGTATTCTTAAAATGACTAACTAACCTTTGGTCGGGTATATTAGCACTAATAGACTGCACCTGGTCCAACAATGCAATAAGGTGAAGTATGGTGGATGGGCGAGATGATTTTTAAACTTGTATATTTATACATGTAATGTGGTACATTGTTTGTTGAGGATAGTTAAATTGATATATATATATATATATATATATATATATATGTATATATGTATATGTATATATAAACATGATCCTGACTTGTATTCCTATTGCATATATTGTAAATTGATTTTGGTTACTTGGATTTTATGTCTCACCCCATTGTTGTTAATAATTTTCAGGAAGACATCTAATTTGTTAGAGGCTAAGGGAAGCAGCCAGAGACATATGTGTTGTGAGCTTTGTCCTCTTTTGACATTGGTGTTGTATTGATTTTTATCTTGCCATTTTAGGGCCCTAATGTTTTTAAGAGACTATATTTGTCGTTTTGTATAACTGTTTAACTATTGTTGGGTATGAGGTCTTATTTTATACACTCTGATATTTTGGCAGATCCACAATCCTATCTTGTGTTGAAATTGTTTTATGTAGACTATTTGTTGTGGGGTTCAGTGTTGTAAAACTCATGAGCTATATTTTCTCTTCTTTATTATTTGTGCCTAGAGTGATGGATTTTCTGTAGTGGGTTTTGTGGGTAGGTTTTGTGCCCTAAACCCTGATGTGTGTTCTTAAAGAAAAAAAGGGTTTTCCATTATCAATTGTTAATAAGATTTTATAAAACTATTATGGAAAATTATTGTCCGTGTAAAAGGGTTTTTTCATAATTCACATTTTTTTCTGTAATCCGTTTACACTTGCCCTTTTCACTTAAATTGTGATTGAGAATAAACTTGGATGATGAATTAGTATAGGTTTTGGGCTTCACTAATAAGAAGCCCTTTAAATAAAATTGAACAATTAAAATTTTAGGGCCGTATTTGTTTACTTTCACTTAATTAAGAGAGAGATTTTTTCACGTTAAATTGTTACATCTCTATTTATAATTTTTGTTACCCATTTTATATTCTTCTTATACTAACTCCATGTGATCCTTGTCATTAAAATTTAATATTTGATGCGCTCTTCCTAACACAATGTTATCAAAAGATCCAGAATTATCCAAGTAAATTTTCAGCAAGCAATGACACATGCATCTCTTGGCATGCTATCTCTATTTTAAGTACTCTTTCTTGAAAAATGTTATTTGAGAAAGTAGGGAAAATAGTTACAAGGTATTATCTCTTACATTCTCTTTCTTTCTCAGAGATTGAATTTTTTTTTAATTGAAAATTTAAATTGGTCTGCTATTTAATTGATATTTATGTAATTTTATTTGAACGGTATTTTATTAGATTTATTGATAGTGCAGATTAACTATTAAACCCAGACCTACCCTGCAATTTAGTTAGTTTTGTTGATTGGAAAATGGCTCTTCCACACTATGTTGCCCTGTTAATTAATATTATAAAAAACTACGCATTATACTTCATTTATGATGCTGCCTCTGTTTTTGATTTGATAAAAGGTTCCCTTCAAAATTTAGTGTGCAAACTATGCAAAAAGTTATTCCTCTCTTAGTAAGTGTTTTCCCAATATTTAAATTTGTGTTTTCCTTCTTATAGGAATAAGACCACTTACTACTTCAACTAAAAACTTGTTAGTTTAAGTGATTTATTTTACTATTGAATGTGATCCAATTATTTCCTTATGACCAATTTTAATTTTATTCTTATTCCTACCTTCATTTAATGCTGACATTTAACCGTGAACATAATTTATCTTGACCAAGTTTTTCTTCGAAAAAAGACACAAAAATGTCATTAAAATTAGTAAAAGACAAATAAGTATGTTAAATTTTAAAGGGATTGATTTGGGATTTTACAATGTTGCAAAATTTGAGAAATTGCCTAACTACCCTTGATTTTTTTAAAATAAAAAATTCTCAACCTCCATGTCGGCTGCCAGCCGTTGGAGCTTCAACGCCACTGACCGGCGGCGGCGGCTGTCACTGATGCCCTTGCTGGCGATCGGCCATTGGAACTTCGGCGCCATCAATTGGTGGGCGGAGCTCCGACGGCTTAAGATATATTTTTTGAATTTCTCAAGCAAAAATTGTCAATATAGATACTTGAGTTGTTAATAGCGATACTAACGTTGTGAAGTACGACCTAATATATATATATATATTTGAATTTCTCAAGAAAAAGTCGTTAATATTGATACTTGAGTTATTAATAGTGATACTAATATTGTAAACGGGGTATTTATTGAATATTTCCTAATAACTTTAATTGGAGCCCCGGCGGGCTAATATTTTTGTTTGAATTTCTTAGGCAAAAGTTATCAATATGGATATGTAAGTTATTAATAGCGATACTAAAGTTGTCAAATACCCCATTCACAACTTTAGTATTGCTAATAACAACTCACATATCTATGTTGACAACTTTTACCTGAGAAATTAAAAAAAAAAAATTAGGCCACCATTTATAACTTTAGTATTGCTAATAACAATTTAAGTATTTATATTAATAACTTTTGAGTGATAAATTCAAAAATCAGAGCTTCGGTGATGGCTATCACCGCTAGTCACAGGCGGCCGGCGGCCAACAAGGGGTTGGGGATTTTTCATTAAAAAACAAATTAAGGATAGTTAGGTAATTTCTCAAATTTTGCAACATTTCAAAATTTCAAATAAGTCTCATTGGAATTATTGAAATTCAACATACTTATTTGTTTTTTACTAATTTTGATGGCATTTTTCTATCCTTTCCCTTTTTTTTCTTGGAAGAGGATACACTCAAAATATTTTTTCTTATTTTTTTCTCATAATCTCATCTCCACCATTAGATTAAAAAATGAATGGCTCAGATTTAATATTTTTTAAACTATTATTATAGTATTTTATAATTTATTTTTTTAAAAATTTTGTTTGTGTTACTATTATGAATTGTGTAGATAAGATTTCAATGATTTAAATTTATTTATTTATGTTTAAAATAATATTTTTATAAAATATGAAATTTAAAACATTTATTTTTTAAATCTAAGTGTGTAAATAAAATTTTAAGAAAAAAAGAAAGTAAATGATTAAGAGAGAATCTAGAAGGTTTGGGCCTGAACATTTAATGGGTTGGGCTTTTTCAAAACAAGTGGGTTCATTTGTTCACACTTCACACTACCATGCGCCTTCTCATCAGTTTTCTAATTTCATCATATACCCTGAGCTTGAGCCGTCACCAGCAAATCCCATTAACGAGGGGAACAAAAATAGGGGATGAGAGGGATTGAGAGCCTCTCCTTTAGAGCCCCTATCTCCAAGTTTTCAAACCAAACAAGGGAAGGGGCTCATTTTTCATCCTCTCACATCCCCTCCCCTCCAACCAAACAGTCCATAAAAGTATGTTGATGCTCTCACCGATCTTATGCGTGCTTCTTCTGGAGACAACGTTCTCGTGGCTGAAAGGTGCGAGCTTCTTCCTCTTTCTTTCTCCATTCAGTAGCAGTACCCTTATTTTTTCTAAAAGCTTTCTTTTTGTCCCACGAGCTTTTTTTTTTTATATAGTAAATGATAATCTACAAACACCTCAGAAGCTATCCTCCTGAGTCAACATGCAATCTCATTATGTTTAGATCATTAATTAAAAAGTTTGTAATAACATCAGGGGGCGATTCTGTGATATGAAGATTAATCGCCATCTTCCAAGCTTCTTTTGCCATAGCGTTTGCAACTGTGTTAACATCCCGAGTGCAATGTGAAAATTCCACTTCCCAATCTCTATCCAGCAGCGTGTGAATCTCCACCATAAGCTGTAAGTCAGGGTGTTCCCGAGATACCTTACCCTGAACAAGATCCATTACTTCACTACAATCAGACTCAATTATAATTTGTCTATATCCTCTATCCTATGCCAATTTAAGTCCCAACAAAACACCCCAAGCTTCCGCAGTTACAATCGTTCCTTGCCCAATTTGGTACATAAACCCCATTAAAAAGTCACTATTGTGATCTCTCAATACACCTCCACACGTGCAAGTCCCTAAGTTGTCATTCCTAGATCCATCGGTGTTCATCTTCACCCACCCAAGTGGTGTTGGCATCCATTGGTGTTGATTCCTTTCTGCACTCCTATTTTGAAGCAAACTTGTATTACCCCATGTTAAGCAGACACGAGCACGAGCTAAAATATCCTGTGTACTCCAAGTATTATTATTAAAACATCTGTCATTACGAGCCAACCAGATATACCGGCATAATACCGTAAACCAAAGACGAAACTTGAATCCCTGTATCATGTCTTTTCTCCTCGCACACCATGTAAGCCAGTCATTTCTCCCAAACATGCCAAAAAATTGATCACGCCAATCCGGCAGTAAGAATCCTTTCCATAATCCTGAAGTGAATGGACAATCTCGCAAAACGTGGAGTACTGACTCGCATGAGTTATGGCATATATCACAAATACCTGTCGGATGACTACCACGGTGGTAACGCATCATGTTTGTCATTAGTCGACCATGAAAGCACAGTCACAAGAAAATACGGTCCCTTTGAGGAACTTTCAATTTCCAAACACATTTCCTCCAGTTATTACTGAGAGGTTGTTGTGTTCCCACCAGGTATTTGTAAGCGGACCTAATGGTGAAAATTCCATTTGACGACCACCTCCATACCGGAAAATCCTCCCCATTTAGCTTATTGATATTAACACGTGCAATAGTTATACAAACTTGGCTTGGAAGTAGGTGATTAAACTTGCTCATATCCCATTGTCCGGATGAATTGATACAATCAGCTACTCTCATTCAGTAACATCTCTCGGTAGTTCTCTGATTACCAAACTCTGAAGCTTGTCAAAATGCGGTGCCCATATGTCATTCCAGAAAGAAGTGTTCTGTCCATCGGTAACTCTCCATGTTAAGCTATCTTTGATCTTGTCCCAACAGTTACGAATACCCCTCCACGTACTGACTCTGACCTGCGCTTCTCAACTTTAGGAATAATATCATTGCTGGCTTTATATTTTTCTCACAAAATCCTGACCCAGTGCGAATCTCTTCTGTTAATCATATTCCATCCAAGTTTCATCATGAAAGCCTGGTTCTGTTAACGTGCCAACCTAAGACCTAGGTCTCCATCCTCCTTACGTGCACATACGAGGTCCCAGGATACTAGATGAGGTTTTCTGCTAGCTGAACTACTACCCTAGAGGAAGTTACGACAACGTTTATCAATTTCATCACAAATCCCCAAAGGAAGAGGCACTGTCTGCATAGCATAAGTTGGCATAGCCGACATAACAGACGACACAAGAGTATGCCTGGCAGCCATCAATAACATGTTATACTTCCAATTGGCCAGACGAGCATCCATCTTATCCAGAAGAAAACTATACGTAGCCTTTGATCTTCGTTCATGTAAAATAGGCATTCCTAGATATTTCCCCAGATTCGATGTTGGAGTAAAATTTAAAAACTCTCTGATTTCTTTGCATTTTATATGATTTACATTCTTAGAGAAGTAAACTCTTGATTTTCCAGCATTTACTTTCTATCCTGAAATGTCACAGAAGTCATCCAGTATAGCCTTAATAACCCCTGCGTTATCTAGATATGCTTCTGCAAACAAAATGAGATCGTCAGCCAAAAAAAAAAAGAGAGACAGGAGTACCTCGTTTGGAGAGCCTAAACGGTTGCCAAACACCCTCTTCTACTGTCGTTTGGATAAGATGCCCTAATCTTTCCATCATGATAACAAAAGGATACGGCGATATTGGGTCACCTTGTCTAACCCCTTTGGAAGGACAAAACATGTTGGTAGCCTCTCCATTCCAAAGTAATTGCAAATGAGACGTCGACATACAAGCTTGAATAACTTTACTAAGATATTCAGGGATCTTGAGTTCTTTTAGACATTCGTAGACAAAATTCCATCTCACTCGATCATAAGCCCTCTCTAAATCAATCTTAATGGCCATGAAACCCTTTTTCCTTTTTAATGACTTCATAGAGTGAATAATCTCCTGCACAAGTATAATATTATCTGAACTCTGACGCCCTTTAACAAAACTGCACTGATTCGGGGCTATCACCAAAGGCATAATTGCCTTAATTCTGTTTGATATAACCTTCATAACAATCTTGTAAAAAATATTGCAAAGACTTATAGGATGAAAATCACGAAACGTCTCTGGATGTTCCACCTTCGGAATGAGAACAATCTGAGTCCCATTGATTTGTGGTATCCACATCGGATCATTGAAAACTCTTTTCACTAATTCAATCACTGACGGTCTTACAGTTTCCCATTGGCTTTGGTAAAATAGCGGATTGAATCCGTCTGGCCCTGGAGCTTTCAACGACCCCATATCAAATAACGCTCTTTTAATCTCTTGCTCTTCAACCGATCTCCCCAGAATATGCAAATTTACATCGTCAATCTCAGGATAAGTGCATCTGAATACTAAAGAGCCATTATAATTATGGGTTTCTGTATACAAAGTTTCAAAGAATTGGCTTCCCAATCTCATAATTTCCGCTACATTATATGTCCATTCCCCAGATTCAAGCTTTAATGCTTCAATTTTATTCCTTCTTCGTATGCCATTAGCCACAGAATGGAAGTATCTAGTGTTACGATCTCCATCCACATACCAATTAGCCCGAGAGTATTGAAGCCACATGACTTCTTCCCTTGCCAAAAGCTTTTCAAGCTCTCCCCATAGTTCCCCTCGTAACTTTTCAAGGTGCTCCGAGATACCTACCGAAGCCATCTTTGCATTAATCCCATCTAATCTTCGATATAATCTGTCTTTCATATAGGATATATTGCCAAAAACCTCTTTATTCCATAACCTCAGATCCTTAGTAAATTGTTTAACAGATCCACACCAGTCATCCTCCACCCCCAGTGTGAATGAACAAAATTCTTGAAATCATCATGCATAACCCAGGGAGCGAAAAATCTAAAAGGCCTTCGATTCTTTACCGTAAGAACATGAGATTCCGTATCAACCAACACCGGACAATGATCAAATTTATATTTCGGCAAATGAGTAACTGTGGCATTAGGATTATTTCTAAACCAGTAGTTATTAACCAAGGCTCTGTCTATTCTGCTCTGGCTATTCATATTCCCCCAAATAAATTGAGGTCCATTAAAACCAATATCCAGTAACTCCCTACTCAGAAGCCAATTCCGAAAAGACCTGTCAATACCATTAGTCTTCCTGTGATTCTTACTCCAGCGTTCCTCAGGATGAGAAACAGCATTTAAATCACCAATCACAACCCATCCTCCCATAGTCAATTGCCGAATACCCTCAAGAGTCTGCCACGGTTGACATCGAATAACCATATTTGGGTGCCCATACACCACAGTTAGAGACCACTCATCCCCGGTACCTTTATTAACCACCCCATGAACAAATTGATCCTCTGAAGAAGTAATAGAGAAATTTAAAGTAGAATCCCAAAACAACCACATACATCCACTAAAACCACGAGCTTCAACCACGTGCATATTCATCCATCCCAACTTCCTAGCAATGATCTTAGCTTTAACCCCTAGCTGTCTAGGCTCCAATAGCGCAAATAAATTAACTTCATGTCTGGCAACAACATCACTAATTAACCTTCGAAAGGAGGCACCACCGGCACCTCGAGTATTCCAAGTCATAATAATCATTAAAAAAATTAATAAAATAAGAGAAGAACACAAACAACTCAGGCATTATTGAGACAAATGTCCCTCCTGAACATCCTCAATCCCATGCATCACCACGTCATCAACACCTCCAAGTGGATTAAGTCGAGGTACCACGGTCTCTCCTCCCTCTGCACCTGGGTCAATAGGATTCGAGGCTTCTAGACGAATAGCGGTGGAATTGCAATCTAATTTCATAACATTCTTCTTTCTTCCTGACCTCACTTCCCCACTTAAATTACAAGACGTTCCAGTTTCTTGTGTTTTCTCCATACTCAATATTTCTTGGGAAGGTCCCTCCTCAATCCCTTTCTTCTTAGCTACTTGGATCCCACGTGTTTTATTCAACTTATTAGAATGCCCAACATTATTCACAGCATCACCACTAATCTCTTTTTTTCTTACATTTGAAATATCCGATCTATTATTACCCTTGCTCCCTTTATTTAGAACAGCTAGATGACCAGTTTTTTCTTTCGTGTCCTGCGACCTATCTTCTGTCTTTGAACTAACACGAATCTTACCCTGATATGCGTTACCACCAGCATCGTCATCAATAATTGTCATGTCTTCAACATTCAGAGCCTCAAATCGAGATCCTCTCCCATATTTCTAGAAGGTAAATCACGCCTAGGCTCACGACTATAATTGCCATTCCTTGCATTTGAGGTCCATTGTCCCCTTCTCCGACTTGGCGCCACCATCCACTCCCCATACATTCCAGCAGTTATTTCAGAGGATGTGGACGATGGTGTTATAGCTATAAAATTCAACGTGTTATCCGTGCATGCTGACTTTGCCGTATTTGTTACTTGATTATTTGTGCAATGTTCAGTATCATGACCATACCGCCCACATGAGAAGCAAATCAAATGCAGACCCTCATAAACAATCTTCTTTTCTTTCCCATTAATCATCATGGATGGAAGCAAAGGTGCATTCAAATCAATCTTAACACATATACAGGCAAAACGCCCTTTGGTTTGCCTAAGGGTATTATTATCCACTTTTAGAACCCTTCCTATTTGGTTACCCACCACATATAAAATACCCTTATCATAAAAATCAACAGGGAATTTAGGAATTCTTACCCATATTGCAATTTTGGAAACCTCACCAGAATCGGGATCAAACTTTGACTTCCATGGCTGCACTGCTAAGTAATGATCCTTGTATAACCAAGGGCCTCCTGTTAACGCAAAATCATAGTCCTCCTTATTGCTCATAAGAACCAGAAAATACCCGGAGCCTATCTCAATAGTTTCAACCTGCCCTCTACGTCCCCATAGTTGTTGCAGTTTTCGACCCATTTGATCCTCCCGCACCATTCTGCCAAGTAATCTAACGAACAACGATGTTGACCGTTTCCGTGCTAGCTTCATTCTAAACTCCGGAGACACAATGATATTTGGACTCTTCTTTGTTATCTCCACCTCAATTTTGGACTTCCATCCGTCCCCTTTCCACCATTCTTCTTCTTCATCTGAACATTCCTCCCTTGTCTGATCTTCGACACATGCCTCCTTGTACGATCTTTTTGGTGCTTCAGGTATAATTGTTTCTTCTTCAATATCCTCATCCCTCATCTAGTCCTTAACCCGTGGGGCTAATGATTGCTTACCTGTGAACTCTTCATTATCATCTCCAATTTTCTTTGAATTACGCTCTAAGGCATCACTCTTTTTCATCATCGACACCGAAGCCATTCTTTCAGGACTACGTTCCCTCTCACGTTCAATCATGTCTAGCAGCTCCAAAGCCGTCCAGACAATGAAAAAGTACAATCTTACACAAACTTAAAAAAAACCAAAACAAAAAACAAAAAAAAATCCAAAAAAAAACTCTTCTCTTCTTACGTCTGTCCGACAGCCCCCTCAACGGTAACTGACAAAAAGGAAACTCAGATCACAACGCAGATCCGTCGACTAGAGGAGATCATATGAGAAACACGAAAATTGTAGAATCAGATCCTCCACCCGAAGCTAAATCCAGACGACGATCGCGGCAATGAGGTTTAGATCTGATCGAATAGATTTGTTATCGTTTCAGGCGCGTTCTCACACTATTCTCATCAGCAGTGAGTCGCTTCACGAACTCTGAAGAAGCAGATCCTCTACC
Source organism: Inga leiocalycina (assembly GCA_963242795.1). NCBI lineage: Eukaryota > Viridiplantae > Streptophyta > Magnoliopsida > Fabales > Fabaceae > Inga > Inga leiocalycina. The sequence continues at coordinate 69,265,099 of OY725326.1, forward strand.
CGAATCTAAACCTAGGCGACGATTGCGGCAACGAGCTTGATCTCCGACCGAAGCTTGAGATCCGACTGTTGGTGACAATCGCAAGAAACGTTGCAGTTCACGCAGACTATCAGAAGAGATTGAATGGCCGCAGCAGGGAAAAACAGCGGAGGACGAAGCCAGAAACAACTTAGAGGAATATAAGAACACTGTTACAGAAGGAGAAAGAAAAAATGTCCCACGAGCTTTTAATCCTCTATGCACTGCGATTATTGGCATACACTGTCATTTCTCATGAACTAATATGCATTTATTTTGATCTAATGTTATGGATTGAAAATTATGCTTATAAATGTTGATTGATCTATCGTTGATATAGAGTGAAAATGTTGCTGTGGGTGCCAAGTGGTTTTATTTATTCCCTTCATGTACATTTTCTTAATAACAATAATAATAATAATAATCTTGAAAGTAAACGCTGTGATGTGTTGGCATTGTGTAAATTGTGTGTTGCGTTTTAGCATGAGTAAAATGAGTTTGAACTGAGGCTGGAATTTTGTGAATTCCTTGAAACAGAAGGATCATATTTTTTAATTAGTTTGATAATAGATTTTGATTTGAATGTATCCATATTTTTCTATTCCTCATCTTTTATCTTTGTTGTTTTTTGTTTTGCTTCTCCACCTTCTTTTGTGTCCTATTTATCATACGTTAGTTTTCTTACCTTCTACGCACAATGATTATTGATCTCATGGACTAAAATGTAGGTTTATTGAATTTATTTACTATTCATTTCTTTTCCTTTGGTTCTTTATGTTTTTTGCATATTTATTATTTGAATTTTAACAAATTATTCATTCATTTATTTTTCTTGTGCTAACTAACTAATTAGTTATTTATTTATTATTATATTTATTTCTTCATTTTTTAAATTATTTCGTTTATTTTTGTATCAGTGTGTATATTAAATTATTGGGTGGCAAAAGAATGTATAAAATTATTGATTGATTAAATTTATCTGTGTTTTTTATTCAATGAAATGATTATTTATTCTGCACCATATGATTGAAAGGATGGGGTAGGGCGGTATATATTTACTTATTTTTTCTCATTTTTCATTCTCTAGCTCACTTTTATTTTTTTTTCATATATTTATAATTATATTGTATAATTTTAAATTAATATTTTCTGGAGCTGTGCTAAACGATAAATTTTTTACTCTTCACTGCAAACTAGGTCCTACATTTAGGATTAGAGGTTGCATAATTTCTTTATACATGACATTTTTTACTATACAATTATTTATTGGTTAATTTTGTTAGAATAATTCTCTAGATCAAGATGTTTTCAAGGAAGCTTTTGAGCTTATTAGTCAAACGCATATTGGATTTGATAAGTCTAGACTTCTCTTGTCAAGTTTAATATTTTTTTTTTGAAATATCAATATTATTACGTTAATCATCGAAAAATAACGAATCATCTCTTTATTTGCAGAGACCTGAAGGAAGATAATGCAAATGTGGTGCATTGGAACTGAAAACCAAAATAAAAGCCTATTGTAGTGCTGCATCCAGCTTCAAATATAATCTTATGACTAATAACCCCAAAGCAAACAAACATACCTCTACTCTTGAAAGGTGTGACTAAGAAGAAGGGCGTGAGTCAAAAAAAGCTCAAACTCATACCTCTTACTAGAGAAAAGGGATGCTTATAAATGAAATGCTCCTAATAATATTTGGAAGCCTCCATGATCTAAGTGTGCTGCAAAATTTTACCACTATACCTACTTCTAGTGTTATAGTTTAGCAGCAAACTCAGATTGCGGAGGCTTTCAAGTGTTATCTAGAACTTTTCTTTTACAGGCATTATTATTTTCCCTTCTTCTGTGGGAAGAGTTATGGGATTATACTTTTTCTGGCCCACACCTTTGTTCTTACCCTCATCCTTTGAAAGAAGAGGCATATTGGCTTTGGAGTTCTTAGCAGCACAATTATATTTGAGTATGATAGAGGATCAATGATTCATTTTTTTGCCAAGACTATCGTAATAATACAAATTCATCCTCTAGTATTGTGACTTCAATGTTGAATTAAGAAGCTATACCAGTAATCCAAAGGAGAGATTAGGCATCGTGTGAAGCACTGATGTATGAAGAAAGCAAGCACCCTCGTTAAGGGAGAGTGAATGCAAAGAGTGATTGCACCTCCATCATCATCGTTGACTACTTTGTTTGTCCCCTCACCACTTTCTCTCAATTCAACCATATGCTCTATTCTTCCCTAATCCAAGTTGCTATTGCACCTCAGATTCTTCTCCATTCTTCTCACATTGAGCAATTTTTGCTTCTTTGTCTAGGTTTGGTGCAACGCAAAAATTAATTAGGCTCTTCAAGAGAGGACGACCTTGGCACCTTGCTATACTATATAGGTGTAGTGTAGAATGTAATTGGTGCATTAATGACTAGTACTTATCAATTTCGGTACCGTTGTTGGTGGAACTTGATTGATTTTGCTTCATGGTTGATTTGGACATTAACTTGCTTTTAGGGTATTTAGTTTTGTTTATTTGTTTTTGTTTGTTGGAAATTGTGTGGTGATCATTTGAACTTTGGCAGAAAATCTGAATTTGCAATGAAGTGCTTGCTGGAACTGAAAAAACTTGTTGCCTAGAAAATTCAGAAAATTGCTATCCTGAAGGGTTTGGCCAAATTCAACGGTTTTCCACGCTTTTTTGAATTTGCTTTATTTTCTAGAATTTTTCCAGATTTTTGTCACTTTGGTTGTTTTTGTTTTTCTTGAGTGTTTGCTGTTTCTAGTTTCTTTTGGAGTTGTTTGTTCTTTTCTTTTTGTTTCTGTAGTGGTTTGGAAGTCTTAGTTTATGTTGCAATTAATTAAACCTTGGTTAATTGTGAAATGGGGCAAAGCTTATAGTTTGCTGGAGTTTTTCTTAAAATTATCCAAATTTTCGCTAAAAGGCATTCTTTGAAGAATTCTCATCATTTTGAGCCTATCTATAGCTGTGCGACTGAACCTTCTGCCAACTAGCCAAGTTTAATCATTGGTGCTAGTTTCCAAAGTTCCGTAATTATGGGTGATTTTCCAGATCTTGTGTTGTTAGTTTAGCCAACTTCTGTTGTTTTGTGCTTAAAGAAAAGAAAAGAAAGTCGGACCTCATATCGTGTCTCTCAGATTTTTATAACAGCATCATTCTCCTTAGCCTACCTTGATCACATCTTGAAACCACTTGTTTTTGCTGTAGCTAATTGAATCCAGAAGTGGATCCATCATTTATTTGCTTTTGACCATAAGCCTCACTATTTCATGTCTCTCTTTGTGTAACTAAACTTGCTGTGATTTAATCTAGATGACATACTGCTTTCGAGAACTATTCAAGTCAAAGCAAGTTTTAACGATCATTCCTGAGAATTTGTTTGTCAAAGTGGCACTGAAAAATTTCAGCTTGATTGATATCGATTAACTCTGCTGCAGCCTTGAGAAAAATTGCTGAGAAAGAACCCACATTTGAATCATTGAGTTTGGTTTGAGCAAATTGGCCAATAGTTCCAAACTTCTGTTTTGCTATGTGAAAGTTCGTGAATTTTGAATTGTAGCTCAATTTGCCTCAATCTGGTATATCTGATTACAAATTGGTAAATTCAGATTATTGGCATAACTGAATTCAAACTTGGCTAGTTCCAAACTTTTTGAATTGCTAGTGCGTCCTTTGTCCGGTCTCATTGCTGGTTCTCAATTGCAAATATTTAGTTTTTAATCAGGCTGATTTGCTCTGATTTTGACCGTAAAACTCACTGTTTGGCTGAATTTATGTGCACATAACTGAGTTTTTTACATAAGCTTTTCCATTGCACAGTTACCCTTCTTTGAATGGGTTAGCTCCAGCCAACTCCTCTCTTGCTATTTTGCTGCAGCTAAGAACTTCTGATTTTGCCTTGACCTTCCACTTAATTGTTGCAATTTGCGGTGCATCCCTAAGTTTTTGCTGTGATACACTCAAACTACTTGAATTCTAGCAAAATTTCCCCCCAAATGGGGTTCACCTTGTATCTGATTTTCCAAGCTACTATAACTGCATTGTGGAATTAGTTTGCTGAATTGATTTCTGCTTGTACATTTGGGGTCTGTTTGGTTTGAGGGGAGGGGAGGAGAGGGGAGGGAAGGGATTTTGCTCCCCTCCCCTTGCTTGGGTTGTTAAAATCTCCCTTCCCCTCATAACCCTCCCCTCCAAAATTGGGGGGATTTGGAGGGGAGGGGTGATATTTTGACGTGTTCTGGTAATATTTTGACATGTTCTGACCATTTTACCCATTTATATTTTATTATTCCTAAATTATCCTTTGGCTTTTTCATCCGCTCCCACCTTTGTCTCTGAACTCCCATCCTCTTCCCCACTTGTGACCATCTCCCATCTCCCCCACCTACCCCCGTAGCATCACCATCCCTTCGCCCCTTTCACTTCGACAACCTCCATCTTATTCCTTCTTTCGCTCTCTTCCTCTCCCACATGGTTGCTCGTGTGAAGGTTGGAGCTTGTAGACTAATGTTGTTGCTGCTCGTCTTCTCCCTATGCATTGCAATAGCGTCTTGAAGGTTGGAGCCTATGCAAGTTTCTTTTTTCCTTTTTTTATATATATACTATGAGAGATGAGCTGGGTAATAGATATATATTAAAATGTAATTAGAATGTCTATTTTAAAGATATATAGGATGCATATATATATATAGGAGATTCACCTGGCCAAAAAAAAAAGGACTTAGATTCACATGATTCTTCATATATTTTTTATTAAATTTATAATTACATTTATTAAACATTTTTAAGTTTAAAAAATAGATTAAATAAAATTAGGATAAAGTTGTCCATATAAAAATATTTTCTCTCCTCTCTGCTCCCCTTTTAAATCAAACAAAGTAACATCAAAATCCTTCATCTTCCCTCTCTATTCAATCCAAACGAGGTAATATTAAAATCTCTCTCATCCTTCCCCTCCCCTTCATCGAACCAAACAGACCCTTGGTGAATTGGCTGGGATCATAGCGCATATCTGAATCAGAGAAACTCTGGTTTTTGCTCCTGTCACATGCACTCATAATTTAGCACTCATCACCTTAGCATTTGTTACCGTGATATGTGAAAGTCACTTGATTTAGAACCATCATCTGAATTGTGCAACTTGCTGTACATTGCTGACTGTGCATTGCAATAATCTTGATAAGAACCATTGAGTTATGCCTTGGTGTTGGAACAATGAAAGGTTTAATACCTATTCCTCTACGCACCATAATTTTCCAAATTATGATATGCAATGTAGAGCTCCTCAAGAGGAAAGTATAGGGCACAAGCTTCCTCTCACATGCACCATGTACCTACTCTACGCCTCATATATGTGGACCCATTGTAACTCTACTTTGCATCAACCAAATCGTTGTTCTTTTAGATATTAGAGCTTAGGGATGACTAGGATTTTCCAAGGGAAACCCCAAAACTACTACATGTTTGCTCCCTACTCCAATACCATTCACATGAGCTAATTCAAGAACATTCTAGGGATGATGGTTTAGTACAAATGGGTTAAGACTTGTTGACTGAAATAGGGAATGAGAGCTCTACTTTTACTTGTCAAATGGCTTCTCAAGTTACTTTCCGGTATGAATCTTGGAGTGCCAATAATATGCACAACCAAATCACATTTTTGATAAGTAGGATGGAGGAAATAATAGGGGATAATGAGATTCTGAAAAGGGAAGTGGAGCGTCTCACACAAGTTCACTTATGGAGAAATAGTTACAAGAGATCCAAATTCCCACTCCCACGCCTAATACACCTATGAAATAATGTTTCAAATAATAATAAAAATAAAAGAAATAGTTCATTATAGTCTTTTGGTAATAATGATGTTGCTCTTGATCCTAATAGCTTTGATGAGCTTGGGGAAGGTTTTTGTGGTGTTTTGCCAAGTTCTAAAGATGCTTTTGAATATGGATATGAAGCTTACTCCATGGAAGTCACACATGAGACCAACAGGACACAACTTTGCACCAAGACTGATAGCCTTCAATGAGGCTCTAGAGGGAACATGTTTGAAACCAAGGAAAATGTGCTAGAAGCCAAAAAGGGGAGCATTCCTAATAATGGCATTATTCTTCAACCTTTGGATGACCTTCCCCATGTTCCTTGTAATGAATGTTGTGATGGAATTAAATGGTTTTTTTTCGATGAACAGGTAATTATATATTGGGTTAAGGAGCAAATTTACCAACAAAGTTTTAATAAAGGAGCGCCTGTCACAATTATGTTTTAAAGGGGGCAAAAATACACATAAGGTTTCACTACAAAAAAAAAGGTATTTTGTAGCGGTGCATTTGTAGCGGTTATATTAAACCGCTACAAATTGTAGCATTTGTAGCGGTTTTTACCTAAACCGCTACAAATTTGTAGCGGCAAGATATTTTGTAGCGGTTTCCTACAAAAAACCGCTACAAATTTGGCGTGAAATTCCCGCCAAAACTTGTAGCGTTTATTTTGTAGCGGTTAATGCACATAAACCGCTACAAAATACCAAAGGTCAGAATTTTGTAGCGGTTTATACTGAAAACCGCTACAGAATTTCAAGAGACTCCAAATTTGTAGCGGTTCTGGGCAATAACCGCTACAGAATTTCAAACGTTGTGAAGATTTGTAGCGGTTATTGTAGAACCGCTACAAATTTGGATATTTGTAGCGGTTAAAGTAGCGGTTATTTTAATAACCGCTACTAATTACTGGCCTATTTAAACCCCCCACCTCCTTCATTTCTCCGTTTGCTCATTTTGTTTCCTGAGGTTTCTCTGAGTGATTTCTTCGAGATTTGAGCGTTCAGACGTCTTTATAGGAGTTTTTGGTCAGTATTCCGCAGTATTTACACTTGAGGTACGTATATAACACATATTTTTATTTATATTTGTATTTTTATTATATTTTTGTATAATAATGGACTAATTTTTTTTTTAATTTGTACAGTTGATATGGCTTCAGGACAGGATAAGGGGAAGGCCCCTGTGGTCCCCAGACCGACTTTACGGGGTGGCGGCAGCCGGGCAGGGGGCAGAGGGAGGGGGCAACGCGCAGGCAGGGCTACCGAGGCATCTCAGCCCATCCCTCCACAGGAACCGCAGACGATCCCACAGGCGACGACCGCAGCTGAGGTGCCTGAGGTGGAGGTGCCAGAGATTAGCGTTGAGGACTTCCTCAACGAGGAGGAGTTCGAGATCCCGATTAGTGGGTTCAGGGAGATGGAGCAGTTCCTCGATGAGGAAGAGGCTCGGGAGCAGAACAACCCACGAGGGTCGTCTTCGCGGTCCACTGGGTTTGAGGTGCAGGTCGAAGGTAAATTATTTAATTTTTTAATTTTTTAACTTTTTAACTTTGAATTATAATTTATCTAACGTGCGGTCAACTGTGCAGATGAGCAGGGGAACGTGTCGACGAGGAGGCTGGATGTGGCCGGTCTGAACAGCATGGACCGGTCCCTGCGAGTTGTAGTGCCGTGGAACGAGGGCACTGACCAGCCGATCCACAATGGGGGTCACCTGCTCAACCGCTTCCTGAGCGATCTGGGATCGAATTGGATGCGGTTCCCCCTTCACTTCCCGACGTGGAGGCACCTTCCGAGGGGGCCGAAGGACCAGGCTTGGGAGGAGGTGATTCAGGTAATTAAAACTATTCAATTAATATTTTTTTAATTAATTCTATTTAATTATATTTTTTAAATTATGATTTTTAGTATTATTGATATTTAAATGTATTTTTTTCAGCTGCGGTTTGCCGTCCGGGCCAACCGGAAGAGGTACGCCCTCGTGAAGATGGGCGACGCCTGGAGGAACAGGAGGAACCGTCTCTTCCACAGTGTGGATGGGGACGGGACGATGCCTCTGGAGCAGCTGCAGGAGAGCGTACCGGACGGCGTGCCGCCGAACGACTGGGCGCGTTTCGTCCAGTTCAGGAGGAGCCCTGAGGCGCAGGTAATGTATTTATTATATTTTTGATATATAATTTTGTAATTGTTAAATATTAAATTATAATATCAATTTATTTTGTATTTAATTTTAAATTATAATACATTTAATTTTTTTTTCCAGGAGCTTGCTCGGAGGAACGCCGCGATCCGGGCGCAGCAGACGATCCACCACACAGCAGGATCGAAGACCTTTGCTGTGACCTACAGCGAGCTGGTAACTTTTCAAGTGCTTCACTTACTTTTAGCAGATTAATTCATAACACTAATTATTGTTTTGTAATTGTTTCAGGAGACGAAGGCACAGCAGGAGAACCGTCAGACGGACTATGCGGAGCTGTACGCCATCACACACAGACACCGTGACGGGACTGCGACCTCTCAGCAGGCAGAGGCGGCGATTGTAAGTTAATTTAATATTATATTTTTTATAAAACCAAGTTAATAATGAAAAATTGTAATTATTAATTGTTTCATAAAATGGCAGGAGCGGATGCAGCAGTCGCAGGCTGAGCTGCGACAGACCCAGCCTGAGGAGTCACAGGGGTCAGTGGACCCGACGGCTCCTCTGAAGGCGGGTATGGCTCAGCCTGAGCACCCCGGACGAGTGCGGGGGATGGGGATAGGCGCTAGACCCAGCATGATCTACGGCAGGAGCGCCGCCTCTGAGGCTGGCAGCTCTAGAGGGGTCAGACGTCGGAGGGACGAGTCGATTGACCAGCTGCGGTCAGATTTGCAGCAGCAGATGGTGCAGCAGATGCAGGTGCAGCAGCAGCAGCAGCTGCAGATCCACGCAGACGCTATATACGCGCAGCAGACGCAGTGGCGTGAGATCGCGAACACTATGCTCGAGGGAGCATGGGGTCGGCTGTTCCCGGACAAGCAGCATCCAGCGGTCCCCCCTGTCCCTCACTACGTCGTCCCGGGCACTACTCCTCCTCCTACAGCTCCTCCTCCTGCTGATGAGGATGGTGCGGTTCAGTCTACGCAGCGGCCCGATCCAGCGGCATCTGAGGGAGCCCCACCTGAGGGAGAACCAGAGGATCAGCCCCCAGCTTCTTAGTTTAGGACATTTTCTTTTCTTTTAAACATTTGTAAATATTTATGAGATTTTATTTCAGAATTTTCTTATTGTGTTTTATATAATTATATTTATATTATTATATCGCATTGAAATAATTTATAAATGATTTAAATCTAAATTTAAAAAAAAATTATATATATATATTTGTAGCGGTTTTAGGTTAAAACCGCTACAAATGTATATATTTGTAGCGGTTTTTGGTTAAAACCGCTACAAATATATAATAATTTTATAAATTAAATATATATATAATTTATTTTTTTTTAATATATTTTAAAAAAAATAAATTATATATACATTTATAAATAATTTATAAATGTATATTTGTAGCGGTTTTTAACACAAAACCGCTACAAATTTACTTATATATTTGTAGCGGTTTTTCTTCATAAACCGCTACAAATATATATGTTTGTAGCGGTTATACACTAAGAACCGCTACAAACACTCAAATCATTTGAATTTTGAAATTTGCCGCCTTTGTGCACATTTGTAGCGGTTACCTTATGTATAACCGCTACAAATTAGAAAATTATTTTTATATTTAATGTCCAACGGCTTTAATATTAGTAGCGGTTTAATATAAATAACCGCTACTAATTCGTTGAACATTAGTAGCGGTTTTATATATATAACCGCTACTAATACTCAACAAGTACATTTTGAATTTCCCACCAATTAACGGCTTGAATATTAGTAGCGGTTTTATATATGTAACCGCTACAAAATTATAAACGTTGGAATTTCTGTAGCGGTTGGTGTAGCGGTTGAATAACCGCTACAAAATGATAAACGTTGGATTTTCAGAATATAAGGTTCTAGGCATTCGTAATTATCTTCTCACTCATCTTCTTCTCTATACTTTCTTCTCTCTCACTTGTAGCTATGGATAAATCATGGATAAGGTTGCCGCGCAATTCTTCTGAATATTTGTACGGATTAAACAGTTTCTTAGATTTCGCATTCACTCACGCCAACTGTAACGGCAAGATCGTCTGTCCGTGTCGGAAATGCAAGTTCAAGAAGTGGCATCCACGAAATGTTGTGAAGGAACATTTGCTTGTGAAGCCTTTCCCTGAGGACTATACGTTCTGGGCAGTTCACGGTGAGAAAGCCGGCGTTAGACATGACGAGGCTCTTCCTCGAAGTTCTCAAGTAGGCGTTCAAGTAGATGAAGATGATCCTGTGAATGATGCTGTGCGTGATGCGTTTGGATTTCAAGGCGACAACTTCAACGAAGAAGTGCACGACTCTGAGCCGGCTTTTATGGGGAATGAAGCAGCTCGGGATTTTTTCAGCTTGATGGATGAGGCAGATCGTCCTTTATATCAAGGTTGTCGCAAATATTCTAAATTATCTTTCTTGATCAAATTGTATCATATCAAGTGCTTGTGTGGGATCACGGATAAGGGAATGTCGATGTTGCTCGACTTATTACAAGATGCATTCCCCGACGCCGAGATTCCCACAACCTTCTACGAGGCCAAGAAGATCATCAACAGGTTGGGGTTGAATTATCAAAAGATTGATGCGTGCCCAAATAATTGTATGCTGTATTGGGGAGACGATTCCAGCAGGGAGACGTGCAAGAGATGTCACACATCGAGGTACAAGACAATTCGGAAGGGGAAAAAGCAGAAGAAGAAACCTGCAAAGATTCTCAGGTACTTCCCTTTGAAACCTCGTCTACAAAGATTATTTATGTCGTCTAAAACTGCTGAGCACATGAGGTGGCATGCCGTTGATAAAAACGAAGACGGTAAATTAAGACATCCGCGGGATGCAGCTGCTTGGAAAACGTTTGATAACGACTTTTCAGATTTTGCGACTGACCCCAGAAATGTTCGGCTTGCGTTGGCGACCGACGGTTTCAATCCTTTCGGGAATCTTAGCACAAGTTACAGCATTTGGCCGGTAGTCTTAGTTCCCTACAACTTACCCCCTGGATGTGTATGAAACAAAGCTCTTTCATTATGTCTATGATCATTCCAGGCAAAAAGGCACCGGGCAATGACATCGATGTGTATCTCCAACTGCTTATTGCGGAATTGCTTGACCTGTGGAATGTCGGCTTGGAGACGTACGACGCTCACAGCAAGACTTTGTTCAACATGCGTGCAGCCTTGATGTGGACGATCAGTGACTTTCCTGGCCTTGGCACATTATCTGGTTGGAACGTGCATACTGGGTCGGCGTGCCCGGCTTGCAATTTCGACTCTGACGCACTGCGCCTTCCCTACAGCCGAAAGTGGTGCTTTATGGGGCATCGGAGGTTTCTCGATGGAACGCATAAGTTCAGATTGCAACGGAATCGCTTCAATGGGAAACCAGAGAAAAGAGGACCACCACAGGATTTGTCCGGTACAGATATCTTACAGCAGCTTGAGCATGTTGACGTCGAGTTTGGAAAAAGCGACGGTTCAGCACAAACTCGCCAAAAGACGCGCAGGACTTCGGCGCCTCAGCAGTGGAAGAAGATAAGTATCTTCTTCACGCTTCCGTATTGGAGATCTAATTTACTTCGCCACAGTCTTGATGTAATGCACATTGAAAAGAATGTTTGCGACAATGTGCTGTATACGCTGCTTAACGAACCCGGCAAGACAAAAGATCACCTTCAAGCTAGGAAAGATTTACGCGACATGGGAGTTCGTGAAGACGCTTGGCCAGATGAGAATGACAGATTTACACCGGCAAAGTTTACCCTCACAAAACCGAACAAGGATGTGTTCCTCGCGACGTTGAAGAAATTAAAAGTTCCTGATGGGTATTCAAGCAACATTTCTCGATGTGTCGACTTGCAGGCTCGAAAGGTTGCTGGCTTGAAGAGTCACGACTCACATGTTCTTATGCAGCAGTTACTCCCTCTGGCTATAAAGAATACACTTCCTCCCGATGTTTCCATCGTTTTGGTGGAACTTTGTTCTTTCTTTCGGAAGTTGTGTTCTAAGGTTTTGATCGTTGAGGAGCTCGATCAGCTGCAGTCGAAAATCATTCTTACGCTTTGTCACTTGGAGATGATCTTTCCTCCATCCTTTTTTACTGTGATGGTTCACCTCACAGTCCACCTCGTTCATGAAACAAAGCTCGCTGGACCAGTACAATATCGTTGGATGTATCCGATTGAGAGGTACTCATTTTAAATATGTGCTTTCATTTATTGTCTGTATTTAATGTTTGCTCGTCGTCCTTTTCATCATTTTATATCAATTTTCTCTTATGTACTTCGTAGGTTCCTTGGGAAATTAAAATCTTACGTGAGGAATAAGGCGTGGCCAGAAGGTTGTATAGCTGAAGGCTATATAGGGGATGAGGTGTTATATTTTTGCTCAAGGTACTTTGATGATCTTGAGACGGCTTTCAACCGCCCGCCTCGTGTTGACGATTGTCCTGAACCTGCGCCGACATCAGGAGAATTTATCCCTCGTGTTGGTAAACCAGTTGGAGCAACTGAGAACTTCAAACTAACGGCAACTGAGAAGTTCCAAGCACATAGACATGTCTTGATTAATTGCACTCAAGTTGAGCCTTTCATACGGTAAGAATTGTACACTCACATGTATGTTATTTGATCTATATCTTTCGTAACATTTCTCACTTTCATTTCACTAACGCCTTTCCATTATTAATTGCAGGGAATTCAGAAGTCATGTCAAGCGTCAGCTCAGGATCCGTACACAGACATCCTCGGAAGTTGATAGGAGGGTCCACAGAGAATTCCCGGGCTGGTTTGCTCGCAGAATACTAAATGACCACAACCCACACTCACCGGATTTCAGAGCTCTCGCAATCGGCCCTCTTGATCATGCAAAACGGTTTACAGCGTACAATGTCAATGGTTTTAAGTTTTGCACGGTTTCATGGGATCAGGGATTGCAAACACAGAATTCGGGTGTTTATGGCACATTTGGGACAAGGAGTTATGCGAGCAGCAGTGACGCCAACATGCAGTTCGGAGGCGTCCCTTACTATGGCAAGCTTCTTGATGTGGTCGAGCTTAATTATCAAGGCCGTTTCACCGTGACGCTGTTCAAGTGTTTGTGGGCAAATACCACTACTTCTTGGGGACTGACAACTGACGACCTAGGGATCACATCAGTCAATTTCTCACGCCCGATTCATACTGGTATTTCTCAAGATGATGAGCCGTATATTCTGGCTTCAGAGGCACATCAGGTTTATTATGTCGAGGACGAGCGGCATAGGGATTGGCACATGGTCGTTCATTTAAAGCCAAGAGACCTTTACGACATGGGTGAAGGCGATAACATCGCCTACGAGAGTGAGCCATTTCAGCCAGCTGATTTTGAAAACTACTTCCCTGAAGGCGATGACAATTTACCTCTCCTGCGGTGAGTTTTTTTAAGTCCACGTCATTTCAATTAAATTTTTTAAATTTAATAATACATCAATAATAATAATTTTTTTACAAAATTTCTGTAGGGATGGCGACGATGAGTGATCAAATTCAATTGTAAAAAATTCGTCTTTACAAAAAATGCAAAAAATTTGTGTTAAAATAAAATGTAAAAAAAAATTAAAATAATATTTGTAGAATTCAAGTGTAAAAAATTTTTCATTACAAAAAATCCAAAAAATTTGTGTTAAAATAAAATGTAAAAAAAATTTTTTTAAAAAAAATTAATATAATATTTGTAGCGGTTATTAAACCGCTACAAAAAACAAATAACCGCTACTAAATAATAACCGCTACATTAACCGCTACAAATAATTAAACCGCTACAAAAATATAAATAACCGCTACTAATTAGTAACCGCTACATTAACCGCTACAAATAATACGTAAATCCCTATAAATACCCTTATCACAACTCATTTCAAACACTCCCCAATTTCTTTTCACCTTACCCTTCTTTCATTTCCTCTCATTTACAACTTCTTTCTTATGAGTTGAGGAGCTGAATAATACGATCAAATATGGTAACAAGATTTTCAATTTCTTTTAGAATACTTCTTTCCTTTCTATAAAATTTATTCTAAACATCTTTTTTTCTACATATATCTTAACTCTATCTCATTTTCATCTATTTTTCAGATACAATTACATGATATTATAAAACATAATAATTCCTTATTACCTAACTATCGTTAATAATATTATTAATATAATTTTATACTAATCATATTCAATTACATTTTTTCTTTTTAATTTATTAATAATTTAAACTATTAAATAATAAACTAATTGAAACAAATAAAATAATAACAAATTAAACTATTTAATATAATATTGAAAAAAAATAAAAAAATTAACGTATATATTTAAAAAAAATTTTAAATATTTGTAGCGGTTATTAAACCGGTACTAAATAACGCGCCTTTTTAAAGGTAAATTTAAATTTTTTGGCGGTAAATTTGAATTTCATGAAATTAGTAGCGGTTCTAAGAACCGCTACTAATTTCATGAAATTCAAATTTGGTAGCGGTTTCCTAACCGCTACAAATAAAAAAAAGTCATTTTTAACAAATTTTCATTTTTATATATTTGTAGCGGTTTTTTAACCGCTACAAAAAAAAAATCACTCTAAATAAAATTTTTCATATTTGTAGCGGTTATATAACCGCTACAAATATCTCTTGATTTTGTAGCTGTTACTATTAACCGCTACAAACTTTGTAGCGGTTATTTTTGATTGAGTAGCGGTTTTTTATAACCGCTACAAAACCGCTTGCAACGTACGATTTAGTAGCGGTTTTTCTAACCGCTACTAATCTAGTTTGTAGCGGTTAGAACCGCTACGAATACCTATTTTTAACCGCTACTAAATCACGTTTTTTTTGTAGTGTTTTAAAAGTGGAGCATCCAGTACAAAACTGTTAAATTTGATCTAACGGCGTTAAATTATTAGAGAAGAAAATCACTAACGGTGTTAGGTCAAATTTAATGATTTTGTGCTGGATGCTCCACTTTTAAAACCTTATGTGTATTTTTACCCCCTTTAAACATAATTGTGCCAGACGCTCATTCCTTAAACCTTTGTTGGTAAATTTACTCCTTAACCCTTGTAATTTATGAAGAAAAAAAGAAAAATACAAAGTTGTTTAACATAGTACATATATCTTACAATATATAGGAAAGCCGCCACGGCACTATTTTAGATTTAGTAATAATTCTAATAAGTGACTTTTTGACTAGGGAACAAAACAAGGGGAATTGATGTGGATGATCAATATGATTTTGACCCAAAATATATTGGATTGCATCTCTCATTGGCAACTTGCCTGATTGAAGCATACATTGATAATCATGATATGCTTTCTTGGACGAGTTATTTTGATTTTGAACATTACGTTCCAACGAGGTCCATTGTATCCTTGTAATGGTCGTGACCAAAAAGTATTGCACTCATTGTCTGTCTGCACTAGTCTTGATCTTGAATCAGTTTGCTTTTGATGTAAAGCAACATACTCACTTACCTGGGTTTGTGCCATCTTTATTACTTGAACATGAGAGAATCGTCGCCTTGCATGATAAATACTATTTCGTGCAAGCCATAAACTATGTATAATATAGAAGGGTAAAAGAGAATTAAAATTACTATAATATAATAAAGTCTAGAACCACAAGGGTATCTAGTGTAATAATGATGTAGGCTCAGAAGAGTCAACCCGAAATCCTAAAGCACTACCAAACCAATAGGCTCTAGCAAACGGACAAAAAAGGAACAAATGATCTAAGGACTCATTAGGTAAGGCACAAAAAGCACATACCTCCACTGTAGTTAAATGCCTATGCTTCAATAGACATGAAGTGGGTAGGATACCTTTTATAATCTTCCATATAAGCAACTACAATTGTTTGGGGTGTAGGGAGGGGGTGGGGGTGAAGAGATTTTCAAAGCAATTGACATATGATATTGATCACACCTATACTATGAGTGCCATTTTCCCTTAACATATGAGAATCATCCTTTACCGTATATAGACCATATAGGTTGCCGGACCATTTAATTGTATCCCGAGCCTGCAACATAGGAATAGGGTGAAAAGCAAACTATTGCACCACCTGCCTGGGGTAAAGAGATGAGAGAAGTTGCCAATTCCATTTTCCATATGGATGCATTATAAGGTCTGATACTTGCAAAAATGAATATGACACACCTGATTGTTGCATAGGCCACCAAAGCTGACTATTCAATTGGATTGAGGTCCCATTACCAACTTGCTAGGTAAGATGGTTAGAAACCACTAACCCTACCTTAATGATTTGTTTCCATATGCTAGAACTATTGTAAGTTGGTTTAAAGATATAATGAAAATCAGGGTTGATATATTTTTGAAGCATTGTACGACTAAGCAAAGTGGATTGCTTAGCTATTACTCTCCACATATGCTTCACTAGTAGTGTGCTAAGTTAAAACATTCTAGCTTTATCAACTGTAATCCCCCTGATCCTTTGGAGAACAAAGAAGTTCCCAATTTAGGTAATGAGCCCTATATGAATCACTAGATGATCCCCAAAAGAAGTTTGCCATATTCATAGAAATTTTATGACAAGAAATAGATCCCCAAACTCTAGCTTCCCCTAATACTCATGGAAGTAAAAATCACATGTTAATTTTTCTATCATGACATATAGCGCATATATCATCATAATATCATTTCAATGTGCAAACTTCAACTTTCAATGTAAATCATGACATGCATATGGCCAAAGAGATGATGACATGCTTCCATGAAAATCCCTATTCTTCATCCTCATTTTCCAAAGTGTTCTTTGTAAAGCATAATGCCTTAACAAATTCAAAGTACTCATAAATAAGAAACTAGGAAAAGTATTCGAATATGCAAACTTATATAGCACTGTATAAAACCACTGCACTATGTAAAAAAACCTCTACACATCATCACCCCTCTATGTGTTGTAGAAGATGTCCTGACAATAGGTCTCGGATCAAATTAATGTCTTCGATTGTGTAGGGGTCCTGATCATCAAAAATCTGTGCGCAAAATGGAGAATATGTTAACATAAATAAATAAATTGAATGAAATAACTAACAATTCAATCACATGAAAAGAACTGAAATTCAATTGAGAATCAAGAAATGATCACCTGTTCAAAATTTGTAGTAAGGCCAGAGAAAATGATGTTATACATATATAGTATAACATAGAAGCCACACTCAGTTTTCCCTACTTGCTGAGGACACTATACATCAAAAGCAAACGATAAAAAAGAATAAAGGCCTATGTAAAGCAATAGTCAATCGAAGAACTTGAATGTAAAGAACTTACGTTTGGCTGGAACCACTTTGTATGACCAGCTTTACCTTCACGCTTCCCACCCATTATATAATTAAAATGTAATAATTAAAATGATAAATAGAAGACATTAAAAGAATTGAGTAAAATCAAAAATCAATGACGGACAAATAAATTTACTTACGTATTAAAAATGTTTTTGATATCTGCGTCTGGCTTGCGACCCAATGAGTCAAACCAAAAGATGACGTTGATCGAGGGACAAGGAACACAGAGACTCTAATGATAACTATAATCACATGCATATATAGATTAAAATGAGGTTAGATAACATGATACTGTTTAGCAAAGTGAACGTGTATAAATATATCAAATAAAGTTACTTGCCCTTCAACAATTGGTGCCATATAACAAGGCAGCATCGTCTCGTCTATTGTATAGCCTACATAGCTCATCCGATCTTCCAACCTCTGGCTATTACGCCGTGACATAGTGCCAGGACATAAGAAGCCATATGTAGTGCCGAGCCCTCGTTCGGCACACAGTTTGTGGAAGCAGCTACCACATAAATGAAATGAGAAATGACACAGTAAATGTAGAAACCTAAAACCCCTAAATATCAATGCATTAATTATAATTAAAAATTATAACTAAACTCACATGATTGCAAATGTGACCCATCCTACGTCAATCTCCTCCAAAGATAGGAACTCTCTAATATCTTTGTTATCAAGTCCATAATTATACGAGATTCTGTGACCCACAATCTCACAAGGCATATGCAAGTCGACCTTGTTTATGCCTTGATGAATATTTTGCAGTCGTGCTAAAAAGGGAAATTTTGTCGCATCATCTTGTTCCTAGTAACACACAAAATAAAGATTATAAGTAGAATGTCAAGGATCAAGTAACAGTAAGGTGTTTCCTACCATTGGAGGGACTGGCATAGTCTGAACAAGATGTCTAGGCCACAAGATGAAAGATCCTGTTGCCTGGCCTAGATAGGAAACCTCACTATCGGGGAATGGGACATCCCTTCCTCCCCTAGTCGAACACTTGTCACATTGACCTTACGTTGATCGTCCTGGATTTGCTTATTATAAAGGGTGGTGGCATGGCTGTATACAATAGCATCAGTAACAGCACGCAGGTACGGGACTTCCAAATACAGAGTGCAGAGTTCTCCAAGCTCTAGTGAAGGACCAGGGTCGCCATGTCCAACCTCTGGCAGATTGTAACTGCCTTTGGTGCTGGGAAAGGCTGGGGATTCTTGAGTAAGAGAAATGAAAGAATTAATTAAAATAACGTAAGGAAAAACTCAATATAATGTTAAATGAAATTAGTTACAAACCTCATATCTAGACGCCACATTACACATCGCGCCTTGCATGTGAGACCACACCATCGTACTCATCTCACCACGTAACTCACTCAACAACTCTTCTTTAAGCTCATCTTGAAGTGAGTGACGTAGCTATGCTTAGATTTCCTCTCGAACCCTGGCCACAAACTCCTGACTCATTTCACCTCGTCCATAAGCTTGTGAACCTTGTCCAAAGTATTTAGAGAGACCAACTCCCCTTGACTCCCCTCTAACTTGACCAGGGTGATCTAGATTACCAAGCGCATTGGCTAAGATGTCCATCCTTCCAGTTTGAGTAAAGGAACCCTGGCTGCTCTACTCTTCAAGTTCATCCTGTGGCATACAATGGATAAATAGAAAGTAATTACATGCCACCAACGTTAGAAAAATGAAACACATTTAAATATACTTGTTATTAAATACTCACAATCCTTTTAGCGACATCAGCAATGACTGGATTTATATATTTCTCTCCCTTTATCCCTGCTTTCCATTTTTTGTGACACGGGGGAGGAGGTGGCGCCTGCATGACTATACTAGGATCTGCTCAGGCTGCTTCCTCTAATTTTTGCAATTCAACCTGCATCATCTTCTTTTCAAACTTTCGATAACCCCCACGCGACATGTAATGAGGAAAATTGTTTTTCGCTCGCCTCTCTCGATTTGCTTGACTCAATTTCTATATAAACAAAGAATAATGATAACTGAGTTAGCGATGTCAAGTAAGTTCAACTAAAATGTTTAATACTAAGATGAACACAATGTACCAGGAAATTGGGATCCTGTCGCGATACGACAAACAACCTCCAGTCATTTGGAGAAAGAAACAAATACTCTTTACAAGGATCCTCATGACTTCTTGGCCCTCGAACATACTTGGTTGTGAGCATGGACTTGAAATCTTTCCACCGCTCACAAACTTCCCCCATCCAATGCTTGTACATCTCCAACGTATTGGGTAGGGATGGAAATAGGCCAGGCCCCTAACAGGGGCCTACAGCCTAGCCTATATAAAGCCTATCCTAGCCTATTTGGTAAATAGGTCAGGCTCAGGCTCAGGCATATTGCTAGGCCTATTTAGATAAATAGGCCAGGCCTATTTTTATAAGGCTTAGCCTACAAGCCTACAGACTTGGCCTATTTAATTTTTTATTTTAAAAAATATATTATTATATAAGTATATATAATATCATCTAAATAATTTTATAAATTTACCAACTTAATCTTAATTCTAAATTCTAAGTTTCATATTTCATCGTCATTATACTCATCCCTTGTTTTCGCATAAATCATTCACCTCTACATCTCTTCTCTTTGATCGCTCGAGATGGCAATACTAACTCACTCTCTCCCCTAATTTGTCCCCTCCACTAAAGCATAAAAAATGTTATGAGTTTATTTTAGTGTCAAATGAAATATTTTAATCTTAACAAGAGGAGTCTGTCCCAATTTACGTGGAAAGAATAAAATAGGTAAAAATCTAGTTTTACATGTTATTTGTTATGCTTGGTCGATTTTAAAAAATATATCTCATTAGTCAACAGTCGATTAGTTTTTCTTATTCCTATTTGCTTGAACAAGTGTTGTCACTAGACATTATTTTCTTTTCCTTACTAAGCCTTAATATTACTACAAGAATAGATGTTAGGCTTTTAAGACATAATGTAGGATTGTATATAAGCATGAAGGGTTATATATGAATTTGGCAGCATAGGCTTTAAAGGCTATTTAAAGTCCTACATTTTAAGTAGGCTTTTAAACAGGCTTCAGGCCTTGTCAAGCCTTCTGAAGGCCTAGGCTCAGGCCTAAAAAAAAGCTTACATACAGGCTCAGGCCCAGGCTCAGGCTTTGAATCTTTGTTACAGGCCCAGGCCTATTTAGGCAAAGCCTAGTCTAGCCTAGCCTATTTTCACCCTAGTATTGGGAACATTATAGGTTTGCTACAAAACAAAATATATAGTAGTCGTTATATATGAACAAATAGAAATAAAAATATAGATATAAATACAACTTTACATACCAAAATTTGTTCCCAAATCATACGCTTTGTGTCCTTTGAAACTTCCCTCCAGGTAGGAATTAGAAAGCCAACTTTGCTCCGACCCAAAAAGCTAAGGTAGCTGATGAACATGTCTTCGTCTGGGCCGAGTGGCTTCAAATTAGCATCAAATTCCACGTGAACCCTGCTCGCCTGTTGTTCCTTATGACGTGCCACCAACGACCGCAGCTTCGTGCTTCCTCTAACCTTTTTCTTAACCAGTGAGCCAACAGAGTCGCCCAAATTTGAACTTGCCATGATCCTGCTAAGAAATAAATGTGACATGATAAGTAAAGTGAAATTAAATGCACACTTTAAACAATTCAAAATCTTAATAAGAAATAAATGTGACATATGATAAGTAAATTGAAGTTACATGCACAATTTAAACAATTCAAAATTTTACTTTAAGTGTTTTCCCAAATTCCTTCATAATGATCAACTCTAACTACATATTCATCATCATCTACCAATTCCACTTCAGATGGCATAGGCGGATTTGTAGTGAAAGGCGGCATGTCGTCAAGATTCAAACTCGGATCACCATCCTTATATTTTTTACTTTGGAGTACAATAGACAAGTTTTCATTTACTGGATCAATGATATAAAACACTTGTTTTGCCTGACTTGCTAGAATGAATGGCTCATCTTTATAACCGACTCTTTCAAGATCAACTGAGGTGAATCCAAATTGATCTATTTCAACAGCATTATTGTTAACCCACTTGCATTTGAATAAAGGAACTCTCAACTTAGTGTAGCTTATTTCCCATATGTCTTCAATAACTCCATAATAAACCATGGATGCCAAAATAGGGTTTTTGTCTTTTGAACCAGAAAAGTGCATTGATTCGGCTACCACCATCACCCCACTATTTTGCATAGTACTTCTATTATCCTGGCCATTTGTATAGAAAGAATACTCGTTTATATCGAAGCCACTCCAAGTTATGACCTCAAAAGAAGGCCCCCAAGCTAACCATTCTCAGACACATTGGTCTTGTACGCTATCTTATCCTTGAACCACTCTATGCAAGTCTTATTTTGCTCATTAGCTATTTACATGTCATTTTTCCTTGGATAGATCTCCGATCTCCTTTAAACTCTTTTTGTGTTCGGCTAAGTACGGCTGAACTTCTTTCGTATTATTTAAGATATACAGGTGTGCTTGCATTGTTGAATTGACCTTGTTGATTGTCTGCAAATTAGAAAACGTATGCCACTAATCTTGCACTTTTTAATTCACACGTTTACCTGCAAAAAACACTTATTAATTCACCCATCTCGCATCACTAAGAGAATACCACTTTAATTTCTATGTGATCACAACAAAACACACATTCTTGTTCAGAAAATTTAAAAGGAAAAATTAAAGCTTATGGGGATATAACTTACAGTGTACATGTCTACTGAATTATAATTCAAATGATACGAGATAGAAAAAGAAAGTGTACACATTGATAACAAGTTTAAAACACATCCAATATGCCAAATTTGAATTACTGCACATAATAAGAATGGAACAGGTTGGACTGAATGAAATATGAGCGTGCAAAAGTATTATGGATTAATACCAATCATAGGGTGAGTCATTGATCGTCCTTGTCATGTAATTCATTCCGTGTGTTCAACGACCATTCATAAGCTTTTTTTATTTTCCATTTTGTTGTTAAATTTAGACGACACTGCTTATTTTTTAACATTTTTAGGATAATATTATGCTTTTCTAAAAACTTTCAGGACAAAAATAGTAAAAGATGAAAGCATAGTCATACCCACATAGAATCCTACATGCTATAAGGTACCGTGGCACACATTTGCTTGGCTACCATTAGAGTATGCCTGACGTTGCTCATATTTTAACACTTTTGGGACCGAATTGTTATCAATATACCAAGATCAATTAATAAAATTAGTTTAAGGTTTTAAAATTATCACATCTTTTTAATAATATTCCTATTAATGAAGAATAAGTTTAATTTTACCGTATCCTCAATTTCTCTTTATCCAAAAAAAAAATTCCTCTACTAAAAAATTGTAAAGCTAATTTATACACAACTCTACTCAACTGTATGTATGTACAAATTTAATTAACCTCCCTCTCATTTGTTAAATTTTTCAATGAATCCCTCATAAAATCTTAAATATATATAGATAACTCTTGTTATTAGTTTTGTTAATTGCATATACGCACTTAATTTAAAGTTCAATGAGAATTTAAAAGTTTGGTGTAGTTTATTATTAAGTTTTAATTGATTTTTTTGTCATAGGTTTTAATTGATTTAAAAGTTCAAGTGAGTATTTTATACACATACACACATACTACATACCCTTAATGGCATGTTATACTCACTTATAATAAACGTGAGTTGGTAGAAGGGAGAGTTATGGTGAAACACCAAAAGGGAATTCAAAAGTAGAGAGACAGGAATGAAGGAAAAGCAGTATGGATGAGAGATAGTAGGTTAGTTCATACATTACACACACACACATATATATATAGTTGTAAGGTCAGGAAGGTTTAATTCATATAAGAAACTAAATAAGCCTAATAAACTTTTCTTGATAAAACCATACTTAAAATATGGTAATTAATATACAAATATAACTAGTAAAACATCATTTATAAAGATTATAATGGGATGCTATTCACTCACCTACAAAGTTCCCAAATGTATTAAAACTTGCTCGCATATATCAGCTCCTGAATTAAATTCATTCTTTAAGTTCCTAAAGTCCATAACAGAATCATTGTTATTCCTCTTCATAACCTTATGAAGTTCATAATATCATTTATTAAAATTCCTCTAATTAATAATAACCACAACTTCGTAAAGCATTAGAACCTCAACCAAATTTCCATAAATTATTCAGAGTATAATTCACTTAGTCAATGAAGACAAATTATTCTTCAATCTTTTACACATAGAATGCGAGCAAGAGGCTAATCAATGCATCATTAGAATACACACACATAAATATAAACAATATTCTCATCTTCTAAGTCTCGTTATTAAGAATAAATAACTCCTGCACTAATTGATTCAATGTTACCATCCACTTGTCCAATTCCCAAAAAAAAAAAAATCTCTCCTCAAACATTACATCAAGTACTTTAGAGGCTTGCATAAGATCATACAACTTAATCTTTGAATTATTACCCAAATACCTTTTCAATTCCTTTCATAAATGCCATCTTATATAACAAATTGATCAAACTTGAATCTATCTTCCAACTCTTTTCTGATATATGTAACTTAGCTCCACTTTTAACTCTTAATCCATAATTTCCTTAACTTATACAACTATAACCTTATTTATGATAAATCAAATAAATTTATAGACCATAACTTATTCCATATCAGTTGCTAAAGATGTGTGATAGGACAGCATAGTCCCACTTCCTACAATGCCTTACTTCCTATCCGCCTTAAACTTAAGTCTTCCTACAGACCCACGACCATCACATAGACATCACAAAAAATGAAATCAAAACTGAATCTTTGCTTCTTAAACTTACAATTCCATCAGCTAGCTATTGTCTTTAAGTTTTGCCCTCTACAAATCATTCTAATTTAAGTGAATCTCTAGTCAGTTAACACTAAATTTCAACTCTGTGAACAATATATATGCAAGCATTCAACTTTAATTTCCATCACAAAGGCAGAATAGACCAGGCCAAGAACGTACAGAGTAGATTCGGGGAATTACCAGGAAAAAGAAGGGAGTGTTGCATGCCTGAACTGATAGAGGAGAAGGGCGCGAGCTGGGGCGGAGATGCAGGACGAGACAGAGGCTTATGGGGCAGAGAGCTAGGGGGCCGGAGAATGCTATCTGAGAGACCCAAGGAAAAGCGAGATGCACGACACAGCAAACAGAAACAAAGGGATCGAGTGACAGGGCTCTAGCTGTAAGCAAGGTCGGACGGGGGCGGGAAAGGAAAAGTGACCTTCTCAGAAGCGCGCGCTGGGAATTATATCAAAAAGTGAAAATGGAAAGCCACTTTCAACGACTGTTCTTATAGAACAGTCGTTGAAAGTGGTCCAGAAAGCCGCCATCGGTGCCAAATTTTGGCACTTTCAACGACCGTTCTTAAGAACGGTCGTTGAATATTAAGTTTCAATGACTGTTTTTTTAAGAATAGTCGTTGAAATGTTTACCAGATTTCCTCATCCCTTTACTACTACTGTTATTTGAAAATGGTCGTTAATTTGGGTCGTAAATTATCCTATTTGTAGTAGTGAATTATGAACTATGTAGTGGATTTTAAGAGCTTAAGTTTATTTATTTATTATGTTTATAGAAATAATTTTATAAAATATTAATTCTAAACCAACTTCCACTACAAAAAAAAGGTATTTTGTAGCGGTGCACTTGTAGCGGTTATATTAAACCGCTACAAATTATAGTATTTGTAGCGGTTTTTACCTAAACCGCTACAAATTTGTAGCAGCAAGATTTTTTGTAGCGGTTTCCTACAAAAAACCGCTACAAATTTGGCGCGAAGTTCCCGCCAAAACTTGTAGCGGTTATTTTGTAGCGGTTAATGCACATAAACCGCTACAAAATACCAAAGGTCAGAATTTTGTAGCGGTTTTGGGCAAAAACCGCTACAGAATTTCAAGAGTCTCGAAATTTGTAGCGGTTTTGGGCAATAACCGCTACAGAATTTCAAACGTTGTGAAGATTTGTAGCGGTTCTACAATAACCGCTACAAATTTAATTATTTGTAGCGGTTAGAGTAGCGGTTATTTTAATAACCGCTACTAATATCTGGCCTATTTAAACCCCCACCTCCTTCATTTCTCCTTTTGCTCATTTTGTTTCCTGAGGTTTCTCTGAGTGATTTCTTCGAGATTTGAGCGTTCAGACATCTCTATAGGAGTTTTTGGTCAGTATTCCGCAGTATTCGCACTTGAGGTACGTATATAACACATATTTTTATTTATATTTGTATTTTTATTATATTTTTGCATAATAATGGACTATATTTTTTTTAATTTGTACAGTTGATATGGCTTCAGGACAGGATAAGGGGAAGGCCCCTGAGGTCCCCAGACCGATTTTACGGGGTGGCAGTAGTCGGGCAGGGGGCAGAGGGAGGGGGCAGCGCGCAGGCAGGGCTACCACGGCATCTCAGCCCATCCCCCCACAGGCACCGCAGACGATTCCACAGGCGACGACCGCAGCAGAGGTGCCTGAGGTGGAGAGGCCAGAGATTAGCGTTGAGGACTTCCTCAACGAGGAGGAGTTCGAGATCCCGATAGGGTTCAGGGAGATGGAGCGGTTCCTCGATGAGGAGGACTCTCGGGAGCAGAACAACCCACGAGGGTCGTCTTCGCGGTCCACTGGGTTTGAGGTGCAGGTCGAAGGTAAATTAATTTTTTAATTTAGTAAATTATTTATTTAAATTAGAAATGTTAACTTTGAATTATAATTTATCTACCGTGCGGTCAACTGTGCAGATGAGCAGGGGAACGTGTCGACGAGGAGGCTGGATGTGGCCGATCTGAATAGCATGGACCAGTCCCTGCGAGTTATAGTGCCGTGGAACGAGGGCACTGACCAGCCGATCCATAATGGGGGTCACCTGCTCAACCGCTTCCTGAGCGACCTGGGAGCGAATTGGATGCGGTTCCCCCTTCACTTCCCGACGTGGAGGCACATTCCGAAGGGGCCGAAGGACCAGGCTTGGGAGGAGGTGGTTCAGGTAATTAAAACTATTTAATTAATATTTTTTGTAATTAATTATATTTAATTATTTTTTTTTAAATTATGGTTTTTATAATTATTGATATTTAAATGTATTTTTTTCAGCTGCGGTTTGCCGTCCGGGCCAACTGGAAGAGGTACGCCCTCGTGAAGATGGGTGACACCTGGAGGAACAGGAGGAACCGTCTCTTCCACAGGGTGGATGGGGACGGGACGATGCCTCTGGAGTAGCTGATCGAGAGCGTCCCGGACGGCGTGCCGCCGAACGACTGGGCGCGTTTCGTCCAGTTCAGGAGGAGCCCTCAGGCGCAGGTAATGTATTTATTATATTTTTGATATATAATTTTGTAATTGTTAAATATTAAATTATAATTTCAATTTAATTTGTATTTAATTTTAAATTATAATACATTTAATTATTTGTTTTTCCAGGAACTTTCTTAGAGGAACACCGAGATCCGGGCGCAGCAGACGATCCACCATACAGCAGGATCGAAGACCTTTGCTGTGACCTACAGCGAGCTGGTAACTTTTCAAGTGCTTCACTTACTTTTAGCTGATTACTTCATAATACTAATTGTTTTGTAATTGTTTCAGGAGATGAAGGCACAACAGGAGAACCGTCAGATGGACTATGCGGAGCTGTACGCCATCACACACAGACACCGTGACGGGACTGCGACCTCTCAGCAGGCAGAGGCGGCCATTGTAAGTAATTTTATTAATATATTTTTTATAAAATCAAGTTAATAATGAAAAATGGTAATTATTAATTGTTTCATAAAATGGCAGGTGCGGATGCAGCAGTCGCAGGCTGAGCTGCGACAGACCCAACCTGAGGAGTCACAGGGGTCAATGGACCCGACGGCTCCTTTGAAGGTGGGTCTGGCTCAGGCTGAGCACACCGGACACGTGCGGGGTATGGGGATAGGCGCCAGACCCAGCATGGTCTACGGCAGGAGCGCCGCCTCTGAGGCTGGCAGCTCTAGAGGGCTCAGACGTCGGAGGGACGAGTCTATTGACCAGCTGCGGTCAGATTTGGAGCAGACGCAGCAGCAGATGGCGCAGCAGCAGCAGCAGCAGCACCTGCAGATGCACGCAGATATGCTGTACGCTCAGCAGACGCAGTGGCGTGAGATCGCGAACACCATGCTCGAGGGAGCATGGAGTCGCTTGTTCCCGAACGAGCAGCATCCAGCGGTTCCCCCTGTCCCTCGCTACATCGTCCTGAGTACTACTCCTCCTGCTACTGCTCCTCCTCCTGCTGATGACAATGATGCGGTTCACTCTGCCCAGCGGCCCGATCCAGCGGCATCTGAGAGAGGCCCACCTGAGGGAGTACCAGAGGATCAGCCCCCAGCTCCTTAGTTTAGGACATTTTCTTTTGTTTAAACATTTGTAAATATTTATATGAGTTTTTATTTCAGAATTTTCTTATTGTGTTTTATATAATTATATTTATATTATTAGATCGCGTTGAAATAATGTATGAATGATTTATATCTAAATTTTAAAAAAAAAAGTATATATATATATTTGTAGCGGTTTTAAGTTACAACCGCTATAAATCTACATGTTTGTAGCGGTTATTAGTGTATAACCGCTACAAACTTATATATTTGTAGTGGTTATAAACTAATAACCGCTACAAATGTATATATATATTTGTAGCGGTTTACCTTCAGAAACCGCTATAAATATATATGTTTGTAGCGGTTATACAATCATAACCGCTACAAAAACTCAAATCATTTGAATTTTGAAATTTGCCGCCTTTGTGCACATTTGTAGCGGTTATGTTATGTATAATCGCTACAAATTAGAAAATTATTTTTATATTTAATGTCCAACGGCTTTAATATTAGTAGCGGTTTAATATATATAACCGCTACTAATACGTTGAACATTAGTAGCGGTTTTATATATATAACCGCTACTAATACTCAACAAGTACATTTTGAAGTTCCCACCAATTAACGGCTTGAATATTAGTAGCGGTTTTATATATATAACCGCTACAAAATTATAAACGTTGAATTTTCAGAATATAAGGTTCTAGGCATTCGTCATTATTTTCTCACTCATCTTTTTCTCTATACTTTCTTCTCTCTTACTTGTAGCTATGGATAAATCATGGATAAGGTTTTCCGATTCATACTGATATTTCTCAAGATGATGAGCCGTATATTCTAGCTTCAGAGGCACATCAGGTTTATTATGTCGAGGACGAGAGGCATAGGGATTGGCACATGGTGGTTCATTTAAAGCCAAGAGACCTTTACGACATGGGTGAAGGCGATAACATCGCCTACGAGAGTGAGCCATTTTAGCCAGCTGATTTTGAAAACTACTTCCCTGAAGGCGATGACAATTTACCTCTACTGCGGTGAGTTTTTTTAAGTCCACGTCATTTGAATTAAATTTTTTAAATTTAATAATACATCAATAACAATAATTTTTCTACAAAATTTCTATAGGGATGGCGACGATGAGTGATCAAATTCAAGTGTAAAAAATTTGTCTTTACAAAAAATGCAAAAAATTTGTGTTAAAATAAAATGTAAAAAAAAATTTAAAAAAAAAATTAAAATAATATTTGTAGCGGTTATTAAACCGCTACAAAAATATAAATAACCGCTACTAAATAATAACCGCTACCTTAACCGCTACAAATAGCACGATGAAAATTAAACCGCTACAAAAATATAAATAAGCGCTACTAATTAATAACCGCTACATTAACCGCTACAAATAATACGTGAATCCCTATAAATACCCTTATCACAACTCATTTCAAACACTCCCCAATTTCTTTTCACCTTACCTTTCGTTCATTTCCTCTCATTTACAACTTCTTTCGTATGAGTAGAGGAGCTGAATAATACGATCAAATATGGTAATAAGATTTTCAATTTTTTTTAGAATACTTCTTTCCTTTCTATAAAATTTATTCTAACCATTTTTTTTCTAGATATATCATAACTCTATCTCATTTTCATCTATTTTTCATACACAATTACATTATATTATAAAACATAATAATTCCTTATTACCTAACTATCCTTAATAATATTATTAATTAAATTTTATACTAATCATATTCAATTACATTTTTTCTTTTTATTTATTAATAAGTTAAACTATTGAATAATAAACTAATTGAAATAGATAAAATAATAACAAATTAAACTATTTAATTTAATATTGAAAAAACAGAAAAAAATCAACGTATATTTTTTAAAAAAATTTTAAATATTTGTAGCAGTTATTAAACCGCTACTAAATAACGCGCCTTTTTAGAGCTAAATTTAAGTTTTTTTGCGCCAATTTTGAATTTCATGAAATTAGTAGCGGTTTTAAAATCCGCTACTAATTTCATGAAATTCAAAATTAGTAACGGTTTCTTAACCGCTACAAATAAAAAATGTCATTTTTAACAAATTTTCGATTTTTTATATTTGTAGCGGTTAGTAAACCGCTACAAAAAAAAATCTTTTTTAAAGCTCTCAATAAAATTTTTTATATTTGTAGCGGTTATATAACCGCTACAAATATCTCTGGGTGTTGTAGTGGTTACTATGAACCGCTACAAAGTTTGTAGTGGTTATTTTTGATTGAGTAGCGGTTTTATAAAACCGCTTGCAACGTACGATTTAGTAGCGGTTATTCAAACCGCTACTAACCTATTTTGTAGCGGTTAGAACCGCTACGAATACCCATTTTTAACCGCTATTAAATTACGTTTTTTTTGTAGTGTTCATTGCACTTTAATAACCAATCTGCCACTCAATTACCTTCTCTGAAAGTATGCTTAACTTTCACGTCCCAACCCAATTTCGGCAACCATTCACTCTCTCCATGACATTGCTACTACCCACCCGCTCTATGAAATTATATATATAGGACTTGTCTCACAATTTATACACACACACACACACGGTATAGAAGTTCTCATGAAATTATCTAGATTATGAAGTACACAATTCTACTACTTTAGTTAATTTTGCAATTGCAGTTTTATTATTATTTTTTTCTTTTATTCCTTTACACTTGAATTGGGATGTTATTAACTGGAAATACATATATATTTTTTTGGCCTTAGATAGTGTAGTTGACCTTATATCTCCTCCTCTTGTTGTCCACTGAGAGATCCTAATGCTGGCTTTGTAACATACTAAAATATGAACACCTGGTATTGCTTGTAAATATGACTAGTCGGACAAAGCTCACCCAAGCCAAGTATTTGTGTATAACGCCATTTTCCAATAAAATGGGTATTTGGGAAAAATTCTATTTGTTAATTCATAAATTAATAATTAAATAATTAAATGAATTAATTTTATTTTATGTGGGGACCACGGAAGATGACACTTCGTAGGTAGACCTGGGAAAATCCACCGGTCTTTGATCCGGTCACCTGACTAACTCTTCCAAACACCGAACCTAGGAGCTGGGGAAAATCATCAGACCCTCACTTTCCCTAATAAGTTGGATGGCCAAAGACTTGAAAAAAGAAGAGAGACCCACTTTATTAAAGCCAGTGACACTTGTCACTAAACCATTGGATCACCGGACAAATTGCACCATAGGAATTTGACACTTGGCATGATTTTTCTAAGACTCCTCCCTAGCCTATAATTTTGGCCAGCTGCCCAAAATAAAAAAAAATTTGCCAACAATATCACAAAATTGGAAAAGGAGAGAGAAAGAGTGAATAGTAACATTTCTTGACTTCAATCCGCTGAAACTTTACCGAATCGGCGTTTTCTTTCAAAATACACTTCACAAACATTCTTCTACTCATCCTAAGCTTCATTTTTATGGTTTTGAATTTTCATTTGGAGGTGTTTGGTGCTGTCTTGCCGGATGGAGTACTACCGGATTTCTGAACCAGTTGTGGAAATGCGTAGAGGCACTACTACAAAATAGTGATTTAGCAGCACTAATCTTATGACACTTTTTCAAACAAACGTCAGAGGAGACTTCTATTTTTTTTTAAAAAAAATACATGTGGCAGTTATGACGCTTTTTGTGTTAAACACCATAGCTGTCGATTACCTTACATGGTGCTTGCCTAGTGAAACGCCATGCAAGGGGTTTTTGTTTTTTTTTTAAAAAATAGACTCCTTGTATGACAGTTACCCGGACAAGCGTCATAGCTGGGCTATAATCATATATGCCTTTAATGGCACTTGCTCTATAAAGCGCCATTAAAGGCCCTTCATTTTTTTAAATATCATGAATCTTAGCTTGTAGTTTTATGTGTGCTTATAATTTTTTTCTATTTCTTGTTAAACTTCCTATACATTGTAAGTTTTTTAATTTTTAAGCATACAAGTATAATTTTATTAGTAGTTACTTGTTTAATTTACTCAATGTCTTTTATATTTAATTTATTACATAAAATTATTTTTAAAAAATAATTGTAGTGACTAGTAGGAGTCAAAATTAATTAAAAAACAAAAATTTTCTAAATATTTAAAGGAGGAAAAAAATTTAATTTAAGTTCCTTGAATTCATCATGTCAAGTCCTCTAAGACCATATGTCCTATTTATTTCAACTAGATTCATAGTGAAATTATAATATTTCTAAAATATAACACGTGTCCTATTAATTTTTAAGTTTACAAATATAGTTTTATTAGTTGTTACTTATTTAATTATTAAATTTCTTTTATATTTAATTTATTATGTAAAATTATATTTTTTTAAAAAACATATTTTCAATGGGAAGTGGCTTTCAAAGGCCATACAAGGTGGGCTAATTTAATAAAAAAAAAAAATTGGGGCCTTTTAATGGTGCTTTATAGAGAAAGTGTCATTAAAGGTATAATCATATATACCTTTAATGACACTTCCTCTGCAAAGCGCCATTAAAGACATATATAATATGATGTAAGCATAAATGCGTTTAATGGCGTTTTACAGCCATTAAAGGCATATAATCATATATATGCCTTTAATGGCACTTGCCCTAGTGCCATTAAAGGCCCTTCAAATTTTTTTTTTTTAAAATATGTCATGAATCTTGTCTTGTAATTTTATGTTCGCTTATAATTTTTTTTCATCTCTAGTTAAACTTTCTATGTATTATAAATTTTTTAATTTTTAAGCTTACAAGTATAATTTTATTAGTTGTTACTTGTTTAGTTTACTCAATGTCTTTATATTTAATTTGTTACATAAAATTATTTTTAAAAAATAATTGTAGTAACTAGTAGGAGTCAAAATTAATTAAAAAACAAAGATTTTCTAAAGATTTAAAGGAAGAAAAAAAATTTTAAATCAAGTTCCTTGAATTTATCATGTCAAATCCTCTAAGACGATGTGTCCTATTTATTTCAGCTAGATTGATGTGA
Organism: Inga leiocalycina; assembly: GCA_963242795.1. Classification (NCBI taxonomy): domain Eukaryota; kingdom Viridiplantae; phylum Streptophyta; class Magnoliopsida; order Fabales; family Fabaceae; genus Inga; species Inga leiocalycina. Next base: position 69,297,869 of record OY725326.1, read on the forward strand.
AATTATAATATTTCTAAAATGTAACACATGTGTCACTCTAATTTTTAAGCTTATAAATATAATTTTATTAGTGTTTACTTATTTAATTTATTCAATGTCTTTTATATTTAATTTATTACGTAAAATTAATTTTTTTTTAAAAAATATTTTCTATGGGAAGTGACTTCAAAGGCCCTATAAGGTGGGCTAATTTTTTTTTTTAAAATATAGGGGTCAAAACCTAGAGATAAATCACCCCTATTAAAAAAATATTTTTTTAAAAAAAATAAAAATGGTGACCTTGGACGCCGCCTGGTAGAGATCTCCTTGGACAATCGCTTGATTAATTCAAGGCACCTGGTGCCTTGAACGACACCACCACTTGAATGGCACCATTGAATTTGCAAGTGTCTTGGACGGTGCTTGGTACAAAAAGCGCAGTCCAAGGCCTTTTTTTATAATATTTTTTTAATATTAGAAAGCTATGGTGCTTTGACAAATAAGCGTCATACAAGGTGCTATTTAATTTCCACAACCCGCCATTCTCATTTTCATTTTCATCTTCCCGCATTCCCTCTAGCTTCCCCATTTCTCACAACTCCATTGTAGTACAAAGCTTCCTTTCCCATATGTTTTTTTTGTCTTGGCCTCTTTCAAAAGCTCCCTAGCGTGTAATTGTTTTTTTTCCAACGTTTGGTCCAGGTTTTCTTTTTTAGTTAAAATCTGTCATAAATCTTATATGTGTGCTTATAATTTTTTTTTTCAGGTATTTAATTGAAGTGTCAACTTTGTCTTCTTTAACTTCCTATACATTGTAAGTTTTTTTAAGTTTTGAGTTTACAAATATAATAATACTTAGTTTAATCAATCGTAAAAGTAACGTATATGGCTCAAGTTTAAGCAACTTAAATGCTAGAGTTCTTTTATGCTTGATACATGAAGACGCAATATTGCAAAAGATATGTGCTATGTTATTTCATTTTGTTGTAGATTTTATTGTAAATTGCCGTGGATTTTGGATTGTAAATGAAGATTTCCAATAGAAAAAATAAAATAATTACCAAAAATTATTATTTTTTTTTAAAAAAAGATTTTCTACGGCGCTTCTCTAGGGAAATGCATAACTTGTTTTAATGGCGCTGAAAGCTATGACGCTTCTCAAGCCCCATAGTGTTCTTTAAATTAAGCGTCACAGTTTGTGTTCTTTGTAGCAATGAGGCACTACAAAAACCCATTAAATTTTTGACAAAATTTGCCACAGAAACAATTTCCGTGGCAATTTCTGACAGAATTTGCCACAGAAACAATTTCCATGGCAAATTCTGACGAATTTCGTTGGAAACTTTTTCCATGGCAAATTAGCCACGAAAAATATTCCGTGGCAAAATTTTGAACGGAATAATTCTGTAGCTAATTTTGCCACGAAAATTCCGTTGGAAAAGTTTCTGATGGAATTTTCAGTGGCTAATTCCGTCAGAAAAATTAAAAAATTATTATTTTTAATTAATTATTTCTGTTTAATTAATTATAATTTTAAAAAAATATCTTTATAAAAACTAAAATTATGATATTATTAGACATATAAATATTTAAAAATTTGGGTTGGTACCATCTTTCATCCCTCAAGTTTTTCCTCATGTTGGTTTTGTCTCCTCAAGTTTCCAAACATAGGTTTTGGTCCATGTAGGAGCAAAATGGTCATATAAAAATTTATTAGTTAGTAATTAATATTAATAAAATATTATTAGTTATTAATTAATGTTAATAAAAAATTAATTTTAGAAATTATACAAAAATATAGTCATATGAAATTTATTTAAGATGTAAAATTTTTTAATTTGACGTTAATTTAGATTAAAATTATAAGCATATATAAAATTATTTTATATTATTATTAAATTTATATATAAGAAACAAATATATATTTATAAATAATTGATTATATATAATAAGATTATATATATATAATTGTGTAATAATAAAACGCCAAAGCAGTTGGGCCCATCTAGTAAGGCATCGCGTACCTACGGACGAGGTTGTGGGTTCAAACCAAAAGAGGGCAAGTTGAGTTACATTTTCAGGAAAAAAGAAGTTGCGACACGTGGTTGAAGGAGGTTGCGACATGTGGCAGAGCAAGGCTGCGACATGTGGCGGATCTGGGCACCAATGACAAGGTGGAGGCCACTGGAGATGCCATGCCCCACTGCCAGTGATGAGGTAGCAGCTGCCGGAGTTGCCACGTGGCTTTTTAAAATTTTAAAAATAAAAATAATTTTGGAAGGGAATTTCTGACCGATTGAATTCCGATGGAATTAATTTCGTCAGAAATTTGCTATGGAATCTGAATTCCATTAGAAATTGGTTTGTCAAGCTATTATTAGTGTTGGAATCCATTCCATCAGAATTTTGTTTCCATTGGAAACTTTGAATTCCATTGAAAATTCTATTAGAAATTCAGTGTCTGTTTGTAGTGAGGTAAGTGCAGGGTTGATTTTGAATTGATTGGTTTGTTGTTTGGATGAGTATTCTTGAGGGTATTTCGGCCAATGGGTGTTTTTAAGGTTTAATCATGTATTTTTGGTTAGATGATGATTTATGATTATGATATTGGGCCAAGTTGTTGGACAAAATTCTACTTTGGTCCTTTTGGCTTAAAAGGGGTATGTTCGGTTAGCAAGATTAGGGGTTGGAGCTTTGTGTTTTTGATGATTTTGACATTACCATTGTGTTTAGAATGCAAAACTGTGTGGGAATAGGCTTGGTTGTAAATTTTGAACTATTGGAAATTGCAAAACTGAAAATGCTACCAGTGTGTGTTTTGTGTAGGGCAGTCAGTTTGCATGATGTTTTTAAATAAGTAAATAATATCCAAAAATTGTGAAACTTTTTAGTTTAATAGTAGACATGTCAAGATTTAAATGACTATATAATTTGTGTCATTTAGATGCGTGTGCTGGGAATTATGCATTTTCAAAGTTTGATATGGAAAACTAGCGAATTCTGAGGGCAGTGATCAATTAAATGAGATACTATATTGATAGGCATCTAAAAGTGTAATGGCTAGATTTTTCCATGAAACTAAACTGATTAGGGGTCACATAACCTTTAGAATCATAACAAATGGAAATCTATACAAGAAGATATGATTTCCATAGGTCCTGTTTCTGGAATGGAATCTGCAATAAGTTAGGTTTGGCATAATTCTGGGAATTCTATGGCTGTAATGGCCATAATTGAGTATATTTATGTGAAAGTATACTGAAAGAGCTTTGCATAGAATTTGGAACCAATCAATTTGGATTTCCCTAGAATTAATGGTGAATTTTTGAAGTTTATAGAAAACCTGGCAGAATTGAGAATAAGGGTGAAGATGAAAAATATAATGGCATAAAGTAATTAAGTTGAACTTTGAGGGTGGGATTAACCAACAAGGGATAGTTGGGCCATCTTGACTTTACTTTTGACTTAGCATTCTAACTTTAATGTCAACCAACATAAGTGTTTGGATTGTAAGAGAATTGGAAAACATAATAATTTGTCGTCTGAAACTCTAATTATAGGACCTGACAACTGTCCGAAATCTAAAACCTGCCCGAGCTCTAGAAAACAATTGGATATTGCTTAAGGGAAGCGACAAGGCAGCAACCTTGTCTATCATATGCTATAAGATACACTACATGTTTTGTGGAATCATTATGAATTGTCTGGCACATTCTAATTCTGAGGGGTGGTCGCCCAGGGCCTATAGCACGGGTGGACGCTCAGGCCAGTGTAATGTTCTGTGATGCACGAGTGGATGCCCGGGGCCTATTGCACAGGTTATACTTGGGGCCATGTGATATACCTAGTGCTATGGTGATATGTTGAACTGCATGTTGTGTACTGAATGCTGTTGTGATAATTTTGTTATACGATGACTGTGTAGCATGCTTTGTGATTTGATATATATATATATGATTGATTATATGTTACTATTGAGATTCTTTTGAATCTTACTCTTTTCTATAATAAATCTATAGTACGGGCTAGCAGCTTGCAAGGTAAGAAGGTAAATACGGACAGCTAGAGAATGGAGCAACAAGACTTTAGTTTCTGTCAGTTGTCTGTTTTTGGATATTTTTGGGACTATATATGATATACATAACTATGTAAACCTGACAACAGTACAATAGTAGTACTAGTAGCTTAGTAAATGAACGGAGACTATATATATAGATAACGCTCCCAATTAACAAAGAAACAGTAACTAATGAACGTATCATGAGACTTAAGCAGAGACACGCTTACACACTCTGTTAAAATGGATTTAAGCATCAATGAGACTTAATGAGATAGTTAATGTTTATGAAACTGTTTGGAAAAAAAGTTTATCCCACTCAAATATCCCTTTCAATCCTAGGTTCACCTCCTGAGATAGGTTTGGGAATTGTGAGCCTTTTTTTTTTTTTCAAAGTATGTTTAACTTGGGACTGAATTCTGGTTCCATAGCTGATTTCACTACTCTTTTGCACTCATTTGAGTGTATTGGACATAAGGTGTGACCGGCTTGAAGTTGAAATGTCAATTTGAAAGATCCCTATTTAATGTAATCTAAACTTTTGAATTTTTTTATGTAATTTAGGTGCTCCAAATAGTCTATATACATGATCACTATTTTTCTTTTGATATGCTGGAATATATGTACATATGTGTCGTTGAAAGAGCAGAGCTTTGTATATATGCGGTTATTAAACTTAGTTTATCAGGCATTTATTTGTATTTCTTGGCTTAAGAAGTGAGAGTTTGTTTTTCATATTTCATGATGGACACCCCTAAATTTTGGGGTGTGACATAACTCTTGTGAATCAGACTTATTTACAAATCTTGGATATATGTAAGTTGTAAATAAATTCTGAATTATGAAAATTTTTAAGTCTTCGAAGATTAGTTATAAATTGTAAGTTAACCAATTGATCGTTTGGTTTTTAAAATTAAGGTTTTTTAATTTTAATTATTAATCTTTTGACTCCATAATTTATCATTGATGCGCAACTCATCTTCTAAAATGCTCAATTAAGTTTACATTATTTACAACTCTATGATCTTTCAAAATTTTCAAAACTTTTTCTAATTTACGACTTATTTTCAACTTGTCCCTACCTAGCTACACTTACAACTGAGAAATGTTGCCCACGTACTGTGCAGTGCATGTTTGTGCATTTATTTTTGGCTAAATTGGTGAAAAATCCCTATTTAAAAATTTTATTGGTTAGAAGGACCTTATATGTTTTAATAACAGAAAGTACTAATACTCTCTACAAGAATATTTCATAAACAAAAAAAGTATAAGTATTTGAATTTAGTCCTTTTAATAATAAAATTTTCAAATCGAGAGACCTTTCACCAATTTTCTGTTTATTTTTTATTTTTTGGTGACATTTTCTATTTTAAAAAATTAGTCTTTTGGGCATCCTTAAATGTAACTAATTTCCTAAAAATATATAAATTTACATTGAAATCCATTGCAAATTAAATTTATAAATTGTTGTTCATCTGCAAGTAGCTAGGGCCACAGGGAGGAAACGTTCAATAGACACTGAATCCTACTGCAAAATGGGATACACCCAAATGTCGTCATACAGCCTCCTTGATAGGATAAAACAAAACGAGTCATTGACTGACTTTGAATGTAACATTATATGTATTCGGAGGAGGGAATGGCGTGTTGGATGGGCTGCTGGAAGGAGATATTTTCGTACTTTTTCTTGGTCGAAATTTCACCAAATATAAACATATAATTAAATCAGCAGGCATTGGTGGAGATTGATGCAACCAACATTTTATTAAATACACTGCTACAGAATATTACTGATTATGACACTTAATACTTGATGGTTAAAGAGAAGCACGGTCAAATATGATGAGGCAGAGATCGTGAAAACTTATATTTAATGGTTATAAATAAATACGTCAAGTGTGGTTAAACAAACGGTTAAAGAACACAACCATCACATATTATTGTGATATATTATTTCTTAAAATATAAAAAATTTGCTTGACAATTGTTAAGAAATAACCATTAAGTAAAAATTTTTATATCAACTTCCGTAAACTTTTTTATATTAAAATCCAGCATACCCAAATGAGCAACCACGTATGGATGCCATCCTGAAGGAACTCACCGCTCTTGTTCACTCTGTAGACAAGAAAATGAACATATTACTTGATAAGGTTGAAAATGAATCCTCAGATCCTTCCTCTAATAAGGACCCTAACTATGCCCAGTAGATAATTAATCTACTTCATTTTTTAAAAACAAGCATGACTTAATAACATTTGAAACATTAAAAATAAATGACACACATTCACGCGCGCACAAAAGATGAACTTACAAAAAATACAAAATAACATTGCAAACAGATTTTCTTAATATAGTAACTTGCGTGAAAACAAAAAGGAAATTTTTATTAGAACTTTGAAGCATGAATTGTGGATACATTAATCAATCAAGAAGAAACACGAGCATGCACATGGCACGCTTATTACAAGCAAAACAAAGTACATATATTGATTATTCGTTTGTAATTAAATAGAATTAATTAAAACTGATTCCATATTTGGGTGACTTATCAGGGTTGAACAAACCAAAATGCTTCTCAGTTTCTAAACCTTGCTTTTGGTTTTCATCAAACATGGCAAACAAGTAAGTCTCAATGGGCCCATTATGCTTTGGAGTCCCACCCATGTTGACGTGATTAATCAAATTCTGATAATAAGTGCGTGCGTTATCATCACTAGGCCCTTTATCTCCTCCAGCAGAAGGCCACCCACTTTCAGACACAACAACCTGCAAATTTGGTCCTCCTATCTTCTCAAGAGCATAGTATATAGAATCCAACATTGCATCAAACAGGTTTTGATAGCCTTGGTCATTTGTTCCTTGTTGTCCGAACAAAGCAAAGTCAAGAGCAATGTTGGTATTTGGGTCACTGTAGGCAAAATAGGGATAAATATTGGCAAGAAGTGGGGCTTCATTATTAACAAGGAAGTCAATAATGGGCTTTATGTATGGAGTTGCAGAATCTGTAAACTTGCCATCCCTAGGAGGGGAAGTGTTTTCAAGTAGATCCATTCTTATTGCTGTAGAGACCTTAACTTTGCCTTGTAAATTTGCTGAAGAAATTGCCTGCTGAATGTTTTGAATTCCAGGTAGAATATATTTTGCTTCTACGTCACCAGGCATAATTTCATTTCCAACAGTAATGTACTTGATGTTGACATCTGAGTAGGGTACTACAAACTTGTTGACCCAATCACTGGCTGATGCAGAATTAGTAAGCGATGGAAGTGTTTCCTTAGCCACATCAAGCAACACTTCTATGTTTGAACCTCTTAGGGCTTGAAGGGCTTCTTCATCTGGAAAGTATATTCGCATCCTCGTAATGCCATTGGATTTGTATAAATCTATCACTTCTTGTCGGCTTGGTAGATTATCTCCTTGAACGCCATAACAAACTCCTATGGAATTCACAGCTGCACCATGTAAAACAAATTAAGCTGGTAATTCTCAAATTGTATAGGAACACACAAGAGTTGAAAAAAAATTATGAATATAGATTTCCTATTCAATGGAAAAGTCAATATCCCATCTGTCATTCTTTTAGGATTCAGATTGTCTCCCAGGCTATTACCTTCCTTTGCCTCTCTATTACCCAAAACTACCCCGTATTGGATAGCCAGTATCACTAACAATTTGCACTTTGAAGTATTTTTCTAGTAATACTTGGTATCTTAAATTAATTTTTAATGCCATCATCACTCTGAATTAATTTTTTCAACAATACCTAGTATCATAAAATAATTTTTGATGCATCTACTACCTTGAAATAGTTTTTCAGTAACACACAATATCCTAAATTTAGGGTGCTGGATGCAACTAGAAAAATATTTTGGAGTATTAGATGCACTATAAAAATTAGTTTAAGATATTGAGTGTTACTGACAAACAATTTAAGGTGCAGTTTGATAGATACAGGGTGTGCCACTCAAAAAATATTTTATGCTACATAGTACATAAAAAAATTATTTTAGGATATTGGGTGCTAATGAAAAAAATACTTCTAAGCTTTTTTGGAAACAAAAGGAGGGGGTTGATGACCTTCACCATTTTAAACCCAAAAAAGGTGTAGTTTTGGGTAATGGAGGAGCAAAGGTGGATAATAGCATGGAAGAGAAGCTGAATCATTTATTTTTAATTAATGCCTTACCTGCGTTTGAAAGTTTGATTGTTATGTAAAGGAAATACTTGGTCAAAACTAACATTGACACCCAACTACAAGTCAAGAAGGATTTTTCTCGACAATTTGTGAAGGGTAATATATACAAGTGAAGTAATTTGTCCTAAATTTACGTCAGTTAAAAAAAAAAAAAACAGCATATAAAGTACACATTTTTCACATTTCTGCATTGTTTATTGGCTGCACAAAAGATAAGTGAAATTACGTCGTTTAAGGGAAAACCGACATAGATACTCGTAAATCTTTTTCACTTAACTTCAAATTTGTCACACATTTTTTCTATGTCAGTTTGTTAAATAACTGACGTAAAATTAGTGTAGTAACAATAGTTTTTTCCCCCAGTAATGAACCTTTCAGTACGTACAAACAAACAAACACACATATATGTATGTATGTATGTAAAATAAAGCAGGTGAAATTGGCTAGAGATAGCTAGAGAGATAGTGATCTATAAAGGGAGAGAAGAGAGAGAAAGAGAGAGCAGACCTGCAAATTGTAAGGCAATGGAGGATAGTATTACAAGAAGCAGCATTATGGAAGGCATGATACTTAGCAAAATATTTTGTGCACATCGAGGCTACTCATAGAACCAGCATTTATATAGCAAAAATCAGTTTGGTGGGCATCACTTCAATTAATTAATGGCAAGGACTGATGAGATTACCCGTCAATCAAGTGATAGAAAAAATGTATGACATTTCATATTGCATATAAGTTCATGAATTGATTGTTCTTCTGCAACCAGCTAGGCTGCTTGAAGGAGCCAGGAAGCGGTCAAAGTCAGTGATGAGTGGCAACTTGCTTTGTTTTCTTAATTGCTCCCAAGTTGCGTGTACAATAAACCAAAATAAATTGTTGGTTGACTCTATTTTCAGCAATTGGAATTAATTAGAAACAAAGTACTTCAAATTGCTATGTACTTATTCATTATTTAGTAGTTAAACTAGGGGCTGAGTTGTGGTTGAATTGATAGTGATTAAATTTATATATTTGTAATTATATATTAACTATTTTAAATAATAAAAACTGGTTACTAATAAAAAAAGCTAAAAGATTAAAAGAAATAGAGTAAAAATAAAAAATAAGTATAATTTAAAATAATTAATAAATGTTTTATATTTAAAATGAAATGAAGATAACATTATTATGACATGTGAGATTTATATAATTTATACACTTTCATTTTAATTTATAATCGTCTATACATACTCATGCTTTGAATTAAAACAAATAAAAATGTAAGAATTTGATCAATTATTAACTAGTTTGTTTTACTAGTTTAACTATTGGTTTTCTTGATTTTGACCAAGTTTTTGGGGCTCATATTTTTTTATAAAAGTATTTTAAAATTTCAATAATAAAATAATGGTTTTTTGAATTTAATACTGAAAAACTAAATAATTAAAACATGCATTTTTTATAAGAAAATCCTTATATATTTTTTAATGATTTCATCATATTTCCATTTTTGATATATTCTTGTCATTTACTGATAAGAGCAGGATGATAAACTTAATAGTGGTTTTTTTTTTTCACTTTCGTTGTATAAAAAAAATCAATTTCGATATATATATATATATATATATATATATATATATATATTAAGACTTCTAACACTCTTCAAGCGCATTGGACGTATCCAAAAGGTCATTTCATACACGCTTGTGGGACAAGAATAAAAGTCTCCTTCCGTCCGGGAATGTGTCAATTAGCCATATTATATACTCCCTAGGTTCTAAATATAAGAGTTGAATAATTAAGTTAAGGAGATTTAAAAAAAATGAACTTAATTATTTATTAAAAACATGTGTTGGTTCCATTAAGGTGCCCCATTTAATAATTTGTAATAGAAACTATTATCATTTAGAAACCATTTCTTAACAGGTACGATCAATAGGGATAGTTTGAAGAAAAAATCATAAATATATAAAAGATAAAGTAAATTGAGATTTTAAATTTTAGACCAAAGCAAGCCTCACAATCAGCTTATACGCTAAGTCTCTAACTTTTGAATAAAGTATTTTACAAGGCAATTCAATGTAAGGTGTATAAATTTTGTTGAGAGTGCTTGACGGTGCTAATAAAATTCTTTGCCAATTATATTGCGATAATTGAGTTGTACCTTCCAAAATTTGAAGTTTCTTATACGTTTGACTAGGAATGACCAATTTGATTTTCTCCGCCACTATGACAAGGACTGGTTACAAATTGGTATTAATGGTCCCAATCACAAAATCAAATACGAATCCAGTGATAATTAATTAATAATTAATATTTAAATTTTATTGTTGGTAATGGATTCTTAAAAGTCTACATAATAATAATAGAAATATAAGAAGAGGCTAATAAAATTTTAAAGAGAAAAAATAGATTTTTTTTCATTAATTCCCTCTTAATTAAGGTTGCTAAACTCACGAGTTTAAGTAAACTTGTGACAGTGACGTAAACTCGTATTATGAACTTGAATAATAAATATGTAAGAATTTATTTTTATCAATACATATATATTAATAATGTATAATTAAATATTAAAATATAAAACATGACAACAATTTAATTCAAATATATTTTATATTCAAATAATTGAAATTAAATTCATCATCATTCATAATTTATCATACTTAACTAAGAAAATTCTATAAAATTCATATATAAAGCTACTACTGAGTATGATACAATCAAAAAATTTAGCAAGAGTTTAAGAATCAGTTAACATAATTTTGTAAGTTGGAAATGTAAAAAGGTAAACTCGATGTGCAAACTTGCGAGTTAACTCTGTTTACAAATAGCACGAGTTTAACAGTATCCCGAGAAAATTTTTTAAACTAGAAACGTAAAAACAATATATTCAGAGAGTTAACTCACGAGTTTGACAAAATTACTCTTAATTGATGATGGTACTTAGACCTCAAATCTAAGAAAATACTCGATTTCCTGCCAGTTGATCGAACAAATAAAAATGTAAGAATTTGATCAATTATCAACTAGTTGTTTTACTCTGTTAACTATTGGTTTTTTTTATTTTGACCAATTTTTTAGGGCACATATTTTTTTATAAGAATATTTTAAAATTTCAATAATAAAAAAATGGTTTTTGAATTTACTACTGAAAAATTAAATAATTAAAACATGCATTTTTTTATAAGAAAATCCTTATACCTTTTTTAATGATTTCATCATATTTGCATTTTGATATATTCTTGTCATTTACTGATAAGAGAAGGATGATAAACTTAATAGTGGTTTTTTTTTTTCACTTTCGTAGTATATAAAAAAATCCCTTTCGATAATGAAAACTCAATTTACTACTGAAAAATTAAATAATTAAAACATGCATTTTTTTATAAGAAAATCCTTATACCTTTTTTAATGATTTCATCATATTTGCCTTTTGATATATTCTTGTCATTTACTGATAAGAGAAGGATGATAAACTTAATAGTGGTTTTTTTTTTTTCACTTTCGTAGTATAAAAAAAAATCCCTTTCGATAATGAAAACTCAAAAAAAAGCTGAGATATGTGTGTGTGTGTGTGTGTGTGTGTGTGTCTATTAAGACTTCTAACACTTTAAGCGCATTGGACGTATCCAAAAAGTCATTTCATACACGCTTGTGGGACAAGAATAAAAGTCTCCTGCCGTCCGTGAATGTGTCGATTAGTATACACCATCTTAATTTATTTAAGAACTTGGAAAGCTCCCTTCTTGTGAATGAACAATTATTCTAGCCATATTATATACTCCCTAGATTCTAAATGCAAGGTATTAAAGCCCGGATCAGGTACTCAATCGGTCGGAGTACTGAGTTAAAGGTCAATGGGTCATATCTGGGCTAAACCGGAGTCAAACCGGGTCAAACCGGTGAGAAATTGAATATTTTAAACTTATTAATATGAAATTATAAAGAAAAAAAATATTTTTTTTTAAAAAAATAGTGACAAGAACCAGACAGGCTTTTTAGCCGGTTCGCCTATTTCCGGGCCGGACCGGCCGATCTAGTCCAGGTTCATTAACATTGCCTAAATGTAAGAGTTGGATAATTAAGTTATGGAGATTAAAAAAATGGATTTAATTATTTAGTAAAAATATGTGTTGGTTCCATTAAGGTGTCCCATTTAATCATGTGTAATAGAAACCATTATCATTTAGAAACTATTTCTTAACAGGTACTATCAATAGGGATAGTTTAAAAGAAAATTCATAAATATAAAAGATAAAGTAAATTAAGATTTTATATTTAAAACCAAAACAAACCTTACAATCAGCTTATACTCTAACATTTGAAGAAAGTATTTTGCAAGGCAATTCAATGTAAGGTGTATAAATTTTGTTGAGAGTGATTGACGGTGCTAAAATTCTTTGCCAATCATATTGCGTTAATTGAGTTGTACCTTCTAAAATTTGAAGTTTCTTATACGTTTCACTAGGAATGACCAATTTGATTTTCTCCGCCGACAAGGACTGGTTACAAATTGGTATTGACGGTCCCAATCACAAAATAAAATACGAATTCAGTGATAATTAATTGATAATTAATATTTCAATTTTATTGTTGGTAATGGATTCTTAAAAGTCTACTATAATAATAATAGAAATATAAGAAATATAATAAGAGGCTAATAAAATTTTGGAGAGAAAAAATAGATTTTCTTTTTCATTAATTCTCTTTTAATCAAGGTTGTCAAACTCACGAGTTTAAGTAAACTCATGAGTAAGAATTTATTTTTAATTTTGATTTTTTTTTAAATTTCCAAATTAAATGTCATATGTTTGCTCCTCAGTGTGCCACATGTTTCTCTTCCCTGGCTGCCATGTGTTCGCATATCATAATTCCTCCAAGTGCCTCTCCTCCCGTTCGAACCTGCGACCTCAGGTTGCATATGCCTTTGCGTCGAGTCTTTACTAGTTGCGCTGAAATGAACCTGTGTCATATTATTACATATTATTATATATATAATATTAGGGAAAATTCCAGAAAACTACAGTGGAAATTACAAAAGGACAAAAAGGTGTGGTGAATTTCTCATATCCCAAATCAGTGAGGCTGTAAGAATCTGGAATAAGAAATTTTCATACAATTACTTAAATGCCTTTGAAAGTGAGAGGTAACAAGGAAAAAAAAGACACAAGGGAGTCAGAATTTGAAAAGGCTGACAGAAATAGAGAGTGACGGGAAAGCTAGGGGCGACAGAGAGAGATGACGAGAAGGACGGTGGGTTGATGCTTGTTGGTGGCGATCTGCGGTGTCTTTGACGGAGGTTAAGGTGACATTGTGCGGTTGTGCGTTTTGCTTTCTACGGTTTGTCCGACGTTCGACATTCTACGATTTTAGTTTACGGTGTTCGGTGGCGCGACACAACGAGTTGAAACTTCACCTATAGTGGGCTGTCCGAGGTTGGGCAATATGGCGAGAACAACATCTATCACATTATTAACAACTTTATCTTCTTTGTTAATGACTCCGCTTCGGCCATTAACATCTTAAGAGGAACAAGTTGGGAATGTTTTAATGTTGATGGAAAAACACAACATGTCACCCTTGATTAACAACATGACTTTCTTCATTAACGACTCATCTTTGTCCATTAACATCTTATGAAGAACAAGTTGGGAATATCGTAATGCATATGGGAATATACAACATCTCTCCCACTTTTAACAACATCATCTTCTTTATTAATGCCTCTGTTTCCTTCATTAACATCTTCAAAGGAACAAGTTGCAAACATCGTAATGTAGATGGGAAAGCACAACATCACTCCCCTATTAACAACAGCATCTTCTTTGTTAATGAATTCGCGTCCGCCATTAACATCATGTGAGAAATAAGTTAGGAAGGTCTTAATGTCAATGGGAAAACACAACAGGTCATCCGCCATTAACAACATCAGCTTCTTAATTAACGACTCATTTTCCTTCATTAACATCATGTGAGGAATAAGTTGGGAAGGTCCTAATGTAGATGGGAAAACACAACATCGCTCCCCTATTAACAACATCATCTTCTTTTTAACGACTCCGCTTCCGCCATTAACATCATGTGAGGAATAAGTTAGGAAGGTCTTAATGTAGATAGGAAAACACAACATGTCACCCCCCATTAACAACATCAACTTCTTAATTAACGACTCATTTTCCTCCATTAACATCATGTGAGAAATAAGTTAGGAAGGTCCTAATATAGATGGGAAAACGTAACATGTCACCCGAGATTAACAACATCAGCTTCTTTATTAATGACTCAACTTCCTCCATTAACATCATGTGATAAATAAGTTGGGAAGGTCATAATGTAGATGGGAAATACAACATCTCTCCCAGTATTAACATCAGCTTCTTCATTAATGACTCAACTTCCTCCATTAACATCATGTGAAGAATAAGTTGGGAAGGTCGTAATATAGATAGAAAAACACAATATGTAACTCGCAATTAACAACATCAGCTTTTGCATTAATGACTCATCTTTCTCCATTAACATCTTACAAGGAACAAAATTGCCAGATCACTAGTTCGATGCCCAAAATAACACCTCACCCATAATTAACAAAATTATATTCATTATTAATGTCATTATTTGGTAGATTAACATCTGCCTAAGAAGAACTTGAAATGTTTTAGCATTGATGCCTAAACGTAACACCTTTCACATCTTTCACTCACACAAACAATATAAGACTTGTCCAAGAAAAAGTTTGAAAATGAGATGTTACAGGTCTAATAATAGCATGCCACTCTATATTAACAACATGGCTCTATTGGTTTAACACCTTGCTATATTTATAAGATGATGTAAGATCACAATCTGCATAATTACATTCACCAATCATTTGAAGCCGAAAAAAAGTTACACACTACCCCTTTTATACATTCACATATTT